>OZ038519.1:51268524-51273524 GCA_964036315.1 Acanthosepion esculentum | reverse complement strand
CTTTGTTTTTTTCTTTGTTTTTTTCTTTGTTTTTTTCTTTGTTTTTTTCTTTGTTTTTTTCTTTCTTTTTTTCTTTGTTTTTTTCTTTCTTTTTTTCTTTCTTTTTTTCTTTGTTTTTTTCTTTCTTTTTTTCTTTGTTTTTTTCTTTGTTTTTTTCTTTGTTTTTTTCTTTGTTTTTTTCTTTCTTTTTTTCTTTCTTTTTTTCTTTCTTTTTTTCTTTCTTTTTTTCTTTCTTTTTTTCTTTGTTTTTTTTTCTTTGTTTTTTTTTATTTGTTTTTTTCTTTGTTTTTTTCTTTGTTTTTTTCTTTGTTTTTTTCTTTGTTTTTTTCTTTGTTTTTTTCTTGTTTTTTTTTTCTTTGTTTTTTTTTCTTTGTTTTTTTTATTTGTTTTTTTTTTCTTTGTTTTTTTTTTCTTTGTTTTTTTTTTCTTTGTTTTTTTTTCTTTGTTTTTTTTTTTCTTTGTTTTTTTTTTTCTTTGTTTTTTTTTTTCTTTGTTTTTTTTTTTTCTTTGTTTTTTTTTTTTCTTTGTTTTTTTTTTTTCTTTGTTTTTTTTTTTCTTTGTTTTTTTTTTTCTTTGTTTTTTTTTTTCTTTGTTCTTTTTTTTCTGTTTGTTTTTTTTTTTCTTTGTTTTTTTTTTTTCTTTGTTTTTTTTTTCTTCTTTGTTATTTTTGTACCTGTAATTAAAGCTTTATTTTTTTCCTTTCATTTTATTTTTTTTTTTTTTCAGTTGGCTGGTGCTGCACAAGACTATAATCGTGGACGGGCATATCTCTGTGACATTGCCAAGAGAGAGAATGTTCCCGTCTTCTCAGACGTTGAGGAAGCTGTTCGCCATGCTATCTTCTTACTCAAACCCCCACCCCCAACACTTGTCATGACACAGAAAGTAACCATTTAAGAGTGAAACAAAAGAAATCATCACCATCACCACATCGTTAACATAGTCATTGTAATAATTATTGTAATTATGAGTCTCATCGGTTAATGTTTGAATGTTGTCATATTGTGGAAAGAATTTTTTTTCTTTTTTTTTTATTTGTAAATTAGATTTATTTTGTGGGAATGTGCTGCGAACAAGCCATCTCTTCCCAAAATGTGTTGCAAATGATCTCTTCCCCCCAACCACACTCTCAGGGAAGGGTGCTATGGCTTGCAAATAATTTGCCGCCTCTATGGAAAAAAAATAAAAATAAATATTGCAAACGACCTCTCCCCCACCCTCGCCTCCCAGGGAAATGCATTGCAAATGATTTGGTGGAGAATATCTCAATTAAGAAAAACTCATTTTATTAATATATTTTTTCTTTTTTTTTTTTCTTTTTTTTTTTATCTAAAATGCTGCCTACTTCTTCACCCTCCCAACTGCCCCCTGAAGTTGAAAATTTCAGTTTGCAATATGGTATCATTTGACTATTGAACCATTTCCATGACAGTCAATTGCAGTGAATTTCTGTTGTAAATGAAGAAAGAAATACTACCTCTGTCCCAAAATGATTGTTACATTTATTGTAAAAAATGTGTTTGCAAATGGCACAATTATTATTGGACTGAGGTACTACTATATAAATAACAATTTACTACCTCCGTCTCATAATGATTGTTACATTTCATGTATGAAATGTGAATGCAAATGTACCAACTATTTTAGGACAGTATAAAAATTTGCAATATTTTAACGTTTGAACATTAGGATTATTCTTTTTTTTTTTTCTTTTTTTTTTCTTTTTTTTTTAACTCTTCCTCCTCCTCATTTTTCTTTCATGCTGGTACATGATATGAGGGGGTAAGAGGTATGTATCTATGGGGCAGGGGGTATAATTGTCCTGACCCCCATACTGACTTTCTTGCACTCGGATGTTTTCATTGACTGTTTCAGTGACCACAATATTGCATTTTTTGCTGTTTTATTTTTATCAATGTTTTCTTTTGCTTGTAATCTTTTGTGGATTTTAATTTTTTTCCCGCGGACACGAAATCCATGAAGACAAAAGTCACCTATCTCCATACACCTGATCCAAAAACAGATTTTTTTTTTGTTTTTTTAACTGTATTCAGAATACATTTTCTTGAAATTTGATAGCACAAGTCGTGACAATTTCTGAAAATATTTTTAAGTGCCTGTTAAGATGTCATGAGAGCTTTTTAAGGTTTTTATTCATACAAATTTTTTCTTTCTTTTTGATCATGGCTTGAATTTGCAAATAATGATTTAGTAGTTTTTTTCCTACAATGCTTGCAGGCCTTTCACCACATTGATTTCAGGAGTGTAGAATACTTGATGTAAAGTACAGATTACACATTTACTGACCACACCCTTTTAAACCAGGGTTTCCCATGCCTTGGCCCAGCAAGATGTGACAATGGCAATAAGGTCCAGCGGTCATAGGCTTTCTGTTAGTTTCCTTCTCCTCAGCAGGACGGTGAGTTGGACATAAGTCTGCTGCTCCCTCCTTTAAAGCACATTTGACTAAAAAGTGGTTTCCAAGGATAAATAAGATGCAAGTTCAATCCCTGCAAAGAGGTATGTTTTCTTTTAATAGGGCTTTTTGTCTCGACTGGAGGACATTAATTTCATTATTTAAAAAAAAAAAAAAAGAAAAAAAGTTCACTCAGACTTGTGTATCCACTAAAATAATGTTTGTAGTTTTTATTACACACATACATGCACACATACACGCGCACACACACACATACATACATGCACACATACACGCACACACACACACACACACACATAATGTCTGTGAAGACCAATGGTTAACTCTGCAAGATTTTATTAAAGAAGCTTTCCAAAAAAATTCACTACACAATTTTTTTTTAAACAAGAATACTGTTAAATTTAGCTACAGCTGTACTACAACCTTTATTCTTCTGTGCCATGTCACTTCAAGACATAAGCGATCATGGCTCTCCACAATTTCCTGTCTATTGTAGCTCTTAATAAATTAACCTTTTTGTTATTTCTCCCAAACACTGTTCTGCCATCCATTTACTTAAGCTAGCTAGGTAGGTTGTGTCATGTTTTCTTCTGTCCCTCTTGCCTTCAATTTGTCATCAGTTTCATATTTTCCAAGCCCTCTTTCCTCATTATCAGGACTAGAAATCTTCACTATCTCTTTCTGGTGATAAGTGTAAGTGTCCTTTTTTGTTTCTATTTTTTCTAAAGATTTTGTTGTCAGTTCATGGCATCCTTCTGCAGAACTACATTTCATTTGCTCAGTCTGTGAGGAGATTGTCTAGCATTCACTACAGTCATGGTGATCATTTTTAATTTTATTATCCAACAGTAGATATGCCAAATTGCCCACTTGAAGGATGCTGCCAGGCTAAATGCTTAGTCTACAAAGCCACTGTGAAATTTCAAAGTTTCCATGATAAAATATATATAGGATCAGCAGAGGAAAATTTCAAGCAAAGATATTATAATCAGAAAATGGTTTTTAACAAAGAAAAATATAGATACAGAACAGCCATATAAAAGTACATTTGGAACATGAAGGAAAAATATGCATTAAACCCTATTTTAATGAGGGAAGTATTAGAAAGCCATGGCAAAATTTTACTTATTTTGGCTTTAAAATGTGCCTCAATTTGGCAAACCTGAATATTCAAGGTGTGGTGGATAAATTCTCATCCAAATTACACAAAAATGAAAATAACACTGACATTTCATTTTAACAGCTATATTTACCAAAATTACACAAAAATATCTTGAAACACTAGAGTAAATATATTCAATAAAATTGCCATTGGCCTCAACCATAGCCTCCAGATGACTTAGGAATCTCCTGCAACTCTTCTGGACGGCCTCCTTGTTTAAGTTGATGAATGCTGCCATAATCCTTGCCTTCAGTTCATCTTTGGTGTTGCAAGGAGTTTTGGTGGTCTGTGTGTCTGTACACACAATAATCAAGGGGGTTGCAGTCTGGGAAGTTAGGTGGCCAGATGTAAGGGGTGATGTGGTTGCAGAAATTGTCTGACAGTCATGACTGGGTTCTCTTACTTGTATTGTACTGTTGCCAGACATAGGGTCTTCCAGCAGCCACCCTCTTGTTCCAGGGCAGCACTACCTCCTGAATACACTTGATTTAGGCCTCTATCAATTTCAGGAGTTCTGTTATCAGAACAATCTGTGTTTTCTGAGTTGCTGTACCCTTGTAATAACCATTAAACTCGTCCTACTTTTTCCCAATCCTCTACACTCTCCTCAGATTGACACCCAAACACTCTGAAATGTTTTTATTGGAACTTCTGGCGTGAATGCTAAGCTACACATCATGCCATTTCCAAATTTCTGGTAGTGTGAATTATGTCATGGCGCTCTTTTTCTCACAGACAGTGCCCAACTAACCCTACTATACTGTGCAGGTGACAAAAACAAACATGTCTGCACAAAATTAAAATTATAAAATGGCGGCAATTTTCCCATCACACACAGTATAGTATATCTACTAATTGTTTTCAAGCTTACCTGTCTGGTGGGGGTTGGTAACAAACTATTATTCCAGATGCCTGCTTAACACTTAAGATGGGAAAAAATGAAAAAACACCATTTTTGTAACAGTTTTCTCATATCATTGCTATCATCAATGCTCTATCTCATGGAGGTTACCAATGTTTATTCGCATTATTAGAATACTAGTCACTCGCTTTATGCAATTTTAAAGATGATGTGAATAAACACTGTTAATAATGATATCTATTAACTCTCAACTCCCCACTTTTTTTATTTAATTAATAAAGCTACTAAGATGCAAGGTGTTTAAAAGAATGAGAAAGAGAACATTATTAAAGAGAGAGAACAATAAAAGGAAAGACAAGAAAATACTTGGAAAAATGGAAAGGAAAGGGGTGGGGGGAAACTACAGCACCTTCTTTAATGAATTTCATATCAACATTAAGAAGTCAATAAGAGAATTCAAGAGGATCACAATAAAAATAGACATGTCCAATGTATTCATCCAAATACACTTGAATGAAGACATGCTGTGTGTGTGTGTA
>OZ038519.1:51256024-51263524 GCA_964036315.1 Acanthosepion esculentum | reverse complement strand
CCGGGTTTATATATACATACATACATATATTCAAATGTAATATCCCATTTTATATATATATATATATATATATATATATATATTTCAAACATGTAGTGTTGAATGTTAAAGACAACATAGTCTTACATATTTTCTTTTGAATTTTCTCATATTCTCTAATGAGACTTTTTATTTGAAAATAGTTCCGAAATATGTATTTTCCATACGATGACCTAGCGCTTTCGAACATCATTGTTCATCTTCAGGGTCAATATTTTAGTCAAAAATTTTTTTTTTTTTTTTTTTTTTAAACAAACATTTGCCAATTATCTTGTAGCGTAATCATGTTGCTACTTTTTACAAACTAAAAACGTTAAATTCCTTTTAAATTCAAAAGACGCGATGATGTTATATCACGTGCATGGCGTAGGTTTTTATCATGTGACAGCGTGAAAAAGATTTCCAATACACAAGCCAAAAGATCGAAGAATACGCTACAAAATTTAAATATATTATAAACATTGCAATATATTACCAGATATATTATAATCTATATATCTATATATATATATATATATATATATATATATATATATATATATATATACACACACACACTAGATCTCTCTCGTTACTGCCCTTGGTACTAATTCCAAATTAGTCAACGTCTGAAGCAGTTAATTCACTGTCAGCTTAAATTATTTAAAATTTTATTTTCTTAAAACAAACAAAAAAAAAAACACGTGGGGGGGAGAGGTTCAGATTTTTTTTTATTTTTTATTTTTTATTTTTTTTTTTTTACCATTATTAATATCATAACAAATCTTATATAAAAAGAAAAAAAGTAAATTAAGCATAACGAATTTTTCTACTTCATTGGTTTTTTGAGTGAATTTCATGTGACACTAACCCTCCCTTGTCCTATATACAGGGTGCGATGGATAAATTGTCATCTAAATTACGCAAAAATGTAAATAACACTAACAGCTCGTTTTAAGATATATTTACGAAAATTATACAAAAATATCTTGAAACACTAAAGAGTAAATTTATTCAATAAAATTGCCATTGGCTTCAACCACTACCTCCAGATGACTTCAGAATCTCCTGCAACTCTTCTGGATGGTCTCCTTGCTTAACTTGGTGAATGCTGCCATAATTCTTGCCTTTAGTTCATCTTTGGTATTACAAGGAGTTTTTTTTTTGGTCTCTCTCTCTCTCTTTCAACTGTGCCCCCACACGTAATAATCAAGGGGGTTGCAGTCTGGATAGTTAGGTGGCCAGATGTAAGGGGTGATGTGGTTAGAAAAATTGTCTGACAGCCATGACTAGGTTCTCCTGCATATGTGGCATGGTGCAGAGTCCTCTTGCCAGACATAGGGTCTTCCAGTAGCCAACCTCTTTACCCAGGGCAGCACTACCTCCTCAAGGCACTTGATGTAAGTCTCCGTATTGAGTTTGAGGCCCTGGAGGAGCATGAATGGAGGCATAACTAGTGATCACTCCAAACACCTTCGTAATTACCATTAGACTCATCCAACTCTTTCTGCACTGTCTTCAGATTGGCACCCAATGAGATTATTCAGTGCAAATTCCAAGCAGTACAGCATACCGTTTCCAAATTCCTGGCAAAGTGAATTGCAGCATGGTGATCTTTTTTCCTCATGGTGCCAAACTGATCCTACTCTACAAAACAAACAATGCACATGTATGAAATTAAAAATATAAAATAGCATCAATTTACCCATTGCACCCTGTGTGTGTGTATGTATGCATATATATGTATGTATGTGTGCGTATATATGTGTATATATATATATAATACACACACTTGTGCAAATTACTTGAAACAAAACAAATAATTCTGTTATTATTTACTTCCTCCTCCCCATGTTTTTCCAATGAAACATGACCCAGTGCACATGTTAGTACTTCATATGCCCATTCCACAAAGTTGTTCCTTGTAGATTGACCACTGATTCTTGATTGGATTTAAATCTGGAGAGTTTCCGGTCCAGTCTATAGTACTTTGATTTGCTCACTGGTAAGGCTTGCCTGTGTCTTCGTGCAGCGTTACAAATTTTCGTATGCTTCATTGGAGTAACATCCATCTCAAACAAAGGCCATAGGACAACTAATCGACAGTCGAGACAATAGTGTCTGGGCATAATAAAAAAAATCTGATGCAATCATGGATGACGTAATATTTTTCAAGGCAAACAAATTTCATCACACACCCTGAAAATAGATTCATATTACTGCACAGCACTGCAAATGACCTAATTTGAGGGGGGAAAAAAAAATAGAAATTGATTACACCCTGTCACTCCAGTGGGCCTAAAACTGACTATATGGTGAAAGAAAGGAAACTAAAGCAGTTGTTTCAATTAATTTGCACAAGGGCACATACACACACATATATATATATATATATATATATATATATATATATATATTTGAAAGAAAAACAGACCACTTTAAGGCTCCATGTAATAATTTATTTCACCATAGCCCTTTTAAAGGATGCTGGATCATCAGACTACACTTCCAAAAGGTGAAAAGAAAGATTTCATCCTCCTTGGGACTTCCTATATGGATTACCAAATTTTTCGTAACTTAAATAAATATATATATATATATATATATATACACACACAGACATACACTTTCTTTTTTTTTTTTTTTTTTTTTTTTTTAAGTAATTGATAAATATTTAAGCCATGAATTATATTTTCCTATGTCACAAACTTTAAATATTTTCCTATGGTTAGTGTCTGAATGATTTGATTGAGAAATGACCTACAATTGCAAGCCTTGTTCAACATGTGTATCTACTTGCAAGTTTTTTAGTTTTTTTTGTTTTTTTTTTCACAAAAAAATACCTGAGACTCACTAATGCAGGAAAATGTGAAACTTTTGTATTTTTTTTTTTATTGAAACTTATTTATCTCTTGTCATTGGAATATTTTTTAAACACACACACAAACAATCTAGAATTGAACTCTTGTAGGATTTGGGTTCTTGAATTTTGTGAACCTTCTCTTATTTTACCAAAATATGGCATTTTTTTCCGTTTTATTTTAAGATAACTTTTTTTCTTAATTTTGACTTTGAAATCCAAGAAGAAAATAAATGTGTTTGTTTCTTTATTGGAATTTTAATTCCAGGTCAAAGGTCTGTCATTTTTCTGAAACCTTTCCCAAGCCCTAAATTGAATTTAGATTCAACTAATATATGAAGGAATGTAAAAAGTAGGTATACAGTAATGAATTACAAAACATATTCATTAGTAATACTAGTATAATAATTAATGTATACCTACTTTTGCATCACCTTGTATTAAACATTAAATCATCAGGATCCTTCCCAACCATTTAATACAAAGGGAAAAAAATGTATTCATCTAGTTCCATTCCCTCACTATGCAATATTAAAAAAAAAAAAAAAAAAAAAAATCTTTTCTCCCTAAGACCTTTTTAAATGATTATCTATCCCCTGGGTCTGTCAGCTGAGCTTTTGTCCACTCTGCATTGTCTAAACTTTTATTAAATCTGGTTTAAATAATTAGCACATTCTTTGTAGTTCACTGGGAATCAATTAAAAACATTTTTTATTAATTTATTTATTGTTTTCTTTATTTTTGCTCTCAGTGGGGCGGTGGAGTGCAAGGCTGATTCAGCCCAATGGCTACTCTGCCACTGACCTATTTTTGACCAGATCAAAATATATCTCTTGCTTAAAATGTTTAACTTGGTGCTAACATATGTATCTCTATTTTGACATATAATTCTTTCAAGTCTTAAAAAAAAAAAACATTACCCCATCCATTCCCCCACCAAAGAAGAAAAAAAAACACCCTCCTTCTACAGCTATATTTATAAACCAATGTACTTTTTTATATATATATATATATATATATATATATATATTGCAGTATTTTGTTTTATTTTTCGTTGTTTACTTAAAAATCAATTTAATTTCTGATTTAAAATTTATAATTTTTTAATTAAATTAATTTTTTAATTAGAAATCAAATTTAATTTTTTTAATGTGAAATTAAATTGTTTTTAATCTGAAATCAAATTTTTAAAGAAATTTTAATCTAAAATTAAGTTGTATTTAACTTTTTATTCAGAAATTAATTTTTATTAATCCCTTGTTTCTCAGGTTTTGAAACTAATACATTTTTTTTTTTTTTTTTTTTTTTTTACCCTTTTCCAATTTAAGTGGACAAACGTGAATTTTCTTTTTACATGGCAAAAGAAAGTTGAGAGTAATAAATGACTGTTTAAGTAAAAGAAATTTGTTAATTGTTTAAATAGCTTTTTCATTTTGTGTACAAAAAATTGGAAAGTTCCATCAGCAGATGTATGTATCTTGGATGGGGTGGGTGGCGGTAATAGAGCCATACTTTGTTGTAAAGACTTGTCGAAATGGTAAATGTACCACTCGGCTAAAAGGTGGTTTATGTACGATAAAGGGAATGCAGGTTCCGTGTCTGCTGAGAGGCACTTTCCTTAAATATGATGATATACCTAGATAGATGTTGATTTTTATGATGTTTAAAAAATGCCACAAAAATATCTACTTGAACACATCTCTTTCCTTCGCTGCCATGTGTGGTTCCTGCTTGGACGATCGTATCTCTTGAAGAGGGCAAGAAGTTTTTTTTTTTTTTTTTTTTTTTTTATTACCATGTCATTAATTGCAGCTGCTATATCCATTAGTTATAATGACCTTTCCTTTCTACTGAAGGTAAAATGTTTTTTAAAAGTTAAATTAAAATATATATATATATATATATATACACACACACACACGTATATATTTATTTGTCAAATTTTAATTTTACACTTTTTAATTAAGCTAAGAATGGAAAGAAAGTTTTTTGTTCTTTTTAATACAGTTGCAAGGAATACTTTAAGTAAATAAGATATGTTTTGCTTTCTTAAGCTATCCAACCATGATTCTAACAAATAAAACTTCCCCACCATCTGAAATATTTTTCATCATTAAACATATCCCAGAATTCCTTGTTGCTTTTTAACTTCCTATCCCACAATCCTTCACAGCATGATAAAGAAAGAAAAAAAAAACCCAGAAAACTCATTATCAAGAAAGCCAATAATTTGTCAGTATGTGTGAAAATTTTGTAATTAAGTGTATGAATGTTGATTTTAAAAAGTAAAATATTGCATATGTAGACATTTTTATTTTATTTTATTTGTGGTTATAAAACGGATGTTTTATACAAGATGGCCCTATATACCTCGATCCCTACGCACTTAAAAAAAAAAAAAAAAAGCAGAAAAAGAAGTTGTCTTTTGTTGTGGCAAAGTAAAAGGCAGGTTTTGTTTGTTTTTGTTAATTTTCAGCACCTCCCCACCCTGAAAAAAAGAAAATGTAAATATATTTTTATTTTGCAGTGTAGAAATCTGAAGTTTTTTTTTGTTTAATTTTCCAATGTTTTTTAAACAAAAGTCAATTTTTTTCCCTAAACTGCCACAGACCAAATTACAAATTTCAGTTTGTAGAATTTTGTCTTGCAAAAACAAAAAAAAAAATTTTCTTGTGTTAAAATGAGATGTAAAATAGCTGAGATGCTATCATGAATGTTGAAATAAAATATAAAAAGGAAAACTTAATCCAAAATGTCTTGTCTTTTTTTATTTTTTTTCCTGGCCTCAGAAGCTAATATTCCTAATGTTAGTCTGGTTGATATCAATGTGTTACCAAACTAAATATGGTATTTTTAGAAAAGTCATGTTTTCCTCTTTTGAAAAGCCCTTATTCAGACCACCTGGGGAAATTTACTTAAGGGAGATAATTTGCAAACCAAATCTGAAATAATGACCCTGAAGTAAAATGTAACCGTATTTCATCATTATCAGCTGGAATATATAAATAGTGATGTATATATTAGTGAAATAGTAGATAATAATAAAAAAAATGAACATAAAGAAATACCGTTTCAATATGGCTGTTATAGTGTGAATGAAATATTGACCAAACAGCCACAGTTTACAGACCAATAATTGGTCTATCAAATTGAATTTGACAAATAAAACAATCTCCAAGGAGAGGTAGAAAGAGAAGAGGTGACAGTCAGACAAATATTTTAGAATACTTCTGATGAACCCATATGTTGCTCTCAGACCTTGCTCTCACTCTGTGGAGCTTTCAAGATGTCTGCAAGGCAGAAGAAGTTTAAAATCTCTTAAATACAAATATAGAGATTTTATTGAATCAACTTTTAGATAAATCAGTGGTTCTCAACTTTTACACTTAATTTATTTTTGGTGGACCTCCATAACCATGAAAAAAAGCTTTTCATTTTTTTTACTAATAGATATATTTAGGAATTGTATTATAGAAGAAGTAATTGTATATGGCAATTGAGAGCTACTAGAGATAGGAGGAAGAGGGCACAGTGCTTAAAAAGAAAAAGTGTCCTCATTTGAAAAGTCCTCTTTGGGACCACATGGGGAAATTTAGTTATGTGGAATAATTTACAAAGCAGATTTGAAATAATGTATCTGAAGTAAAACATAGCTTGCATATATCAGTAGCATATATATATAGCACTAATAATGGTGAAATATGCCTAAAACAGTAGATAATAATAAAAAAGCTAATATGTGAAAAACTATATGCCTGTTAGTGAATGAAATACTTACAAAATACCCACAATTTACAGACCAATACTTGATATCAAACAAGATCCAGAGATGGATATGCAATGTGGTTGATCCTGATATGGCATCACTTCTACAGTCATGTTGTCACCTCCCTCTGTCTTTTCTACAAATACTTTCATGGTAACTGATTTGACAAGCTACTATATATATATATATATATATATTTATATATATATATTTATATATATATATTTATATATATATATTTATATATATATATATATTTATATATATATATATATTTATATATATATATATATATATATTTATATATATATATATTTATATATATATATATTTATATATATATATATTTATATATATATATATTTATATATATATATATTTATATATATATATATTTATATATATATATATTTATATATATATATATTTATATATATATATATTTATATATATATATATTTATATATATATATATTTATATATATATTTATATATATATTTATATTTATATATATATTTATTTATATTTATATTTATTTATATTTATATATATATTTATATATATATTTATATATATATATATTTATTTATATTTATATATATATTTATATATATATTTATATATATATATATATATATATATTTATATATATATATATATTTATATATATATATATATTTATATATATATATATATTTATATATATATATATATTTATATATATATATATATTTATATATATATATATATTTATATATATATATATATATATATATATTTATATATATATATATATTTATATATATATATATATTTATATATATTTATATATATTTATATATATATATATATTTA
>OZ038519.1:51246824-51249324 GCA_964036315.1 Acanthosepion esculentum | reverse complement strand
AATGTTTTCGATTTATTTATTTTTTTTCACACTCAGTAACCCCCTAGTGGCTTTACTCCCTTGCACTTGGTGAAATGACACACATCCACGTGATGTTTGCATCAAGCTGAAAGGCTTTCATATTTGAGTCATGGTCGACGGAAAATGAAATATGTACAGGTAGATGTATATAAATTGTGTTTATATGAGAAGAATAATATTGTTTGCATCATATTAAAGGAAATTTTCTTTACACCGGTTTTTCAAGCAGAAATGAGTAAAAAGCTATAATTATTTTTTGTTGCTCTTTGTTTTCTTCGCTTTTTTTTCTTAAACTGGTTATTTGAAAGATGGGAGTGTTGGACTTACCACAGCATTACAGATGAAAAGATTGTGAACAATTGTTGATATATATATATATATATATATATATATATATATATATATATATATAATATATGTGTGTATGTTTGTGCTTCCCCAAAAAAGCAATACCTACCTAAGGTTTAAAATACATTTTAAACATTAGAAATCTTTCTTGAATTTTTTAGTTTTAATTTGAAGATTAAATTTAATATTTCCAATAAACTGGTTCCCAGGCTTCATGAATTCAAGCGTCCTACAAGGCTGGCATCCCGCTTTCACTGTTGAAACTGTTAAATGTAGACGTCTCTTCTACTGCAATAGCTTCATACCTCGCACCTCTCGCCTGTGGAACTCCCTTCCTTATTCCTGTTTCCCTGACAACTATAATCTCTAACTATTGAAATGTAACGTCAATCGACATCTCCAGTTGCCTTGATTTATCCACAATCCTTCTCCACATCCTTTCCTCTAACACTCCTATCTGCTCTCGCTCCAAATCTTCTGTAACCCCTTGCGTGCTAGTGGCTTCTAGCCATGCTTGAGGTGAAAAGTTTTTTAAAAGAAAAAAAGAAAAAAAGAAAAATACTTTCCTGTATTTCAAACTGAATTTACATTGATTGGAATTTTTTTCTGATTATCAGTAAAATCGCTAAAAATCGGCCATACTGACAAATCTGTCAACACTACTCAAATCTTTGAAAAAGTAAAATACACTTTTCTGAAACGTTATTTGAGAAAAGTTAGCTGATCTGTTTAATTAATCTGAACTGAAACAAATATTACTAACATTTAGTTTAAAATATCACAGAAAAGCATTTTTAACATGAGTTAGGTGTTTTTATGTGTTGACATATTCATCGACAGCCTTATGTTTGAAGAATTTATGTAAGGAGGAGATAGTGGAAATAAAATGACATGACGAATACAACGTAAACGCCTTTTTCATATCATTTTTAGCAATCCAGTGATCTTAAAATTTAAAAACAGTTAAAAAACAGGTAAAGTTACCTATAAATTTTAAATTTATTATATCTGATAATGCTGTTTATGCATATCCGTATTTACAAAAATCGACAAGTTTATACAGATAAAATAAATTCAAAATTCTTTTAAAAATATTTGGGGTCGTTGAATTGTAGTAAGTTTTACCATTTATGCTTAGTAAATACAGTTTTTTATTTAATAATATCACTTGGCCGCTGCAAATTAATACAGAATTTTAATATTTCAAATCTTACAAATTATTATAATTAAAATTTTTAAAGTGAAAACATTAAAACAATTATTGTAAATATTCATTATTCATCAGTATTTCTTTTTTAGATGGTAATGTCTATAATATATTTTATTCATAAAAGCAATTAATGCAATTCTCCGAAGACTTTTCCTTCTAATATAAATATTAAACGTTAAAAAAAAAAAAAGAATTTCTCGAAAAAATTTCATAAAGTCAAATGAATGTGCGTGTTAACAAATGTAAAAAAAAAAACAAAGAAATATTTTTACCAAGATTTTCTAAAAAAAAGTCATTTCTGAAATAATTTACTTCGGGTAATTTGTTTTTTAATCCCCGCGCTAAGTATCTAACAAATTTAATAAATTTACATGCTTAATTCGAAAATAACAAATAAATTTTGATAAAATCTACCGTTTTGGAGTTATCGACAATAAAAGTTCGGACTCATTCACATCGCGGCAGTCTTTACTGGCGTTGTTTGCATATATTTGGTGCGGAATAGTCTTGATTATTACGTACGCATTGAGCCCTCAGTTGCGCAGTTTTGGTTTGACCAGGAACACAGTTCCTTAAGTAGCATTTGAACTTATAAATAATAGTGGTTATCTGTAATTTTAATTTTTGCAGGTGTGTTATTGTTGATGATAAGGTTAGCTGTTTAAATTTTTTGTAGTAGTTAATTTAATTTTCTTGTTCTGGTCGACTGGGGTTATGTATTTGCTTTATTTTTCTAAGAGAAAATTCATCTTTCTTATAGCTAACATGTATTTAACTTATATAGATGTTAATCTTGTTGTTTTTATCTGTATGTTCAGTATTATTATTAGTTACTGAAGAAGGAAACAGTCTAATCTGGTGGTCACTTACACCTGTATACCTTCTCCTTCGGTATACCCTCAATCCCAGAAAAGAAGTCAA
>OZ038519.1:51234324-51236824 GCA_964036315.1 Acanthosepion esculentum | reverse complement strand
ACGCAAGGGGTTACAGTGTATTGAGAGCAAAAGTAAAATGGCATGTTTGGGGAAAGAATACAGAGAAGGACGGAGAACAAGTTCAGGGTGTCAGATGTCGATTGACATTACACTTGAATATTTGAAGATTATAGTCATCAGGGAAGGAAGTTCCACAGACGGGAAGTGCGAGAGAAAAAGCTCCGAGGTGATATACGTTAGAATTTCGAACCGAACCCTTTATTTAGTCCACGGGGGTAGATTGTTCTAATTCCTTCTAACCGAGACTGTGTTGTCACCTTAATAAAAAACGCTCTTGGAAAAGGCATGAAACCATCGATTGCCAAATCCATTCACATTAGGAATTGCTTTTTTACTAGATAAGTGGCTTACATCCATATCACATTGAGACACCGGTTCTCGTACGATCACCGAAGTTAAGCAACGTCGAGCCTGGTCAGTACCTAGATGAGTGACCGCTTGGGAATACCAGGGACTATCAGGTGGTGTAATGGATAACAGCTCGGTATTGGCAATTGGAGAGCTGAGTTCTAATTTCAATCGGGTTCGTTATTTGGGGAAAGAATACAGAGAAGGTCGGAGAACGAGCTCAGGGTGTCAGATGTCGATTTACATTACAGTTGAATATTTGAAGATTATAGTCATCAGGCTAAGCAAGTAAGGGGAAGGAAGTTCCACAGACGGGAAGTGCGGGAGAAGAAGCTGTTTGAGTAGAAGATGCGGTTACATTTAACCGTTTTCACAGTGAAAGATGGGACCGAGATGCCAGCCTGGTAGCTCGCTTAAATTCATGCAGTCAAGGAACCAGCGAAAGTCGCTCGTCAGAACAGTTGCCGTGAACATACTTGTAGAAGGCGGCCAGGGTACATCTGTGGGATAGCGATTTTAGACTAGATGCCAGACCAGGACCTATCATCTTGCATATTCGTCTCTGGATTTTGTTGAGGAACTCGAAACGTACAGCGGAAGCACCAGACCATATATGACAGCAATATTCCATGCAAGGACGGATGGTTGATTTATAGATTTGAAGGATGGGCTCAGACGAGAAAACCTTTCTGGTACGACACAGAGAACCAACTTTCTTTGCGGTAGATGAAGCTATTGATTCAATGTATTTATTCCACCTCGTGTCAGTGGACAGCGTTAGACCAAACAGGCGTAAAGAGGCGCTCTCAAGGAGTTGAGAATCGATCATTTTCATGAGGCCGCGAGGGTTCTCAGTGGTGGGTAAAGGAGAGCAATTTCGTTTTGGAGGCATTAAAGTTTACAAATTCATACATATGCACACACGCGAACACGCACACACACACATATACATATACATATATATACACACACGGACACACATATATATACATACACACACATACACATATATATATATACATATACATACACATACATATATATATACACAAACACATATATATCTACGTATACACACACATATATATATACATACATACACACACATATATATACATTTACACATATATATATTTACAATATACGCACACACATATATTTATATATATACACGCACACATACACACACACACGCATACATATATATAATGTATGATAAAAAATAATGGTATATAAAATGTATGCTATATTTATCGGTTAACGTGCATAATACCAGGGATAGATCGTATGTAAATATAAAAATAGACATTGAGGTCAATAATAACAATCAGCAACAAATAATAAATTAATCTATAATAAATAATGAGTAAAAAAAGTTAAACAACACTATGAAATAGATACAAAACTGCATCCGGATCCACAATTATTTCCACTCAAGAGCTCCTAGAACAATTTAAAACTTAACTATTACGATCCGTCCAATAACCGTTGGAATAATACAATAGACCTGCCCATAATACACCATTGAGGCATATATAGTCAAGCCAATACACAACACACATGACCTGAAGATTGCGTTTACGCATGAAATAGACTATCGCCACTACGTGTTCACTTATATATATACAGGGTGTTCCATAAAGTTCGTTTGCACTTTAAAAAAATTATAACTTTATTTGTATTTGCGATAGAAATAATCTGTAAAAATAAATGTTATAAAGTTTAATGTACCTAGTTTTAAGTATAGATAAAATAACTAATGTGATTTCAGGCATTACTGTAAATCAGTTGGCAAATGTTTTCCGTGAACTGCAAAATCGTATTCCCTTTGTATTGCTAATGATGGAGAACGTGTGGAAACTTGAATAAAATTTTAATAAAACCTTAAAAAATATAGATTTACTTCTTTCTAATCCTTTTTACAAATTATTTCTATCGCAAATACAAATAAAGTTATACATTTTTTAAGTACACACGAACTTTATGGACACCCTATATATATATATATATATATATATATATATATATATATATATATATATAAAGTGAATATTGAAGTCAACACTTAGAGGTGACAGATTGCGTCTAGCATGAAACAGCTTGTCGGTCGCCTCTAAGTGTTGACTTCAAT
>OZ038519.1:51216824-51224324 GCA_964036315.1 Acanthosepion esculentum | reverse complement strand
TGAAAGTTCTAAAAATCCGAAAGCGCATTGAGATAGCGAAAGATGTCTTCCAGAAGCCAAGCAGTGCATCAAGAAACAGGAAAATTTTGTTAGAAACAAAGAAAAGCGTAATGAATGTAATATCATTTATCCTGTATAGCAGTGGATGTTGGACAATCTCCTCAGAGATGAAGAAGAGACTTGACTCATTAGAAATGTTGTTCTACAGCATGAACCGAACATGGGATCAACGACGAAGTTTTAGGGAAAATGGGAACAAAAACGACACTTCTAGACCACAAAAGGTAAGAGGGCTTGGAAAATCTGATACTCACAAGACATAGTGAAGGCAAGAGGGACAGAGGAAAGAAGTACATAACCTACTTAATAAGCTTGTGTAAATGGATGGCGGAACAGGGTTTAGAAGAGATAACAAAAAGACAAAATTTATTAAGAGGTGCAAATGACGGGATATTGTGGAGAGCCATGATCACCAATGTACTTAAAGAACACAGAAGATAGAAGAAGAATCTACAGAATATTTAGAAAAAAAATCTTTTTTTACGAACAGACCATTCTATACCTATATAGTACCTAAGAAAGCTTTTTCTTAAACTCAAACCTTTTTTCTTTTTTTTTAGCTTTCAAAAATTTATTGAAACAAAGCAAGTTCAGTTGACCATTGATTACAATTCCAGAACAAAGTAACTATAAGCATTTTTTCTATCTTCTGCCAGCCGCAATGATGGAGAAAGCATTACCTCGAACCACCGCCAGTGAAACACACTGCAAGAGCCACTCCGTCTCGCGAGGCTCATCCCTTAATCGAGACGCAATCGCGCCAATCCTCCGAAGGAACGCCATCGAACGAGTGCCAATAACCTCAGAAGTTTCCACTGCCACCGGAGTAAAAAAAAAAAAAATCTATCAGGAAGAGAAGAATATTTAACTATTTTTTTTATCTCTGCGTCCGGGGCGACGGACCGCGGCTCAACCGCGGACCTGATCAAATTACCGGCCAAAAATGTATCCGCACGGATCGCATCCCAAATCAACGACTTACCCATTTTAAAAGGGAAAATGGTAATGCCATCCGGTCGCTTTCCATCAACACGGTCGAGGCCTACGGGTTCGATTTGGGAAGGGAACCCAGCTACATCCAAACCTCTTTTGATGATGTCGTTAATTGCTGCATACCGTGGAAAGCGGCCGGCACTACGACGACAGGAGAGAGGATGCAAGCCAAACTCAACGATGGAGGCTCCACATCTGCATCTGTGACGCTCACATAATTTGAGTCTAAAACGGATCGCGACTCCGATCCGAGTGCACTCGTCATCAAAGAATAAAAAAAAAAGAAGCTCAAACCCCGGCATCTGTTACCTGTAGAAAATACACCACTATTTCAGCTACGAGGCGATATAGAGAAATTGCCTCTAAATGATCGTTATTTTTTTTAATTATATCTAAGGGAGGCAACTCTGCTTTGAGTGATTTCTGAGAAGAGCAAAATCAGTCCCTTCTTTCGTCCGCTCGTTAATTTTGGGGTGGTTAAATTTTTAGTAGTCTTTATTTTATTACAGCGATTTTATAGCAAATTCATTCTATTAAGCGGCATAATAATTTAATTTAAGCCTGGTTGGGGACCCCCGGGCAGTGCTTTGTGACCCTCATCATCTTATCAACATTTGCTTTTTTTCTACCTACATTTTTTTACGTTACAAATGAAACTAAGCACAATTGACTTAAAGGATGGAAAAAAATTGACGTTATACTAGGGTCGTTTTTTTTTGTTTTGTTTTTTTTCATCAAAATCCGTAAATTTGTTTTGCCCAAAAGTCTAAAAAAAAAAACACTATATAAAAAAATTCACTATTTTTTAAATAAGAATGGAATCTATTTGTTCTGTAAATGTTTATTGTCTACTGACAATGAACAAGACCTGAAAGAGGTAGAAACACAATAGTAAGAATTACATCAAACATAGTAATCCTCTAGTAAGAGAGAGATACTAAGAATTACATGAAACATGGTAATCCTATATCTCCCACCCCCCAAGTCCTTGCGTGTATGTCAACGTAAGTGCCAAGTAGGACATGCTCAAAGACTGATACTTCGAAAGGTTCACAAACATTAGGTGTGAGGTTAAGGAGACTAAATAAGGGGAGAGGCGGAATACCATAGACGTTTAGGTTATGGTAGAGTCCAATTGTCAGAGGATACAATGTGAACAGAGAATATGGTATAAAAAAAAAACATGGCCACCTTAAACCTGAACTGATAATATTTTGTTTCCTTAATTTGCTGTATACTCTTACCTTGCTGTTTGCGAGGACTTTTGCCCTATTCCATATACTTCTTTATTATCAGTATGGCCTCTTCAGCAAGAGTCGTCCACGACATCTTCAACGACAATATTATTTGTACCCAAGACATTGAAATCTCAGAAAATATCGACTTCGAAGGTTTGCATTTGTCGCAACGTGTTCTAAAAGGTTTGAAAAATGCCGGCTTTTTAAGACCGTCACCAATTCAACTCAAATCCATTCCACTTGGACGATGTGGTTTAAGTCTTGTTCATAAATAAGAATGGAATCTATTTGTTCTGTAAACGTTTATTGTCTACAGACAATGAACAAGACCCGAAAGAGGTTGTAGCGGACCGTGGGGGTGAAGATGTGAAGAGATATCAGAAGGTTAAACTTTCCTGCTGGCCGGTCCAGCTACATGGGAATGTCGGACTTTGATTAAGCCCAAAGAAGACAAAGAAAACAAACAAGACCGATATACATGGGTAAACAAATATATATTAATAACGAATGAAAAGTTACATAGTGTTTGTATGGAGAAATTATGTGTGTGTATTGTAAGTGTTCGTACGTACGTGTATTGTTCTTAGCGCGTTCCCGGAATTTGGGAAACGCTGTATCTGTGAGAGGTCACATATTGGTGTAAGTGGAAAAAGAACGATTTTACCTCGTCTCCGTGCGAGGTAGTGGCCCAAGGACTGAGTCGGAAAAGAGAGAGAGAGAGAGAAGGGTCAGCCAGTATTTATAGCCAGGGGAGAGAGAGACCCCTGTTGAAGTATTAAAGAACTGAGGAGGAGCTAACTCCGATAAGGTAGAAACACAATAGTAAACATTACATCAAACACAGTAATCCTCTAGTAAGAGAGAGATATAATATTAAGAATTACATGAAACATGGTAATCCTATATTTTTTATTTATCCATAATATTGAATCTGTTAAATTATTCAATTTTAACAAGAATTTTAACATTTTAACAATTATTCAATTTTAACATCAAGTCGATGTTAAAAATTGCCGTAAAACTTCGTTGATTTAAGATGGAATGATTTATTAAATAATATAAAATTTATTGTCATGTTTCTAATTTGTATTTAGATACATTGTATTTATTTTCAATTTTTCTAATTGAATTGTTCATTCTATGTTGCATATCCACTATTGTGCATAAAGATTTCAATAAAATGTTTAAATGAATACTTTATGAAAATTAAAACGTGTAACACAGTGGGAATGAGCGTATCATAGATTCGGTGGAGGCTCACGATATCCTTGCACCGGCCTTTAACCATCTAAAGAACAAATAAGCTCCTGCAAGTGACATTTTCAAATTAATTTCTTTCTTTTTTTTAATCGTCACAAATTTGTTACAGACTGAGGGAACCCAGACTGTGTTGAGAGTCAGAGAGGAAAATAAAAAGAGAGGCGGGGGTATAGAGAGAGGGACACAGTAAAATTGGAGTGGGGGTCATTTTAGATAAAGACAGTTGTTTGTTGTGAGGGGTTAAAAATCATATTTCAAACGATCTGTTGAGTACAAATTCGCCCCAGTACTGCAAGTGACCCTCTTTATTTTTCTATTAAATGGGATTTTTATTTATATGGGGTGACTTTGAATGCCTACTGGAGTTGACACAAGAATACTGAAGATAGCATTTGTGCGGTAGACGCTTTTATTAACAAACTTTTAAAATTGTCGGAAACATCAGAGACAACAGTTGATACTACTTCGCTGAGAGTAAAGGAAACTCGCCGTCCAGAGAACGGACACTTGACCACCAGGTTTCAGATAATCCCCAACATCCAGCCGAGAGTGAGAGCAACTGATCGGTTCTTTCAACGATATTAGCAAAGCCAAGTTGAATGGACGCTTGATGCAAGGGAGATAACTAACTTTGTCATGTCTAATTTCTTTCGGAATAGATTTATACAAGGTAACCCAAAAAGTTCTGTCCGTTTTTTTGATTAGTCATTGAATGAAGTTGAAATATATACGAAATGCGTGTAGCAATTGTTTTCAAATTCGGACAGCCGGAAGTAGGAACATCAAACGTTATAAAAAAAACACGCGCACCGTGCCCGGCCATCAGTTATAAGCCGGACAGCTGTGAGAAGGATGGAAGTGTCTAGAGATCTCGTTCGGGGCTGTTTGCTTTACGACTTCAAAGTGGGCTTATCAGCAGCTACATCAAGTCGCCGCATATATCAAGCGTTTGGGGATAGTGCTGTGGATGAACGTACTGCAAGGCGTTGGTTTCAAAAATTTCAAAAAAGGCATTGATTCATGAAATAAGACTTCAGTTCAGAATTCCTTGTAGTTTAACCAGATCAATATACACCTGATGAAGGCCAGAGAGTACAGTGGCTGTAACGTAGTGATAACAACAAAGATGAGGACAACAGTCCGAATATAAATAGTGTTTATAATGTTAACTCCTTGTTATATATGAATGAAAAGTGTCACTGCTGGCACCAGCGTTTGAACATGAATCTCTAGACAATGAAAATGTAGACCTCAATTTAATATAAATAGAGATATCATCTTACTGACTGGTGGTTACAATTATGTGTGTAACTATTGTGTTAACCTGGATGTTAAAGTCAAGTATTTCATGTTTCAAGACGAATTAGTACTTTTCTTATCAGCTCTAAAAAAAAACACTAAGATGCAAGGAGTTCCTGGGAATGAAAGAAACAAAGAGGACAATAATAGAACAGGATTCAAGGTGACAAAAGATGATTGACTGCATTTAAATTTTTGAAGACCTTAGTTGACAGGAAAGCAGGAAGCCATTTCATAAGTATCATATATGAATGAAAAGTGTCACTACTGACACAAGAGTTTGAACATGAATCTCTAGACAATGAAAATGTAGACCTCCATTTACTATAAATAGAGACACCATGCCACTGACTGGTGGTTTCAATTACGTGTTTGACTATTGTGTTAACCCGGATGTTAAAGTCGAGTGTCGTGTGTTTCAAGACGAATTAATACTTTTCTTAGCAACTCTAAAAAAAAACAATAAAATGCAAGGAGTTTCTGAGAATGAAAGACAAAGAGAGGACAATAATAGAACAGGAATCAAGGTGACAAAAGATGATGATTGCATTTACATTTTTGAAGACCTTAGTTGACAGGAAAGCAGGAAGCCATTTCATAAGTGTCATTGGTTTGTTTTGTTTTACGGCATATCAACCTCAATGAGTTATTTAATGCCAACAACATTTTTATTGCTGGTAATATTTTGTTTTGTCAAAAATCTATTTCTGGTAATATTTTTTCTTCAAAAACATTGTTGGTAATATTTTTTTTTCCTTCAAAAATTTATTGCTAGTGATAGTTTTGGGGGTTTTTTTTTTTACAAAGTATTTCTGGTATTAAACCTATTTTTACACTTGCATAATGTTTTTACCCCAGTTTCGGGGGTTAACTATTTGCCCATAGCTGGGACCCTAACAGGTGCTACCATTCTGGGTCAGAGTAGAACTTGGAACACCAACAATTAAGAGGTGGTTCCACGCTCCTCAAAACCTCCTGATCAGAGGCCTTGCTGCTGGACGTAGTTTATCGCTATACCCAGGACGCATAAGTGTTGTATATGAATGAAAAGTATCAATACTGACACCGGAGTTTGAACATGAATCTCTAGACAATGAAAATGTAGGCCACCATTTAATATAAATAGAGATATCATGCCATTGACTGGTAGTTACCATTATGTGTTTGACTATTGTGTTAACCTGGATGTTAAAGTCGAGTATTCCGTGTTTCAAGATGAATTAGTACTTTTCTTAGCAGCTCTATGCAGTCGTGTAATAACTGATAAGTAATCAATAATTTTTCTATCAACTCTTTATTTCTTTGTTGTTAATATATTTTAATTGTGTTTGGTAATTAAACTTTTGCATTTGGTAATTAAATACTTTATTATTTTACTGAGCAGACCTTAGTTACAGTTTCTGGGAGAGTGTATGTTATCTAGCATGACCACCATTTAATATAAATAGAGATATCATGCCATTGACTGGGGGGGTTACAATTACGTGTTTGACTATTGTGCTAACCTGGATGTGTTTCAAGATGAATTAGTACTTTTCTTAGTAGCTCTACACAGTCGTGTATTAACTGATAAGTAATCAATAATCTTTCTGTTGACTCTTTACTTCTTTCTTGTGAATGCATTTTAAATGCGTTTAGTAATTAAATACTTTATTATTTTACATTAAAGTCTTTCTGTTATTACTTGTATTATATATGTGTGACGGATTACAAAACTCCTCGTCCCAGAAATTCAGTAAAAAAAATAAAGAAATGTAGTGGATAAAAAATATTATTACATTTTATTATCATTATTTCTTGTAATATTTTTATATTCTTATTAAGTTTCATAAAGAATTTATTCCTACCTTATTAGTTATAGAAAGTTTGGGCACTTTGATTTGGTGCACTTGTTAGCAAGCGTGGGATCAGTCTACTCAGGTTTTAAGAGGAAAAATAAAATCCGAGTGCCATGTCCACAAATACAACATAATTTTTTATACAACAAAAAGAAATGATTTTTGCAGGAAAGGAAGATCAAGATGAATATGACAGTAACATTTCTACACCCAGTTACATATTAAAAATCAGTGTTTTTCGGCCAATAGAAAACTAGGAAACATTTAAAAACAAAATTCAAATAATCTTCAATTCTCAGAAACAAATTCTTTTACGGACCTTTTCGCGAGCCAACGCAAAAATGTGTTCATCATCCAATAGAAAGGCCTGAATCATATCCAGGAGTGAATTCCCAAATGACTTTTTCAATCCCCACAAACAAAATAAAAGATGGGCAAGTTCGCCTGTCACCAGAGAGAAAAGGAGACGAGCCTATTAACAGGTCCCTTGACAAACGTCAAGCGATCGTTATTATTATCTCTACCTTTCTCGCTCATCTCTTTTATACTTGATAAACGAACGGAACATTTTAAGACTGAGTGATTACTTCAAAGACATTCCTACCCTACGATAACGCTCATACATACATACATACACACATACGTTCCTGCCTACATACACATAAACTCATTCTTGCAAGGACTGCTACGAACATTTTGACGACCTTGTATCAACCAAAATACATTAATTTTATTTGTAAAGACCTAAATTGATTTAAATGTATATTAATTTGTTGTTTCACTTTGCAATTTGATTTTCTTGTTTTAAACTC
>OZ038519.1:51156824-51204324 GCA_964036315.1 Acanthosepion esculentum | reverse complement strand
ACGCTTTCTCACTGGGTAACGCACACGCACGTACGCACCTTTCACTTCATTTTCTCTAGGACTTTCTCCTACACCAAACTACACACACACAAAAAAAAAATTCACGAGTTTAAATGTTTTCTTCATTCATGTGTAGAATCAGATTCCTACATTTTTTTTAAATCTCAAATTTTGTGCAAGTTAAACACATAGAGGCTCCCAACCAAGTATAAAAACTGATGCATTCTGATTGGGTGAAAAATATTAATTAGGTGTCGTCAACTACGTCCGAAGGTACCGACCTAAATTTTTACCTCTAGTTGACACCACAAAATGTAAACATGTTCACGATCCGCCCAACCACCCAAACACCCACCCACCCACGTGACCAAGAGAACTAATAAAAACGAAACTTCGACGCGACTTGGTCAGTGGGCCCTTAAAATATGGAACTTATTCACTTGACTTCATTGGGAATCAACACAGCAAAGGAGACGAACCAAATTCGTCAACAAGACAACGAATCTTGTCAACCAATTCCAGGCTTAACGTCAATTATTAAAATTAACATAAATCCAGCTTGTGAAAGAACGCTCACTCCCACAAAAAATATTCTATTCCACAACAAGCATCTCCGGTAAAAGAGCGACAACTCTGTAAAAATCAGTGAGTCAAGAACAATACTCTTTTTTTTTCTATTTAATACAAAAAAATAACTCTTTAATTTTCCTACAACAAATATACTTAACTACACTTTCTCATTTTTGTGCAATCAGTTCAGCAACTTAAATTCTTTCAGTATCACACACCAAAGAACTCTAAAGTGTTTTAACAACTTTAGCACCATATATTATGTATTTGTTATGTTTTATAAAAAAATATTTATTGTTGAACAATTTCTACTTGATTATTTCTCTTGTTGTTGTCTTTGTTACATTTGATATAGTAAAAATAGTAGAGGGTCAGTTTTATTTGTTTTTATAAACAATACAGATTGGTTAACCCACAATACATGTCCATTGTTCAGTAACAAACACGCAACAATATTCTATTGTTTATGTATACTCTTGTTTTTTCATGCATACAGTATCATTTGTTTGTTAGTTTGTACATATATATTGGTCCTTGTCCTTTCTTTTGCATTTATTTATGTGGACTCACATTGTCGCAGTTAGCTCCTCCTCAGTTCTTTAATCCTTCAACAGGGGTCACTCTCCCCTGGCTATAAATACTGGCTGATCCTCACTCTCTTTCTTTTTCGACTTAGGCTGCTACCTCGCGCGGAGGCGAGGTAAAAAAAATCTTTCTTTTTCCACTTACACCAATAATGTGACCTCTCACAGATACAGCGTTTCCCAAATTCTAGGAACGCGCTAAGAACAATACTTGTGGGGTATTTCACCACATTAATTTAACTTTGATAAGAAAACAGGACTCACGCAAGAAGAATAATCAGAAGACACTGTTGCACATAAAATATATAGGCACTTCCACGAGATCGCTAAAAAAGAGCATCGCATGATGAAAAAGACGCCAAACTTGCCGAAAACAAAGTTTTATCGTCT
Organism: Acanthosepion esculentum; assembly: GCA_964036315.1. NCBI lineage: Eukaryota > Metazoa > Mollusca > Cephalopoda > Sepiida > Sepiidae > Acanthosepion > Acanthosepion esculentum. The sequence continues at coordinate 51,202,780 of OZ038519.1, read as the reverse complement.
AAATGTTTATGTTACTATTAAGAGGAAAGAACAAAGTAATTTTTAATTATTTTTCAAAATTTTTCTGTGTTTATTAGAACATTCGATTGAAAAACCTTGTTTCTCGTCATCATCACCGGAACTGTAGTAAATAACATGGCGATTTTTTGTGCATTTTTTTCTTATTAAAAAGATGTACAATATCAAATAACGATGTGAAAGAAAACATGCATTTAAGTAAGAAAGGTTGGATTAATCAAGAGTTGCCTCTTTTTGACTGCAATTTAAGAGTTCAGTGAGAGATAATTATTTGGTTTAAAGTTCACTGGATAAATGTTCATGAGTGTTTCATGATATTAGGTTGGTGAAAAAATAATGTCGTTTTTTGACGTTCAAATTCATGTGAGAAAACGACATTATTTTTGCACCAACCTAATATGATTGTTCTTGTGATATTTACTGTTGAAAAGTATTGTCGTGTCAAAAGAAGTTTTTAGTGAAGGTGGGTGTGCGTGTGAGTGAGAAGGTTGACGCGTGGTTAGAACTGGAGTTCCAACTGTTGTAGATTCGTTTAGCAGCTGAGGTCTCACTAATTGAGATGAGAAAAATCTTGGCTTAATTAGGCGACTATATAGGCTCCGATTCGTTGCGCGGGAAAAATTATTCTTCACGTGCAAACGATCTGATTGGTTGGCATCAATCAATCAATCAACGGGCGAGCTTTGGGGAGACTTAAGGAAGCTTCTGTGAGCCACTTCTCCCAAAAGTGCACAAATTTGACTACTTAAAAAATAAAGCGATTCCAAAATTGTCGCATTACTGCGATTTGTAAATTGCCTGTAGAAAATATATTAGTGATTTATTAGTTAATGATCGTCTGGCATTGTACATGTGATTTTGTGTCTGTATGTATAAGTTCGTGCGTAAGTAGGTTCGTGTCGCAGTTAGCTCCTCCTCATTTCCTTAATCCTTCAACAGGGGTCTCTATCCCCTGACTATAAATACTGGCTGACCCTTCTCTCTTCCTCTTTTCCGGCTTACGCCTCGGGCGGTCATCTCGCGGGGAGATGAGGTGAAAATCTCCTTTTCAACTCAGGCCTTGAGCCGCTACCTCGCGCAGAGGCGAGGTATAAAACTTTCTCTTTTCCTCTTACACCAATATGTGACATCTCACACATGCAGCGTTTCCCAAATTCTGGGAACACGCTAAAAACAATATACGCGTTCGTACGGACACTCAACACACACATAACTTCTCCATACACATACTCTGTGACTTTTCATGTCTTCATGTCATTGTAATTTGTTATTGATATATATTTGTTTGCATACATGTATATCGGTCTTGTTTGTTTCTTTATCTTCTTTGGACTCCATTAAAGTCCAACATTCCTATGTAGCTGGACCGGCCAGCAGGAAATCTTAGCCCAGAGAGGTGTCATCCTCATATTCACACCCCGGTCCTCTACATTCACACAAGCTTGTCTCTCGAAATCACTTACGACTGAGAAATGAGTTTGATCCTCATACTTAAGGTCTTATGCCATATCTAAGTTACGCTTAGTAAATCCCAATAATAAAATCAAAGATTGGTGACCTAATTGTGAGTTTGTCGCAGTTAGCTCCCCCTTCATTTTCTTAACGCGTCACCAGGGGTCTCTCTCTCCCGGGAGTATAAATACTGGCTGACTTTTCGCCTCTTTCTTTTTCCACGGCTTCGCACACGTGCGGCCAAACTGCCTCTCCTGGGGCCGGAAAAAACCTCGCACGTGGGGCGAGGTACAAAAAACTTTCTCTAAAAATTTCCAATATGTGAACTCTTATACACAACCAGCGTTTCCCATATTCTGGGAACACGCTAAAACAAAATACACCCCGTACGGACATTTCAATTCAACACACACACAATAACTTTCCATACAGACATGTAACGTTTTATTCATGTTTTAAATAATCTATTTGTAATTCACGTATTAATATATATTTGTTTGTACATGTATATCGGTCTTGTTTGTTTTCTTTTGCTTTCTTTGGACTCCATTAAAGTCCAACATTCTTATGTAGCTGGACCGGCCAGCGGAAGTCTTAACCTAGAGATAACTCATCTTCTCTTCTTCCATTCACACACCGCCTGGTCCACTACAAGTTCAATCTGTGTGTCGGTCAGTGTGTACTTGGACGCAGTGTAATCGGGACTAGCAATAACTGACAAATACAAAACAAAAAAAAAAGATGAGACATCCCTGGACATGAACCGCGAAACGAAAACAATCTACAGTACACCTGTAGGTTAAATAATAGGTTCAATTCGAAATTTTCTGAAGGTTACCCGACTGTTAGCTGATGAAGCCCGAAACGTTGAGATAACAACAACAACAATAACAAAGATGAGGACAGTAGTCCGCTTCTTAACTCTTCAGCCCAGAAATTCAGACGGAAATAACCAAAAGGATTCACAATATTTTCTAAAAACTTGCGTGAAAAACAAAAGCGTCTCGGCATCGGGTAATGGTTAACGAGCTGTTCTGTTTGGCCATCTCTACTGAAAGAGTAAGTTCGATTTCTACTAGGTGTCCCATACGCGTGGCCCCATGCCAAACTAAGATAAGCATAGTAAATAACAACTAGCGCGTGAAAGAAAGCGGCTCCTCATTGGATAATAATTAACGTGGCTGGCTGGCTGGCTGACCATTGTGTGTGTTCAAGCTTCGATAAACATAATGAACCTCCCCCGATCTTCCAAGCAGTTAGCCGTGTGCCTTTGTTGTTTGGTTTGGTTTTGTTATTTTCAACTCCGTTTCGGTTGAAAAGACGTCAAGAAAACCCAATCAACCATGTTACTTTCGTTATCATTTGTGCGACACTTTTTAGTCGGCGTTTTGACAAAGTAGGCCAGCGTGAGGAAAAAAACAAATCACTTTTGTTACAAACTAGAACAAATGCCAAGTAACAACCAGTCGATATTATTTTGCCCAATAAAAATAATTAGGGTGCGATGAATAGACTGTCGTCTAAATGACGTAAAAATGAAAATAATAATTTTAACCAAAATTACGCAAAAATATCTTGAAATACCAAAGTAAATTTATTCTGTAAAATCACCATTGGCTTCAACCACGGCCTCCAGACGACTTTGGAATCTCACACAACTCTTCTGGACGGTGTTGTGGGGTCCGAATGTCGATGTGAGACGAACCCGCAAACATTAAAATTGAAATGGTGACACAGGCCAAAGCAAGGATAACGAGAATAGAGTTTAGATAAAATATGCCAACATTTATTATTAGTGGGAAAATACAATCGATGAATCCAGCTGTTTTAAATACCGTGGGTGTTCGTGTTGTACTTAACTGTTGGTCTTAGATGCGTCGACAGTTGATGATGACAAGAGCAACTTCATTGGTGCCAAAGGTTGAACCAGAAGTTGAAGACGAAATCGCCTGGGTTGTGTCGAAGGGCGATAAGCAATCAGCTAAGCTCGATAGTCGGCGTGTTGAACTTGTACTAGCAGGCAAGTCTTGGCCGAGGGTAGGCGGTTGAAACTAATGTGATCCGCGAGATGATAAGCAACAGGGGGTGAAGCCTGATTCGCCGGGTGGATTGGTAGAAGTCGTGGACGGCATGAGTCAATCGGTCGCTGGTGTTCACTGCTGGTCGCTGGTCCGGCTACTACCCAATCATCTTCTCCATACACTCCTTCCGGGGAGCGGCTGGTTGCTACTGGTTTTATGACTTAGGAGTGTTACAACAGCGGAGGGTTTGACGCTACTTCCGGTTATAATGAAACGATATATAGAATTAATAAACTCGAACAAACTGTTGCAGAGTCCTGTTGCCAGGTATAGGGTCCAGCAGCAGCCACCCTCTTGATCAGGGCAGCAGTACCTCCTTAAGTCACTTGATGTAGTCCTCCGTGTTGGGTTTGAGGCCCTTTGGAGTGATGAATGGAGGCATAACGTCGTCATCACTAGTGATCACTCCGAACACCTTCGTAATCCCTATTAGGCTCATCCAACTCTTTCCGGGTCTTATGCACTGTCCTCAGATTGACACCTAAACACTCTGAAATGTTATATTAGAGTTTCCGGCGCAAATGCCAAGCAGTACAGAATGCTGCTTCCAAATTTCTGGCTGAGTAAATTGTGTCATGGTGCTCTTTTTCTCACGGACGGTGCCCAACTGACCATACTTTTTTTTTTCAATTAAAAGAAAAACAAAAAAAACGCGCATGCGCGAAATTAAAAATATAAAATGGCGACAATTTACCCATCGTACCCTGTATATATAAACAAAAAAAAGGAAAGAATTCAAATTAAAATAAGGCATTTGCGCTTTCCTTTTAAACCTTTATCTCTTTTTTTTTCTCTATACTTCTCTTTCAACTAACGAGAAGGCAACCCACAAATAAAAATGAGGCGGAAGAAGAAAAGACTGTACTGGCAAAGCGGCGAAAGTTTACGGGACAAGAATCCTCTCATTTGTAACTGAAAACTGCTAAAAGTTAGGAAAGCCACACGCATAATTTCCGCTATATAAAAAAATGTAAAAGAAAGCAACGTCAGAAAATAAAATAATTTTGACCAATGAAAAAAAAAAAATCAACACAAAGCGATTATTTATGTTAGCCGAAATCAATGTTCCCGCCTTTCTGAGAGTCTGGTCAGAAGGATATAAGCTCATATCTCTGAGCTAGACAAGAAGGGAAGTCAAGAGAAACTACGGAACAAGAGACTTAGACGCCAGAGAAACCAGCCATGCGTGACGCGTGAAGTAGTTAAGAGGTCATCTGCTAATGATATTTCTGCCCTTCTTAGTACCGAGAGAAACACAGTATATTGACGCTGATCTATTTCTAAGATGACTACTCCTAACAAAGTCTGACCCCGGAACTACCCACTACTAAGTCGAAATGGGGCACCTCGAGGTGGTGTAATGGTTAGCAAGCTTGTCTCGCTAGAACTATTACGACTGAGTAGTGAGTTCGATCCTCACTGGGTGCCCCATACTTTCGGCCTTGTGCCACATCTGAGCTACGCTTGGAAAATCACTACTAAGTCGAAACGGACTTTCTCCAGACTGTCACCAATATCCGCCTTATAAATGAACATTTTGCTACACCGAATATCAAAGGACTCACTCTAAATCAAATAAATAAAAATATATTCTTTATTTTATATCCCTGAGTTCACTTAACTTCCGAAGTTCCGATAAAATAATTAATAATAACCCTCTGGCACAACAATCCACATTTTTTCTTTCTTTCATATACACTGTTGCGAGACTCACCTCTTTGGTTGCGAGGTGTGACCGTTATTCGGTGAATATTTAACGGCTCCTAGAACATTTGTCCCACAAACCAACCAGACTATGAACAGAGGCAAAGCGTCTGGGTCTATTATAAATGGCCCCAAGGTCATAGCCTCCTCGACAGACAGCGCGAAGCTCTTCGCCTTGATATTAGCCTAAAATTCAACATTAGATGACAAAAGACATCCCCTCTCCAACTTCCCATGTCTCACTGAGCACAATCTCAGTAATATACTCATTTCAGCAAGAGAAGTCTCTAGACTTATCAAAAGCCTCAACCCCCCCCCCCCAAAAAAAAAAACGCCACTGTCCCAGACGAAATTCCAGTGGCCGTCATTAAGATTATCAGCCCAGAATTATCCCCGATTCTAGCAAAGTTATTTAACCGCTACTTGAAGGAGAAATCTTTCCCACGCACGTGGAAGGTGGCAAGCTTATACCCAGTCTTCAATAAGGCGGACAACTGATCCTTCCCCTACTAGTATAGACCCATTCGTCTCCTCAGTATCATCAGTAAGCTTTTGGAGGCCTTAATCAACAAGAAGGTCGTCGAACACCCGGATAGGAACAACCTCTTGGGCGTCGAGCAGTATAAGTTTCGCTCAGCCCGAACTACTGTTGACGTCCTAACTACCATTACACACAGAATTAGTGAGGCCCTTAACCACACACATACCGCAGGGTCCATAGCTTTAGATATCTCTAAGGCTTTCGGTAAGGTGTGGTACAAATGTTTGCTATATAAGCTCTCCAGATATGGAATCATCTTTATTATAAAATGCTTCCTGGCAGGTAGATCCTTGAAGGTAATTATTAACAACCAGTTCTTCGAGAGCCTGGCGTTCAACGCAGTCGTCTCCCAGAAGTCACTGCTCGGACCAACCCTCTTTCTGATTTGCATAAATGATCTACCTAAGAATATATTCCGATCATTTGTAAACCTCTATACCGACGATAAGATGAGATATGGGCGCATCTCTAAAAGTCTTGAGGATCAGAGATTGGCAGCTGACCTCTCCTCCGATCCAACACTAAGTAGGGTTAGCGAAACACGTCCAAACAAAAAGAGAGAGGCTCTAAGTGGAGGGGGGTCCTAAAATCGTGCATGCTATTAGAAACCCTTTTCGGTTCCTCTATTATTTGCGTCATGGGGGGGGGGAGTTTTTTTCTTTGTTATTATTTTATTTACTGTTTTTATTTCATTTTCCAACGGGCTTTTGCACTTCAAACTTCAACTTTCACCTTATCTTTCTGCATTATTATATTGTGTATATAAAGATTTATTTTGTATTCATCAACATTCTGTGTATTTTCTTTTAAGCATTAAACATAGCCAATATACACCCAAATCAATTATACTGATATGTGATGTTATGCTCCGCTGCAGTTAAATCTCTTTCTTATTCACTGTACATGCCGGCCGGGTGTGAACCCTAAGAAAACGAAACACAAAATAAAAAGTCGTTTTCTGCGCAGGGGCTCCGAGCATCACATCCGATTCACAAAACAAATCCCCGCAATAAAATACAATAGCCAATCATGAACTTTTCCAGCAAAAAAAATGACCCTTGAGTCACCAGATTTGCTTAAAAGAAAGCTCCCTGTAAACGACTGACAGAATAGCAGACCGAGAGGCCACCTGCCCACACCGGCGCGCTGTCATCGTCATCACCGTGACCTCATTGACGCTTTACAAGAAGATTACGGCTGACACGCCAGCTTCGACACCAGCGGGCTCTCAACGCTACCACCGTGATTTCTAACACCTCGACGTCTTCACTATCCATTCCAGTCTTCTCTTATCGATACCATTGCGAGCCCGTCTCCATTTGATCTCTCATTCGACCAGAATCCAATGCTACCAATCTGCAACGCACCCCTTGTATAAGCAAAGTTAAATTTATGACTTCATGCTCGCACCCTCTGTATCGGCAAAATCAGTTTCGTGACTTCATTATCCACTCCAGGCCTACCTGGTCGTCACCACCGTGACCATATTTTGTTGATCTGCCATCCGACCAAATTCCAATTCAAGCTTCACTATCCACTCCGCACCCCCCACTTCGTCAGTACTACCGTCACCAACGCACAGTTCGGCCTCATCACACGACAATCAACCTATCAAACACCTCACAGATGGCGATTTCAACCCTAAATCCTGCCAACGATGCTCCACTTGGCTTCACTAATCCGCTACAGGCCTATGCCCTGACATCAATCGTGATCTCAGCCAACTAACAAAAAAAATCGGTCAACTCCCGGCCTTACTGACAACACCCTTACGCCCAGTCGTGTCCCTTAGCAACGGCAATTAAAAGAACCACATATCAACAATTTTTTTCACCCCTTCACACAGCTATATTCTGAAATTTGATCAATTATGAAAAATATATGTTATCTCCCCTTGATTGATAAAACCCCCTGATAGTCTATTTATCTGGTAATAATGGGTAAGACCCAAATTTAGGCGCCAATTTGAGAGGCCATGAAGACCACGGAGTGAATGGACGTGTTTTAGCCTATTCAAGAGAACAGGCGATGCTGGTCACGAGCAAACCTGAATTATACATCAACAAGCAATCATCGGAAGAAGAGATATGATCAACTTCAGATAAGCGTTTCAATCAATTTCAAACAGATACATGTATTTGGACTTTGTCTCTGATGCCATGACATTAACTGCTAAAGGAATATGTTTAGCAATTCTCTCTTCGCATTCTGGTTCTATAATGTATTATATAAAGTATGCTTTTAAAACTGTCCAATTGCCTCGTCTTTTGTTCATCTGTCACGGCTCATATAGGGAATCGCTAATTTTCCCATACAATACACGCTTTTGAAATTTTAATCTTCATTTGTTCGGAAAAGTCTTGCAACCATACACTCGTCATAACATGATGGCAATTGACATTGTTGTAAGATAAACAACTCATCCGTAACTGATACCCTACTCCTTGAACCTCTATGATATCACACTCTATCTGTGACAACATTTTAAATGAAGCACAAATAATAGACATCTACTAACCCACTAACAGTAACACGTCCTGCTGGATATTGATTGAGGAAAGACCTCTAGCCTTACTTCCGCTTCATCAGTATGTTAGCAGAAATCGGAACTGGTGATAACATAAACTGGAAATGCATCCGGTAGCTAAAATAAACAAGGCACACAGGTATCCTGAGCCTAGAATAAACAGGGCGCACAGGTGTCCAGAGCGGAAGAGGCATGGCCACACGAAGTTACGTAGGCGACATACCGGAAGAAGGCGTAGCTACGTGAAGTTGCGTAAGTGTCCAAATGTAGTAATGGTCAAACAGAACAGCTCCTTAACCATTACCTGTATGTATGAAATACGGAGTGAATATCAAATAGAACAGCTCCTTAACCATTACCTGTATGTATGAAGTACGGAGTGAGTATCAAACAGAACAGCTCCTTAACCATTACCTGTATGTATGAGGTACGGAGTGAGTATCAAACTTATTACGCAGTAGTAATAGTCAAACAGCTCATTAACCATTACTAGATGGTGAGACACTTTTTTCACGCATTAGTTATTATTTACTAAGCTTAGCTTTGTCTGGTAAAGGGTGTCGGGTTAACCCCTCCTAATTTTTTAAACTGCTCCTAGGGGACGCTCTCAGGACTATAAATACTCTGCGATATTTTTCTATTCACTTCTCACCTTACCCGCTTATTCGTCAACATGTAAATCTTTCGCCGAGAACGCGTTCCCTTTGGGAAACGCATGAACAATACACACACACACACACACACACACACGTACGCACATTCAGTCACTACACATACTTTGGGTCAAAAAGGTTTTTCATTCATTTGTTACACACATTATTGTCCTTGTCGCTTGTATACCTTTGTTGTTAATACATTATCATTTGCTTGTACATACATATTGGTTCTTGTCGGGGTTTTCTTACATTTTTTACGTGGACTCACGTCCCGAGTTCGCCATTTGTTGTGAGTATTTTCAGAAGACACGTGTTTATTCCTCAACTCAAACACCAATGTTACTAACGTCCGAGACAAGCTGGGAAGCGCATTAACCGACCCGCAACAATGGCCACATGTATGGGGCACGGAGTGAGTATCGAGTAGTAGTCAAACAGGGGGAGTGGAATCACTCGGTCTCTGGGCTAGGATCAAAGTGTAGTATCTGTTCGCGGATTACTCACTGAATGATCGCCTATGGGGCCGGGATTCCCTCTCCGATACAGGCCGGCGGCAGGGATTTGTCCCTGCGCTGGTGGTATCGTGGCTACGTCTGACTAGCTATGACCAGCTTGGACAAGCTATGACCAGCCAAAGACCAGCTATGACTAGCTAAAGCCAAAGCACTGCGACCCGGGTGAGAGCTCGGGTCCATTCCCCTTCCCCTTCCCACGTTAAACTCCGACCTTGTGTCACAACCTGGCCCTGTGGGAGGTCAAGTGAATCTCGAGTAGTAGTCAAACAGCTCGTTAACCATTACCTGATGGTGAGACCCCCTTTTCACGCGTTAGTTATTATTTTACTTAGTCTGGTACAAGGCCACGTGTATGAGGCACCCAGTGAGGATTGAACTTATTACTCAGCTCGTTAACCATTACCCGATGGCGAGACGCATTTTCACACGTTAGTTGTTATTTATTAGGCTTAGCTTAGTCTATCACAGGGAGACATGTATGGAGCACGAAATAGTATCGTGTAGAGGACCGGGGGTGAAGACGAAAAGAAAACATGTGCGTTTAAATTTCCTGCTAGAAGGTCCATCTACAATAGAATTGGCGGACTTGAATTAAGTTCAACTGAAGATAAAGAAGACAAGCAAACAAGACCGATATAAACAAATATATTTATTAAACAAAACAATTACAAAACACATAGACAGTTAACATTGTGTTTGTGTGTGAACATTTATGTTTGTTCTTTGGTGAATGTTCGTATTTTGGTGAATGTTCGTATTGTTCATAGCGTCTTCCCGGGAATGGGAAACGCTGTCTTTTGTGAGAGCTCACATAGTAGCGGTGTTCGCTGAAATGAAGAAAGAAGAGAAAGAATTACCTCACCTCCACGCAAGGTGGGATGCGGCACGAGGCCTTGGGGTGGGGGTATTTACCCGCTGCCCCACGCAGCAAGTTGTGTCACAAGGCCGAGTTTAAAGTGTGATATCCGAGCCCGTAGGCTCGGGCAAAAATTCCCTAGACCACGTAAAAACGGAGTCAGTTTCCCGAGACGAGATTCTGCCCTTCTGCAGAGGCTCGTCTGGGGGATACCCTCTAACATGTGCCAGAGGGAAAAAGGTCGAGGTAAGTAGTCGCCCAGTATTTATAGTATGGGGAGAGAGACCCCTGGTGATGATTTGGGAATTAAGGAGGAGGTAACTCCGATAATCGAACTATTCAGTTAAATGGTCAACCAGACTAGCTTCGTTAACTATTACCCAACGTTGATATGCATTGTCACTCGCTAATTTAAACCTAGTTTCATCTGGGACACTACACAGAATGATTAAACAAACCAGCTCACTACCCATCACCCGGTTCCAAGGATTCACTCGTTGTTATTTAGCAAGTTTAGTTTAATTTTGATAAAAGTGCGAGTTATCAGTAATAATCCACAAGACAAGTCGATTATGGTTTTTGCCTAACGCCTTGTCAGTCACTCGTAATGTGACCATCCTTATATTAGCTACCCGTGCAACTGTGGCTGTAGCAGAGGCACTGGTGCACTAAGAAGACAAATAATGGAACAGTTCCGGTGGGAGAAAGAAAACTTCATAGATGAACTGATGATCGAAAATCCAGTGTGCGAAAGAATGAAAAACTCTTTCTCCCTTTTACATTAATCTTTATTAAACAATATATAATAATAATGAATAAAAAATAGAGAGAAAATATAATAATAAAAGAAAACGCGGCATATTCATGTAACAACTACATGCATTGAATGCACGTGGAGGTCACTTCCGGTTTGAAATATAAGCGCGCATGCCTCACCGCTGACTTCCGCCTGTGTCTTTCGTTTTTAATGGCACTAAAAACACGACTTGTCGAAGGCATGCTAGGTTTTATTTCTGTCGGTGTCTGGTCCTGAATTCGCTCTAGAAAACGCAGGGACTACATTATATAAACCAAATACGAAAATGCCTGTTCAGGTTCGAACTATAAACCTGAAGTTGATAAAATGGACCCAGTCGAGGGTAACTTCCTACGTGACTCATTTAGACACGAAAAAATTCGACGAAACAGTCAGAGGACATTGTACTGTAAGAAAATAATTTAGTTTATATTTTTTTCTTTTCGTGAAAAGTATTAAACCTATATAAGCCTTACACGCCCTTCAGGCTTTCAATCCTAAATGAAAGCTCTCAGTTTAATATATAAAATATCTTATTTTTCTCCCGACCCTTCGTTTCTTTGATTCAATTACATAACCTTTCAGAGGTCAAGTGAATTTCCGACTTCCTTCTTTCAACCTCCCCCACCAACATTTAAAAATGCAGGGACGTTGATCTTTATTTTATTTATTTTTTGAAATAAAATTAATTTAGTCTAAATCACCTGTCAATACCTGAAAGTCGAATTCTGTATATTTGAATGTCAAATATGATGACTTCTGGGTTTTCCCAAATTTTTCATTTTTTTTTTTTTATTTAAAAAGTCAGGTGTTAAAAAAAGACTTTAAAAAATATTAATAAATAAATAATAATTTGTTTATTTTCTGATATGGTAATAGATCTTATTTTGGTATTTTAATTTTATTGTAATAATTAAATTTAATGATGCTTTGTTAAGCAACCCGTTTAAAAAAGAAAATTTTTTAATTGCTAATCTTTTTTTTTCTTTAGGTATTTTTTTTATTTTTTACCTTTGACTTTTTCACCTGTCCTTTTTTTTTCTCTTTCTGTCCCTTTTTAAGTGGATGGGTGTTACTGTTATTTCATTCATAATTATAAATTAATTACGAAATTATTTTGGTGTGCTTGTATGTTATTCAAAAATGTACTGTCTGTGTAAAAAAAATCCAATGTTTTTGTTTTAAATCTTTTTCATTTTAAATTTAAATTAACGATAATTTATATGAAAAAAAATGTTCACCGGTATTTTTTTTTTATTCTACTAAGTAACTAGTTAATTAATTTTAACTTAAGTAACGCTCCAAACGATTTTCGGACAATTATGAATTTTTTTTTTTTTTGTTGTTAACCCTCTGAGTCCGAGTTCGCTACTTAAATTCAGATTTTCTCAGATTTTGGGTGAAAAACAATTCAAAATAAATATCACTTTCATATTTTTTTTTAAAGCGTAAATAAATTAGTAATTTTACTACTTGAAATTACAACTGCATTTCTTCAGGTACTTAGTGGGGTTTTTTTAGTTTTTTTTTACTCATTCCTTTTTATTTCTTTATTTCAAATTTAAAGGAATGCAAAAGAATATGAGATTAGTTAAAAAATTGGTAAGGAAAGTAATTGTTTTAGTGTTATACAGAAGAGCGATAAACTCTTTAAGTGAGTGAAGAAGTCTGAAGATGGGGAGAATTCCCTATTGCTATCGATCATTACGAAAACTAAAAATTAATTAAATGCCTTTTTTTACTTTAAATAAATAACAGCATAAAAAAGTTTTGATATTTAAAGTGACAGACATGAAAACGAAATCTTTCCCCTTCGTTATTCTTTTATTTTATTTCCTGCTTTTTGCTTTGTTTGTTTTTTTGTTTGTTTGTTTTTTGGATCATTGATGGAGGGGGTCAGAGTTCCCAAAATCCAGTACTTTAGTTCCGACACTTGATGTTTAAGGAAATTTGAAATAAAGATATTTTCCACGATCGCTCTTTCTAGAAAGTGAAATAGTTGCAGTAAATGTCCTACCTATCGGATTTTTTTTTTTTTTTTGCACACTATTAACCACTTTTATTATTGTTACAGTAAATAAATTCAGTCAACACATACAATAGTTTAAAAATATGATTTCATTCACTACATAACACACCCTTCAAAATTCAAATTGAATTGATCAAGCAATAGATTTTAAAATTCTTTTTAAAAGTTATGTAACTTAAAAAAGCATTTACTTACACTATGAAAATTGTTTTTCAATATCCAACTTAATGCAATTGCTAGACAAAATTGGATATAAGTGCTTTTTTTAAGAAAAAGCAAAAGTTTGCTTCTTTTTTTTTTTTTTTTTTTTTTTTTTTTTTTTAAATTAAAACACTTTCTTTAATTAATCTAAATGAGAAATTCATTATAGAAGGCTTTTTGTGTTTTATAGGAAAAAATGACTTAACATATTTTCCCTTTTTTTTTTGTGTGTGTGTTCTGGTACAGTGATAATGATATACTGATTATCTGCATCTTTCTCTTTTTTTTTTTTGTCCCTCTTTTTTAATCCGCATCAGTTGAGGTTGATCTTAGAATGAGGAGCTTCAACCACTTGGTTTGTGCTGATGTAATAAATTGGAAGATCAGTTTATTATTGAATAACAATAGAAAACTGACCCACCACACACACACACTTTATGCCCAGTAGAATCTTATATTTATGCAATTTTACACATGCTATCCCATCCTGGGTATGATGATAAACTACATCCGGCAGCAAGGCCTTTGATCGGGAGGTTTTGAGAAGCGTTGAACCATCTCTTATTTGCTGTTGTTCCCAGGTCCACACTGACCCAGGGTGGTATCAACTGTTAGGGTACCAGTTAGAGACAAATAGTTACCCCCCCCCCAAAAAAAAACTGGGGTGAAAACACTATGAAAGTATAAACACTTTGATAATAAAAAATACCAGCAATACTATGTTTTTGTAAAAATAAAAAAATTACCATCAATAAATTTCTGTAAGAAGGGTGGGGGGAATTAGCAACAATGTTTTTGCAAAAGAAATCACTAATGCTACCAAGAAAATTAAATTTATGAATTAAATGACCCATAAGAAATTGATGTGCCACTAATCACAAATAAAAAAAATACACATTCTATCAAAAAGGAGGGAATATTATCTCAAGCCCTTAATCTTAAGCAAAGTTTTTCACCTGTGAGTCTTTAAATATATTTTTCTATTATATTACCATGTAGTAATTCTTTGGGGATCAGGTTGTTACTTAATAACAATATAAAACCATCTACTTAATGTTTTGTAGAAGCTTATATTAAAACTAGTTTAACCATGCAAAAACACAAAAAAAACAAAACAGAATATCTTTTGCAATGATCTGATATTTAAACTGTTGCCCTATGCTCTTTCACATTGCATTTTTCATTTTCATATTCTTTACCTTAGGAAATTTTTTTTTTTTTTTTTTGCTTTCTCCACCTTTTTGGATTTTATAAGGTAGGAGTAGTCCATAGTGAGTGGAAGGTGGCTGTATTATTCCAGTTTTAAACTTTGTCAAAGTGTGTGTATATTAAATGCTACAATCACGTATAAGTCACTCACACACAACACGGCTTATGGCCAACACTGCTTCTTGTACGATAACCGAAGTTAAGCAAAATCAGGCTTGGTCAGTACCTAGGTGACCACTTGTGAATATCAGGTGCTGTAAGCTTGGATGTGCAGGTGGTGTAATGGATAACGGTTTGGAATTGGGTTCGTTATATTCACTTACTAGTAAATACACTTGGGAGAAGGATGAATCCATTTCTTCTCCCCGTCTATGGGTTAATTAGTATGTTTTTTTTTTTTTTTTTTTTTTTTTTTTTAAGCAATTCACCCCAAGCAAGGTGGGAGTGTCACTAGCATGCAAGGGGTTACAGAGGATTGAGAACAAGAATAAAGATGCATGTTTGAGGAAAGGATAAAGAGAACAGGGGAACAAGATCAATTGACATTACACTTGAATATTTGAAGATTATAGTTATTGGGGAAGGGAGTTCCACAGACGGGAAGTGCGAGAGAAGAAGCTGTTTTGTAGAAGAGATGGTTACATTTAACTGCTTTGACAGTGAAAGGGTGGGAGCAGAATGTAAAGATTTTTTTAAAAATCTTACCCCAATGTATTTACAAAGAGGAGAAAAGCTCATCTAAACAATTAATATGAAAATATTTATAGGAAAAGCACAAGGAAGTTATATTACATTGGTGGGAAAGGGACTGAAGCCATGATGACAGGACTGATAATATTGTGGATTCTTTGGATTTTATCATTAGCATCAGACCAGTAATATGCAAAATCATGTGTACACAGCATGTCGTCTTTTTATAATTTATATTTATCATTGTGTAAGAAAATGGCAAACCAACAGAATGACACTAGGTATAATTATATGAAGCCCTTAATGACAACAAATTTGATAACAGTATTCCAAGCACATGCACCATAGCTAAATGTGTGTGATCCAGTTAAATGTCTTGATGAAAGCAATCATAATATTGCAGATGGGGTTCAGTTAGAAATATCTGCAAGTTGGGTAACCCAGTCTGTACAGAATAAGAATCTTCCCAAGCCGCCTTGGTTGCCTTAACACTCCAACTCAACACCCAATCTTTATGCTCCCCACTGCTCCCGCTCATGAACAGAGATGCTCACTATGTCGGCCCCTCAGCCGTCCTGGGTATGACAATAAACTGCATCCAGCAGCAAGATCATTGATCGGGAGATTGGAGGTTTTGAGGAGTGTGGCACCACCTCTTAATTGCAGTTGTTCCCAGATCCACACTGACCCATGGTGGTAGCACCTGTTAGGGTCCCAGTTATGGGTAAATAGTACCCCCCCCCCCGCACCCAACATAAATCAACAGTATATTTTTATAGTTAAATTACCAACCTTGTATATTATAATCTGCAATATATATATATATATATATATATATATATATATATATATTTTAACTAAAAACAGATTGCTTTAAGGTTCCATATAATAAATTATTTCACCACAGCCCTTTTAAAGGACAGTGGATCATCAGATTTATTTCCAAATGTTGAAATGCATTTAAATTATTAGCTCTGATTTACATTGAGCTCTCTGGATTCTATCCTCATTGGGTCTTCCCATACGGATTACCTAGTTTTTCGTAAACTATATATATATATATATATATAACACACATATATAGGAATTTTGTCTTGTGCTTGGTTTAAATATAGCAAGGTCATTTGCTATACTTAAATAACTATTTCAACGTTTCTCCCAATAACAGATAAATTTGATCACACTCATACCTGAAATTGATATTACAGATCCAAACCAGTCCATTGTGAAATAGATCAAGGAGCCAGAGTTAGCATACCGTCTTTGTGGAGTGATAGAATGCATGCTTCCAGTGCATCAAGCAGGCAGAGCGTTTGTGTTGCATTAGCAGCTGAGCAAAGAGGGGGGAGGGGCATTTTCTCTAGCATAAAGGACACCTTATACACAGCTTTTGCTACTGATTCCTTTGTGATGTATAAACAGTTCATTTGTGGATTTCTGGAGCCACAAGTGTCATGGTACAATTCACATTAGTTTAAAGTTTGTTCCAAATTCACAACAGTCAGGTGTTTTGTTGCACATGTAGGTTCAATAATGACAGTTGATTTGCAATGAATATTTAGTTTTAAGCCATTCCCCTCATGGTGTAAAATATCTAGGAAAGGTAAAGTCGTCTTGCAGGGATATATTAATAGAGCATCAATATATCGAAATTATGTTGATTGTTTAAATAAAATATTTTGGAAAGGACAGATTCAAGTAATTCTAATAGCCCAAAACTCTCCATTGCAAATTAACTAATAAAAATGATCTCCTAAATTTCTACTCTCGCCATAACAACAAAATAATCTAGAAAAATCATTGGATTCTAATTAAGAGCATACACAGTTTGTAGCCCACAATATTTACAAGAGAAATACATTAAAAATATTTTTATAATAACCTAATTATTTAATAGTCAATGCTTCTGACAAATGCCAAAATTAAAATAAATATATATTATTCTACCTACCAACTTTGTCACAACTACAAGAATTTATCTGAATTTAACATAAAATTTGTTATAACTACTTCTAAGACAATAAGATATAATTAATAAGCTACAACTTGGAGGAAGAGTTTACTCTATCATCTGTAATAATTGCCACAAGGACTAAATAGGAGAAACATCAAGAAATTTACATAAAAGAGTATATGAATACAAAATAACACATTCAATGCATTCAGTGATCACTGTAATGAGTCTGACCATAATTTTGATATTTTTTTTTCATGCTACTTTAATTAATAAAAAATAATTTACTGAGACAAAAATGTATAGAAAGCGCTTTAATTGCTAGATCACCCACAGTAAATTTATATCCAGTTTCTTATATTTCACCTTTCTTCGTAGAACTTCTGTTATCGCTATGTGATAAAAACATAAACAAAAAGAAACCTAATGAAATTGGCTAAATTATATACCCAAACACATTTAAAAAAAAAAAGAAAAAAAAGATCTTTTAATCTAGTTTCCACATCCCCCTCTCCTTTATGCACATGTGTACTCACATCAACGTAAACCTCACTGTAGTTCGATGAAATTCTAAAGGCCGAAATGCATCACACAAAATTTTACTTTTGACTTTGTCTGGTTTTCCTAAAATTGTTCTGATGTATAAAATAAATTATATACAGTGTAACCCGGATATAAGAGAGTCCTCGGGACCGGAGACAAAGTCTCTTATATCCGAGTTTGGTCTATTATATATACATTAACACAGGCTCTAATTTGGAACCAGAGAATCTCTCTTATATCCGGGTTGCTCTTATATCCGGGTTACACTGTATATCATTTTCCCATCATGAGTTACTGGCATGTTTATGAAAAAATAAATACACAAAAATTCACCTTTCTCTCTGCCAGGTGTCGATGGCCTAGGGATTATTAGAATCTCTGATTTATACCAAATCAGCCTGAAGCGATCAGATGTCTAGGCACACTGATGAGCTGTGATACAGCAAAACAATCTGTCTGTGGATGACTATATATATATATAGAGAGAGAGAGAGAGAGATTGGATGCGTGGCTGATTGGTTAGAACGTTTCCTTTCTGGCGATGAGACTCGTGTTTGAATCTCACCAGGGTCGATTTGTCAGGAAGGAGACTTCCTGATGTTATCAGACTGGGTCAAGATCGATCCCAGCATGCAGCACCTTTGGGAAGTGCTTGGAAACGATATCACAGGTTGATCCAAGCCTTGTGAGTAAAATTGGGAACTCTTGGGGGCTGTCGATAGCTGTGCTAGCACGAAGCTACAAGTCATCGTGGATGAGGGCGTGAGCGTGCTGGCCTTGTTCAAATCGTTGATGACGCTAGATAACACGCTCTCTCTCCTAGAAACTGTAACTAAGGTTTGCTCAGCATAGTTGCAGTATAAACCACACGTCGGCTCTGTGGGTGTTAAGCAAATAGAAAATGTGCCTGAGCAAGCATCTGCAATAGGGATTGGCTAGCAGACAGGTATCCTCCAATACGAGTGTCCAGCTATTTATATATATGAGAGAGAGAGATAACAAATGGAAAATGGTTTCATTGAAATTAGATTTGATTGTGTGTCTCACCTTTCTAGGCTTTATGAGATCAAAAAATATTAACTTCTTTTTTAAAAGTGACTCCTCTTTATTCTTTTCTTTCATCACTAATGCTTCATTATTTAAGCATACGCATGCATATTTCTTGCTTTCATTTTTGGGATCTGAAAAAGCCTAGAAAGTTTCAAAGAAACTGTTTTCCATTTGTCATGTTTCAAAACTTTGTTGGGATTCTATTTGCTATTTTATAGACACACACATATTTTTCTATATATTGATATCCCTCACCAATAGCATGTCTCTGAGTTTCATGCACAACAAAATCTTAAGGTGCTGAGAATAGACTGACCATTACATAGTTTAAATTATCTGGTTATCACAATGTTGGCACACTTACATATTATATTGCGATTGCAGTTTCTTAATTTTAAAAATTATATTTAACATTTAAAATAAATGATGTGTGTGTGTGTGTATATATATATATATATATATATATATATATATATATATATATATATATATATATATATTACATGCTAATACCCTTAGGAAAGGTATGAATCCTCTTCTCCCCCTAGCTATGGGTAAATAGCAGGACAGACCAAGTTCTATAGCCTTGGATGGCAACTGGTCTACTGCAAAAAGAAATGGTAGACTACTGCGGGGGTGGGGGTGGATCTGCCTCATCAGTCATGTATTGAAAGATACATGATCACCTAAGCGTGTATCACACATGGCACATAACTGATTGTGAATATTAATTTTTATATTAAGCATTAATTAAGGCTGATTACTTTTTTTTTTTTTTTTTTTTTTTTTTTTTTTTTTAAATAAAAAAATAAACTGTAATTTAGATAAAAAATTAATCTAGGTCAATATATTCAAGCAGATATTACCGGAGAGGTGTTGTTCATTGTGTTCGTGGCAAATATTTGCACCAAGTTCTTGTTATCAGCACTTCCAATAAGTGTGGTTGGTTCTACACAAGCCGTCACCACTCTGAACAAATCTTTTGCGTGGATAGTCTTCAGTTCAGTTGTGTGTTCCTCCTTTGCTATTCCACCTGAACAAAAAGTCCACTGGGGTGAGACAGGTACAAGATTAAAAACTGAACTGATATATATATATATATATATATATATATATATATGATGGACTGTCATTTTTTATGTATGAGTGTCTTTCAGTTATATATATATACGTGTGTGTGTGTTCCTGATCAAACCAGACTCATAAATAATTACATCGGTTACAGAACTACATGCTTATCCAGATGTCTTGCGTTACATCTATCTGATCACAGGTCCATTAGAACCCATTTAAACACACACACACAAACTTACCAGACTCCATTAGAAACATACTAGTAGAAAACACAAATATATTAACTGCATCCACCTGTAAAAAAAGATAAAAAATAATGGAAGCTTTAATAATAAAAAAGAAAAAGCCAACTCTTAACAATATAAACTACGAACAAGACCACAATGAGCTAACTGTATTCGGAAATTAAAACATCCCTACTACACACTGAGACATACACATAATGCACACACTCAAATAAGCTGAAAAATCGAATCATCCTTGATGATGGCTAAAGGTATAGCCGAAAGCGCTCAGAAATATAAAACATTTAGACAGTTTTTACACACTCTTTGTCCAGAAAAGAAAGCTCTTGTTCAAACACAAGAAAAATTAAATAAAAAGTTTAACCGTAGTACCTTGTCTGTCGTTTTTAATGAAACTTGCATATATATATATATATATATATAATTCTTAAATATTAATATATTAAGATATTGTAATATTAAAGTAATTCTTGTGTGTGTATATATATATATATATATATATATATATATACACAAGAATTACTTTAATTTTGCCCGAATTCAAAGTTTTGTGGTAATATGGCCATTTTTCAAGCAGTTAATCCATATATGAAATATCTTGTATATATGTGCGTGTGTGTTGTAATGTTATGAGATTAAAAATTATAGAAATCTTTACATGTGAAAATTAATTAGCATATTTAATAAGCGCTTATAAAAAGTAACTTTGTTAATAATAGTCATTTTTATCTGAACCTGATGAGCCTTAACATTACAAAAATTTTAGTCTACTTAGATAAGTACCATGAACTTTTCTAGTTATTGATTTTATATATAAACATTAATGAAAATAAAAATCATTAAAAAATTAACCTGTATATTCTGTGTGTCATGTCTTTTCAGGATATTGGCGATCATGGTCCGCCATAATTTCTTGTCCTTTGTAGCCCTTAATAATTTTTCTCTTTTTGCCATCTCTCCCAAACACCACTCTACCATCCATTAGCTCAAGCTCACCAGTTAGGTTGGCTGTTGCTTTGCTCTGGCCCGCTTATCTGTCCTATGAGTATCAAATTTTCCAAGCCTTCTCTCTTCCTTCTGTGCCCCCAAAATTTCAGTCAACTGTCTCTTCCTGATGTTAAACATAAGTGTCCTTTTTGTTGGGATTGTCTCTAGAACTTCATTGTTGCTTGGTCCGTGGTATTCTCAGCATCCTTCTGTAGAACCACATTAGTGTTGCTTCAAGTCTCTTCATCTGTGAGGAAATTGCCCAGCATTCACTGCCATATAGGAGGACTAACAGGGGTATATTTTAAAATAAGTAAAATTTGTGAATGAAGTACTATATATTATTAATAATCATCATCATAATAACAAAAAAGTTCAAACTTATGTCTCAACTTTGAACTTCAACTGAGTTATCTTACCCCACAACCCCCAGTAGAACATATCTTCATACAAATCTCAGAGTTAGAAGACAAATCTAATTTTTTATTAACTAGAATTTTTTTATACTATTTACATTGTTCGGACTGTTGTCCTTGATTTTATTGTTATATTCACAAAGTTTCAGTCAGTGTACATTTCGGCCTTCTTCAGGTGATAGTTGTTGAAACTTCAAACTGATCCCTTTATTTCATTTACTGGAGTAGATTGTTCTAGTTCCATGTGTCATGCCTTTTCTGGATATCTCAGTTTGCTATTTCTCTTTTTAATTCAACTCTCCAAGTTTTTGTTTACCTCTGCTGTGGCCAGGTATTGAACTCACAACTTTTTGGGTCAGGTCACTGGATTACTTCAAGCAACGCTTTTATCCATGTGTCCAACTAAATGCAGTGAATCTGACAATAAAGATGAAGACAACAGTCTGAACACTGTAAATAGTTACACTATCTCATCTCAGAAATATAAACAGATCCTGAAGAAGGCCGGAGAGTACAACTGCTGAAACGTTGTGAATCTGACAATAAAGATGAAGACGACAGTCTGAACACTGTAAATAGTTACAATATCTCATCTCGGAAATATAGACAGATCCTGAAGAAGGCCGGAGAGTACAAGTGCTAAAACGTTGTGAATCTGACAATAAAGATGAAGACAACAGTCTGAACACTGTAAATAGTTACAATATCTCATCTCGGAAATATTGACATATGTAGAATTTTTTTTCAACATACTGATGCATGTGAGATCCTCACAGTATTTATTATTGTTGAAGTCATCACTAACATTGTATTATATTATTATATATAAAATATTCTTCAGGTGATACATGTTGGAACTTCAAGCCGATCCCTTTATTTCATCAACTGGAGGTAGATTGTTCTAGTTCCAAGTGCCATGCCTTTTCTGGATAACTCAATTTCAGTTATTTCCCTTTAGTAACTCAACTCTCCAAGTTTTTGTTTACCTCTACTGTGGCCAGGTATTGAACTCACAACTTCTCGGGTCAAGTCGCTGGATTACTTCAAGTAACGCTTTTCTCCATGTGTCCATGTTGTGAATCTGACAATAAAGATGAAGACAACAGTCTGAACACTGTAAATAGTTACAATATCTCATCTCAGAAATATTGACATATGTAGAATTTTTTTGTAACACACTGACGTGTTGAAATCCTACCACTATTTAGTATTGTTGAAGTTATCACTAACATTTTTTGTTGAGATTTACAAACTCTGCATTTTGTTCAATTTAAAAAATTTGTATGGAAAAATATTCCAGTTTAATAATTTCTTTAATTTAATCTTATAGGACTCCATGGGAAATAGGATTTCTGACTCTTGAGCATGCAACATACAACTGATCATGTGTAAATATTTCTTTCTGGAGCCAAATTTCAACTCTTGGAAGCATTTGGCCTTGTGATTTGTTTATAGTTCTCACCAATGTAGGGAAAATTAGAAACTGGATTCTTGTATATATAAATATATATAAAAACTTAATAGAAATGCAATATTGTTTTTTGCTTTTTTCTTTAAATAAGTATTTGTTATTTTAATCATTAAATTGTTTTTAAAGTAATGTTAATGTTAAATAATAAAAGTTTTAATTTAAAAAAAAACAAATGAAAAATTTATTGTACTAAGCCACACGCCCTAGTAAAGCTGACTGTACTTTGTACCCCCTTACCTGTTTGTACTTCTCTCCAAAATTTGGTTTTGATAGGTTGATGGATGGCTATTTTAGAGAGTGTGATGGACAGACTAGCTGAAATCACAGACTTCACACACACACACACACACACACATATATATATACTTATGTTTGTGTCTTTCTAAAATAATGTCTGTAAACTATTTTTACTATTTTTTTTTTTTTTCTTTCTGTTTTCAGGCTCTGAGCCTCAGAACAAGTGACCATTTTGGTCAAATAGCACCAACCAGTCAGCCACGGGTAGAATTGTTGAACTGCAGCCCAATACCAACCCTGACTCAATCAAAGGATAACCCCAGCCTCTTTCCAGACCCTTGTTGCAGTCATGGCTCAACTTCTTCCTTGTCCACTCCATCTTTGCCATTACCGCCTGTACTAAGTTCGCAGTCGTTACGTCCTTCTCGTGTGTACAACTCATTACATATATCAGACTTGAATAGTACCTTTGCAAAATTAGTAACTTCCACATCACGCGATGTATTTATTGCAAGGGACGGTGATTTTGTTACTAGTTTTCCTTCTCCACTCAGGGATGTTACCACATGCTCATTCCACCTATCGGGAGATAAACCAGGCATTGGGGCTACCACTGTAGTGGAGGTACTGGTCCCAGCATGCACAAAAACTCGGCCTCCATGTTCCTCTCTGTCATGGAGTAATTCTCAACCCAAAAGTCAACTGGTGAGTTATAGCTGTGAAAAACACAAGTCTTTGGAACTGACTTGCAACCCATCGCCCAGCCCTGGAAGTTCCAAGCCACCAGCTCAAAGAAATGGACCATCAGAGGAACAGCTCCATCAAGTGAAAGACAGACTTGTAGAAGTTGTATGTATAATATCATACATGATACTAAACTATATAATTTGGTTTGTAATACTTTCCTTCCTTAGGTTAATGGGAGTAGATAGGTCTACCTATCATCCAGTTCACACTCCTTCTCAATCTTTTGAACAGGAGTAGAGCTTAATCTTTCATCATCTGTTTTGGATTGGGTTTCTAGTTCCCTCTAAAGTCTTTTCCTTCTCTATCTCTTTCAGTTGCTCTTGTGTCTTAGTGGCATTATTGCCTTGCTTGGGGTGAATTAATTAAAAATTTTATATATATATATATATATATATATATATATACACAAGGTTAATGGCCAGAGTTGAATCATACCAGGAAACAGTAGTATTAAAAAGTGCTCAATATATGTGTGGAAAAAAAAACAAAAGTAAAAATAGCATGTAGAGCTTTTAACTTTAAAAATCATGAGGTCAGTTGAATCCACTACCTTGGTTTCAACCTTATGATATCCTCAGGTGATTTTTATCAAATGACCACCGAATGCTTTCTTATTTTTTGTCTATATTTCTGAGATGAGGTATTAGGTACATTATTTACATTACTCAAACTATTGTCCTCATCTTTGTCGCCATATTTATTACAAAGTTTTGGCCGTTGTACACTCCGGCCTTCTTCAGGTGGTTGGAATGTCGAACTGAACCCTTTATTTCGCTCACTGGGGTAGACTGTTCTAGTTCCACGTGCCATGTTTAATGGATGTCAGTTATCTCCTGTTAATTTCCATCTGAAAGTTCTCCACTGCCTTAAGTGGGTATTGAACTCACACTCTTTGGGTCCTGTCACTGGATCTAACTAACACCTTTATCCACTGTGCCATGTGTCCTCAAGACATTAGGTTTATAATACCCAGAAATTCATGCACAGTGGATAAAGGCGTTAGTTAACTAAAGAATGCTACATTATTATTTTCAAAAAATAAATGACAAACTCATGACGTTGGAAAGAAAGAGAAAAATTTTAAAAAAGGCAATGCCTTACAACAATCACATTATTTGTAATCTCTGCCAACAGGAAAAAATAGTGATTATAACATTTCTGGATTCAAAGAACCTTTTCAGAAATCTAAAGTCTTAAGTACATGCTTACATAATTTTTCTTAGGTGCATGTGAGGATGGATAAAAAAAAAAGTAATTTAACCCCCCCCCCCACCCCAACACATTTACAATACACTTTCTTTCCTTTTCTTTCCCACTTCTTTTTCTTCTTCCTTCACATCCTCCTCCTCTTCGATTAAACCCAATGTCGTGCATTTGTTTATATTTGAAAATAATAATGAAGCGTTCTTTAGTTTTTTTGTTTTGTTTTTTCTTTAAATGAAAATAGCGTTAGGTGGTCACTTGGTAGAAATCGCCTGAGGATACCATAAGGTTGAAACCAAGGTAGCAGATTTGACCTTGTGATTTTTTATATATATGTGTATGTATAAAAATGTGTGTCTAATAGAAATTTTGGAGATTTTAAATAATTTAATATAAGAAGAATCCTCAACAGAATGCAAAAAGCACTGGATGACTGTTTTGTCTTTTTGGGGACTCATCAGCAGACAAATAGACAAAACTTGTCTATATTATTTAATGAAACATGCATTAATGAAAAATTGCTGCCGAAATATACACAATATATATATATATATATATATATATATATATATATATATATATATGCGCATTTCATTAAAAACGACTGACAAGGTGCTTTTATTTAGTTTTTTATACAATTTCTCATGCGACCTAATAATGTTTTTCTTTTAGGATGATAAATTATATAAAAACTGTCCGAATGTACTTTTTATTCGAGCGCTTTCAGCTATACATTTAGCCATTTTCAAGGATTATATTTTAACTGTTAGAATTAGAAATAGTTTGTTATATATATGTTTTATAAAATGTTTCATTTTTTTTTTTTTTTGTTTCAAAACATGGTCAAGATATTATGTCCATGTTGAAAGTTAATATTATAAAGTGTTGGTTTGTTTGTTTTTATTAATAAGGCTTCCATTATCTTTAGCCTTTTTTAAAATGTGGATGATGCTATTATATAAATGTATGAAATGTGCATGAAAGAAGGATTGCTGCCTAAATATACACACACACACACACACACACACACACACACACACACACACACATATATATATAATGTGATAAAGGTTGTATGAGTCTTTATTGAGGGTTATTTTTATATTAAATTAGCTGAAAAAGTAATAGGCAAAAGGAGCCCCTTGCGTATTACTGGTGTTATTGCTTCTACCGGGTGAATTGATTTTTAAAAAATAAAGATAATCATTATACCTCAATATGTTATGAAAAATATTTTAAGTAAGCATTTAAAGATTCTGACAAGAAACAAAAAACAAATTAGTGCTAATGTCATTGATATCTGTGTACTGTTGCAAAATGTGCCAGGTGTAATGCACTCTTGGGTGATCATGTCTCTTTTCGATTCTGACTTTATAAAAGAATTCCCACAGCGTGCTGCCATTACTTTTTGCGGTAGACCAGTTGCCAATCGAGGTTAGAGGACCTAGTCAGGCCTTCTATTTAGCTTCGAGCTTAGTGGGAGAAATAGATTCATTTAATCTCATGTTTACTTGTTAATTCCCCCCCACCCCAAAGAAAACTATAATTGAGCAGCCCCTTCTTCCATCATCGTCACATTCAGAGAGTCTAAATGAAGTTGTGTGGATTATGAGTGGGAACATTGCTTCAAAATAATGTCACTAACAAAGACCAAAAAAAAAAACATAAAATGGTATATTGGTATCGCTCATACAAAAATAATCCTAAAAGCAAAGTAATTTTTGTTATGTAATAATGTTCACCCAATACAAGGCTTGAGAGCAACTGAAGGTAAGGGTTAACTAGTAAAATGGTCATAACAAATTAGGTGTGACATGAATGAAAGAGGTGGTGGGGGGAAGTAAAGATTACAAGAATATGGAGGATAGATAATTGTTGATCCTAAAATGGTTACGGTGGTACGAAGTGAAAATTATGAGGATAAGGAGGATATATAACGATTGACCTTTGACTCAAAGTTTGACTTTGTAGTATTTAGGGAAGCGCTCATACAAGAGTCTGCTCCACAAATTTCTTGGGTAGGTGGGGATTGTCTGAATGGAACTTTCTTAAGAATATGGAGGAAAAGGTACTAATGCTGCAAACTTTTCAGCACCCTCTCATTAACTTATCTGCTGCTGAATTTCTCAATTTAAAGCTGTCATTTGCTTCAGCCAAACCCCAAAAAATCTGACCTTGAACATCTTGTTCAAGGTCAAAAAGGTTGTGATGAACAAATGGCATTGCTCCCCTTTCTTCCATGTTGGTATTGGTATCACTAAAGCCAAATAACAGTGAGTTAAATTGCAAAAACATAAATAAAGTTGAAGTCATAATAATTTTTAAACTTGTTGCTCATAACTGACAACAGTAATTTGGTAAAATGTTATTGACAATACAAAACAGATACATTTTTCCTTCCTTACTTGTACTCTGATAACTTAGCAAAAGACTAAAAGGTGATATTCTCTCTCTTCTTTTCCTTCTGTTTTTTCTTTTTTTTTTCTTTTTTCCCTTTTGTCCCTTCTTTTTTCCCTTTTGTCCCCCCCCCACTTCTTTTTCATTTTCCTTTCTTTTGTGGGTGTGCCAGGTGGAGAATATGGTTTACACACTACGCAATATATTTTTTAGTTTTAAAATTTATGCACATACAAACAACGTTTGGAGACTGGGATTTAAAACTGTAACACTTTACTCCTTCAAAGTTATCTCCCTTTATATTCAGTTATGCCTTCTCTCTCTCCAGTTTTCCTAAGATGTCAGGCATTCCATTCTACATTTGGTTTGTATACAACATTCATATTACCAACATTTTTTGCTAGCAACTTGTGTATAGCATATATAGAATGGCTGCCACCTCAGTATTGAGTATGACCAACACAACATATCATTTATTTGTGTGTGTGTGTGTGTGTGTGAAATATTGGATTGTGGCTCAGATTGATGAATTGGAGAGCAGAGTTTGAATTCCAATTGAGTTCGTTACATTCACTTATTTGTTAATATCCCTTGGAAAGGTATGAATCCATCTCTTCTCCCATCTGTAAGTAAAATAGTAGGACAGACTGAGTTCCATAGACTTGGATGGCAACTGGTCTACTGCAGAAAGTAACAGCAGCCAACTGTAGGAATTCTTCTGTCAAGTCAATTATAAACCAAAAAGGGACATAATCACCCAAACGTGCAACACACCTGGCACATTTTTTTGAAACTGCTTATGTCATTGATGTGTGTACTAATTTTTGTTTTGTTTTTTTTTGGGGGGGGGGGGGTTCTTTTTGTTAATTGTCGGAATCTTTAAATGCAGCCTAGAAAAAGAAATTCTGAATTAAAAAAACCTCCAACTATGGATAAATAATACAGCAATCTAGGCTCCGTAGTCATGGTTGGCAACCAGGCTAGGAGAAGGACAACTCTGAATTAAAATCTGGAGATCCAAAGGCACCAATACCATGTTCAATTTCATTCTGTTAACAAGGATAAGTTCCTCTACACTGAATTTGTCAAAAATACTTGAAGCTCCAAAACTGAGAATTTAAATCATTTATTTTTCATCTTTAACAGCTTTGCTGTAGAGCTGCAGCATTGCTATTTTGGTTATTTCTCTCTTGGATAAAAGATGGGATCACCTGCCATTGGGGGAAGTTTGGACTGGATAGAAAAGATGAACATCACATGTTAAATGAACTCCAACTACAGACTTGAATCTGTTTTATATATATATATATAAAAACACACAAGTTTCATTGAAGATGACTAGCAAAGCACTACATTTAAGATATTGGCCATACTGCTACATGCTTATGTAGACAATTCACATTACACCTATCTGACCAGAGCTTAATTAAGACTCCTTTAAATACGCACGAAAACCTACCAAATTCCATCCGCAACATACTAGTAGAAAATACAGTATAATATCCTCATCCACATGTAAAAAAAAAAATAAATAAATTTAAAAAAAGAAGCATGAATAGTAAGAAAGAAAAAAACTACACTCAATAACATTAACATGCCTACAGTGTGCTGACCATGTTTGGAAAACAAAACATTCCAATAACTTCAGATACATACATAAAAGAACCCACACATTCAGTTAAAAATAAAAATTGCCCCTGATAATGGCTAAAAGAATAGTCAAAAGAGCTCAGATATGGAAAATTTTTGGACAGTTTTTACACATTTTGTGTTCAGAAAAGAAAATACTTGTACAAATACAAGAAAAATTAAATAAAAATCTTAACCCTGCATTCTTAACTCTTCTGCCTGAGCTCCTAAGTCAAAATTTGCAAATAATTGTGATGTAATATTTCACGGTAGATATAAAAATAGTTATAAGTTTTTACCCATCATCCAACCAGTGACTGAGCATTACATCATTTTTCTCTACCACTGGTAAAGTGCAGTGGTCAGGGCTCAAATGGTTAATCACAGTGACTTGTCATCTTTAACGAAACTTGTATAAAGGAGGGGTTGCTACCCAAATACACAATATATAATTAAATATATTTAAGTTATATATATGAGTTGGGATCAAATATAGATCAGAATCCGACAATGATGAGATAAAGAACAAATGGGAATATTTATCAGTCTAACCTGTTTGACTTTTACTAAAGTTTCATCAAAGACTGAGATATAGGGAAATAGGAGAAAAACATTTGGATATTTTTACTTTTGTATTGTTTGATTTTCATTGGTTTCACAAGCATTTGCCTTTTTAAACCAACTTTAGTATAATTTGTGGTGTTCTGAATTCAAGGAGATTTGCATCCATCCAAAATTTCAAGAAATAACAAATTCCAAGCCTACCTGAAAAACCATAAATATTGCTTTATGTAAGTGTAGATAATAATTCTAGTTTGTTAATGTGGGATTCAGATGATTATGTATGTTTAGTAGATATTATGTCGGTTTTTCACATTGATTTGAGAACATTTTTTCATATATACCATTTGTGTTAGATTCTTTAAGAATGGATTCAGTTAGGGTTGGTGATATGTTTTTGACATGTGTTTATAGTTGTCAATATTGTTATTAGTAGGCTTGCCAAGTACTTCATAAAGAATTATGTTCTTTTTTAATTAAGGTGGCATTACTAGATAAACACACATTAAACTAAGCACTACTATTAAAGGATGTTAAATTTTTGTGGATTTTGAGGTTCTTTTCTTTTCTTTTTCTTTCCTTTTTTTTTCTTTCCTTTTCTTTCTTTTTTTCTTTCTCTTTTCTTTTTTTCTTTCTCTTTTCTTTTTTTCTTTTTTCTTTTTTCTTTCTCTTTTCTTTTTTCTCTTTTCTTTTTTTCTTTCTCTTTTCTTTTTTTCTTTTTTCTTTTTTCTTTCTCTTTTCTTTTTTCTCTTTTCTTTTTTTCTTTCTCTTTTCTTTTTTTCTTTCTCTTTTCTTTTTTTCTTTCTCTTTTCTTTTTTCTTTTTTTCTTTCTCTTTTCTTTTTTTCTTTCTCTTTTCTTTTTTTCTTTCTCTTTTCTTTTTTTCTTTCTCTTTTCTTTTTTCTTTCTCTTTTCTTTTTTTCTTTCTCTTTTCTTTTTTTTCTTTCTCTTTTCTTTTTTTTCTTTCTCTTTTCTTTTTTTTCTTTCTCTTTTCTTTTTTTCTTTCTCTTTTCTTTTTTTTCTTTCTCTTTTCTTTTTTTTCTTTCTCTTTTCTTTTTTTTCTTTCTCTTTTCTTTTTTTTCTTTCTCTTTTCTTTTTTTTCTTTCTCTTTTCTTTTTTTTCTTTCTCTTTTCTTTTTTTTCTTTCTCTTTTCTTTTTTTTCTTTCTCTTTTCTTTTTTTTCTTTCTCTTTTCTTTTTTTTCTTTCTCTTTTCTTTTTTTTCTTTCTCTTTTCTTTTTTTTCTTTCTCTTTTCTTTTTTTTCTTTCTCTTTTCTTTTTTTTCTTTCTCTTTTCTTTTTTTTCTTTCTCTTTTCTTTTTTTTCTTTCTCTTTTCTTTTTTTTCTTTCTCTTTTCTTTTTTTTCTTTCTCTTTTCTTTTTTTCTTTCTCTTTTCTCTTTGCTTCATTAATTTGTTTTAATGCTAAATAAACACTATTTTTTATTCATAATGTTGAATGTGTTAAGATTATTCAAATTTTAACAAAAAATATCAGGTTGATGTTAGAAATTGCTGCAAAACATTAATTTATTTAAGATGGAATTATCTCTCATAACTTTTTTTTTTTTTCGCATAATACATTTTTTGGTGTATCAAGGGTGGTCTTCAGTGATGCACTGTTCTCATCGCAGATTTTGGGTTTTTGCATCATATCGGTTCAAACAACCAACACAACCAGACTCCGAACTTTGAAAGCACCATGCTATGCACCTCAACATTACAAAATCATAAAAGCAATATGA
Organism: Acanthosepion esculentum; assembly: GCA_964036315.1. Classification (NCBI taxonomy): domain Eukaryota; kingdom Metazoa; phylum Mollusca; class Cephalopoda; order Sepiida; family Sepiidae; genus Acanthosepion; species Acanthosepion esculentum. Next base: position 51,171,254 of record OZ038519.1, on the reverse strand, counting down.
CCAAGCATCCAACTGTTCTTATTAAAATTCATCAGTTAACCGTGTTATTCCTGATAAGGTTATAGCTGTTAAGAATGTCTCTCTCTCTCTTCCTTGATTAGCAAAATGAATCATAAATAATTTTGTATCTTCTTTGTTGTATTATTCTCAAGCAGAGTGTTCAGGTAGAATAACAGATATTGGCACAGAAAGTGAATCTGGCAAGTTGAGTTCAAATGGCAAACTCATCTGTCGAATTCACTTTCATATTAACACTCTGAAATTTATGAATATATTTCTTCTCCTCCCAACTATGGGTTAAATGACAGGGTAGACCGAGTCCTCTCGTGTTGGGTGACAACCAGTCTGAGAGAAAATAAGATCTGAAATCAAAACTGTGGAAAAAGCAGTATAAAATCATTCCACTATATTTCACAAGAATGCATAGCAATTCACAGATCATAAAGAAAAGAAAGCTGTGGAGAGTCATGATTACCTACATCCTGAAAAGACACAGCATTAAAAAGAAATCTTCAATCTTTCTGTTGTCTTCAACTTCTGCTTTTAATCCAGGAACCTGTCTACCACAGTTATCTCCCTTAGTATTTTATTTTTTTTCCTATCAATGGCCTTGGTTGGGTGTTAAATTTTATCAGCCTCATCACTACTTCAGTTCTATATTGAATTTTTTTTTTTTTTTTTTTTTTTTGTAACACTTTTCACAAGTCATCTTTATATTATCCTACAATTTTAAAATCTTTAGCAAAAATATTAATACAGGTTGAGAATACTTTATCCAAAATTCTTGGGACCAGAAGTGCTTCGGTTTTCAGATTTTTGGGGGATTTTGGAATACAGGCTATTTAATTTGTATATAGCACCTATAAAATGAGGCAGCTTGGGAATGAAACCCAAGCATAAACCTGATATTCCTTTACATTTCATAACACAGCTTACATACCCTGAAGTTAGTTTTTAATTAATTTTGTGTATATACAGATACAGGTAATGATGCTCACACAGAGTTTTAAGTGATGAAATTAAGATTTCACATAAAAATAATTTATTTTCTGTACATATGCAAAAAAAAAAACATGATTACTACTTACAAAAAGTATATAAATGAAGGACTTTTTGAATATCTTTACAGAGCATGAAACACCTGGTAAGTAATCCAAGAACAAAGGTGATGATCGTTGACAAAAAACCGGCACCAATGTAAGCTATTTTTAATTTGTGGCAAGTCGGGTAAACACCTGAAAAACTTTCAGATTTTGGAACTTTGGATAAAAGATACTTAACCTATGTTTATTTCTTATTGACTATTTTAGATATATTTTTGTGTGTATTTATTTTTTCTATGTAAATCTCTTGTAGGTGCCTAATTTTTTCAAAAGAACACATGACTACCGACTGTACAACCCTGATATCGTGTTTATTAATAACTTTTGGGGAAAAGAAACTGTACACAGGTAAAGAATTTAACTCTTTAACTCAAATTAAGTGATTTTTTTTTTTTTTTTTTTTTTTTACTTTGTTTTTGTTCAAAACCTGCAGAAAGTGAGTCTCTTTAATATTTATCAAATGACAAGTCAAATTTCCAAATTTTTATAATTAGTCAATTAACTTTCTGTATATCTCTGTTAAGTAACTACAAGGAGTTTCTGGTTTTAGTCATAATAATTGTGATTTGCAAGCCCATGACTGTAAACTGATATTAATATAACATTCTACTGGGGATCGATTTTTTTATTGTTATTAAGTAATAAATTGATCCTAGAATTACTACAAATTAATATAATTGGAAAATTATTTTTACCTTCTCTTAGCCTGTCTTGGGTATGACGATAAACTACATCCGCATCCAGGGTAAGATGATAAACTACGTCCAACAGCAAGGCCTCTGATCAGGAGGCTTTGAGGAGCGTGGAACCACCTCTTAATTGCTGGTGTTCCCAGGTTCACCCTGACTCGGGGTGGTAGCACCTGTTAGGGTCCCAGCTATGGGCAAATAGTTAACCCCGAAATTGAGGTAAAAATCATTATGAAACTGTAAAAATAGATTTTAATACCAGAAATACTTTGTAAAAAAAAAATTATTACCAGAAATTAATTTTTGAAAAGAAAAAAAAAACTCTTACCAGCAATGTTTTTTAAAAAAAAAAAAACTCTTACCAGCAATATGTTTTCAAAAAAAAAAAAATATTACCAGCAATACATTTTTTAAAATAATATTACCAGCTATACATTTTTGAGGAAAAAAATATTACCAGAAATAAATTTTTAACAAAACGAAAATATTACCAGGAAAAAAAAAAGTTGTCGGCATTAAATCACCCATTGAGGTTGATATGCCATAAAACAAACAAACCTTCTCTTAGTACCAGAAGATATTTTTCCTTAATATTTAGCAAATTCAAGTCAAATTTTCATGATTCGTCAATTAGCTTTCTGAATATCTCTGTCCACTAAAACATAATATTTAAAGGATTTTCTGGTTTTAGTCCTAGTATTTGTGTAAATTACCTACAGTTTTATTTGTTTAGGAGTGTAAAAATATTCCTATGTTAGTACTAAAGGGGTGAATTTTTTTTTTTTATTTTGCTATCAGATTTTGAGACACGCCCTTTAAATTGTTTTAATTATGTAATAACAAATATACATATAGTTGTAAGTAGTTAGCTCTGTAAATAACATTATCTTTCATTAACATAGCACCCTTATTTTTCCCTTATGCCCACATATAATGAACTGACATTTTAAAAAAATATTGGCCTTTTAATTATATTTTTCAGTCTTTTTTTGTGTAAAAACGAGAAAAAATGCTCTAGGTAATATGTAACAAAAAGAACTAAACAGTATACCCAAAAATAGTTAAAAAGCAAGTATTTCAATTTGAAATTTGTATATTGTCTTTTCTACATGACAATCTTCTGTGGAAAATTTAATTAGAAAATATTTATGGCTACTGTAATTCCCCATGTATAATACACCTTCATCCATAATACGCACCCCTAAAATTGTGCTGAAATTGCTTCTACTCGTGCATAATACACACCCATTGTTTGGTAATCAAACCCTATAAATTCTACCTCTCCAATTTCATTATGGCCAATGTTTCCTACTCTTATTTTAAAAATGGTTTTAAACATACAATAATACATTATTTATATTATTCAGACTATTGTCCTCATCTTTGTCACCATATTTATCACAACGTTTCAGCCGTTGTACGCCCCGGCCTTCTTCAGGTGATTTGAATGTCGAACTGAACCCTTTATTTTGCTCACTGGGGTAGACTGTTCTAGTTCCACGTGCCATGTTTAATGGATGTCAGTTATCAGTTATCTCCAGTTAATTTCCTTCTGAAAGTTCTCCACTGCCTTAACCAGGTATTGAACTTCTGTCACTGGAATTCTTATTTTATTTTATGGCAGTTTTTTAAAGATTTTTTGTAGCTGTGCATAATATACACACCTGATTTTGCTTATTATTTTTTAGAAAAAAAATGCGTATTATACATGGGGAATTATGGTACAATCATTAAAGTTGAAACCCTTCCCTAGAACTTACATTTTCTGTCTTACATATCAATAAGTCTACCATTCATCCATGCTTAGAATATTGCTGTCACATGGTCTGGTGCCCATGCTATTTATCTTGAGCTCCTTGATAAGATCCAAAGAAGAATCTGCAATATTATCAATCCTGATCTGGCGGCTCTTCTTCAGTCATTTTCCCACTACCATAAGGTTGCCTCTCTGTGTCTTTTCTATAAAGACTTTCATGGTAAGTGTTCAGATGAGCTCTTCACTATGGTACCTAGATTTTTTAAATTTAAGCATAGTACTAGATTGGCGTTGAGATCACATCAGTTCACAGTTGAACTGGCTAGATGTAGCCGTAAGTTCTTTGCTAACAGTTTCTTTTCTTGCACTTCTCACTTGTGAAATTCCTTTCCGGCTCCATGCTTTCCAGCCAATTTTAATCTGCAAAAATTTAAATGCAATGTCAATCGCTAGCTACTATCCTGGTTTCTCTTTCCTTTTCCCACTCATTATTAATGTTTCTGTTCTTAATTCGTCCACACCCTGTAACTCCTTGTGTCTTAGTGGTTTTATTACCTTGCATGGGATGATACTAAATAAAAATAAAAATTCTAAAAAAAATTTTTAAAGTTTTCAAGTTTATTAAATATCTAAATTCAATCTTTGGAAATACTGTCTATGGATGTGGAGACCTTGATAAAGCTTATGTTAAAAAATAAAAATTTGGCAAAGTTTAACAAACATACTTGCAAAATACAGTGTGTCAAAAGACAATGTATAATGTCCAGAAAAGGCATTTTTTCCAAATTTATAATTAGTTATAAAAAAAACTATTCCTACTCATTTCTTTATGTAGTTGGTTCACATATTTTTATAATCCTTTAAATATAAAATTTTTCTTGTAAATAAACTGTTATATCACAGGTTGTGTGTGGGGGGGGGAGCAAAAATGAATTAAAATAAAATAGACAATTGTATTTTGACACATAACAAAACTTTTCTTCTTTTCCCATCTAAGAACAACGAGGATTTGTTTGGATTTAAACCATGAGACAATGTGCATGTCAGCTTATCACCATGTTGAATTTAGAAGTGCTGAAGTTCAACTAGTAGACAAGGGCTGTAACTCAGTCGTATTTTGAGTTATCATTTTTAGGTGGGGGGGTAAGTTAACACCCCCTAACATAAACAATCTAATAAATAGTGTTTTACTATTTTTGTTGTCAATTTTCGAGAAAAAAAAACCTGTATAAATCCAGTTTTATTAAAATTGTAAAAATAGCTTTTTAAAATGAAAAAAATTGCTAAGGGCAAATCAGTGACGTGAAAAGGCTTGGTGATGCCTGGGGACAACTCCTTGATTTTATGCCCACTAAGACTCAAATAGAAAAGGGGGCCTATTGGCCTGAGTACTGAGAAATGTGAGAAAGGAAGTGCTTTAAATGTGTAAAAGCAGATGAAACGTGAAATAAACACTTTATTTAATTTAAATATAAACTAAATTTTTATTTCACTCTTTGGATACCTGGGGGCCGTCTCACTCCCTGCCCCCTTCTGCACACCACTGAAGTAGATTGTTCTCATTCCATTGTCCAGGGTTCATTTTGGAATTCCTTTAACATTACCAGTATTAACAGACAACTGAAGAAAGCCGGAGGGTGCAGCAGTCAAAAAGTCGTGATAGCAACAATAAAAAGGAGTTCAGCTGTAAATAATAACTCCTCATTCCAGAAATTAAAAATATATTGGGGATTTTTTATTTTTTTATTTTAAGGTACTTTGAGAGAGAAAAAAAATACTTGATCACAAAATTTTGTTTTGCATCTGGAGAGGGGTATGGGGAAGAAATTGAATCTACAAGGTTGCTCAGTTCTTTGAAGATGTTTGCAAGAATTTAGTAAAACGCATAAGCCATGAAAGAGGGGCTTTTTTCTTTTTTTTCTTCTTTTTTTTTTTTTTTTTTTTTAGTTGCTTATTTTTAAACTGGTGAATGAAAGTTGAAGAACTTACATTTCGTTGTATTCTTTCTAAATATGCACATTAGGATTTAATTATAAGAACAAAGCAAGAAAATTGTTTGTTTGTTTTTTTTGTGGGGGGGGGGTTCTACCAGTTCTTGCTTTAAAAAAAACATGAATGGACCATTAACAAACAGCATTTATGTATTATGTTTTCTGCTTATCATAAACTAAATTGAAAATACAAGGAAGAATTTAAAAAAATGATAATCATGGAAAATTCTGTTGCAGTTAAGGGCAGGTAACTGTAAATTAAAGTTTTTAATAAACACTAATACTTTTGTGATTGTGAATAGTTAGAATGCATTAATATTCTTTATATAGCAATTAGTATGCAGGACACAATTATTAAAGCCTGATAAAAGATGAAAATTAATAAAAAATTAAATTTCTGTAAAATTATTTTAAAAAAACTCCCCATTTTTTTAACAGAAGTAGAGGTTTCAAGGCTTATGTGTTTTACTAAATTTTTTGAAATTTAAAAAAATTGTAATTTGAATGTTTTTTTTGTTTTTGTTTTTTTTTTTTTTTTTTCATTTTTTGGGGTTTTTTTTTGTTTTGTTTTTTTAAGATTAAGATTCCTTTGAAATAAGAATCACTATCTCTACATAATCTTCTATGATTTTTACATTGTCACCAATAAATTTCTCTGTCTCCAGTTTTTTCATACCATGATTTTTTTCTTTTGCCAGAGGACTCTCTGCATATATGATGGAACTGTCAAAGGCTCGTATCTTGTCTCATATAAAATACGCCCATCTGCAAATGAACATAGTCAAGATCACAGCACATCCAGAGGAAGGTTCCATCCGACTACATTGGAGGGTCACTGGCTTGCCACAGCTGAAGACACTGCAGTTCTGGAAGTTTCTACCTTGGACTTATCGTAATTCCCTCAAATCTGAATCACGGTGTGTGTTTTGGGGCTAAAAAAAAGCCCAATGTTCTTTGGGGTCAAATGATTCAGGGAGAGTAAAGGGGTGGAGGGGGTTTTGGATGAAAGATTAATTTCTAATCTCTCTCTCTCCTTATTGAACATTTAGAAAAGTACAAAACCAAGATATTCTTTATTCCATTATATAGGAGTCTGTGTCATAAAACTACATTCGGAATTGGAATTTTGTAAATATCACTAAAGACAATGAGAATCTACTTGAAAATCTCATTTCAAATTCCATGACCATTATATAGGAGTCAGTGTGCCATAAAGCTATATCAATAAACTGAGAATTTGCTTAAATTCTTATGGCATTTTGAAGGAGTCTGATAAAGCATTATCAGTTGCTATTAATCTTTACTAGTATTTCACACATCTTAATTTCAGGAGCTTTTTACAGCTGTTAGTAAATGGTGAAGATTGTAGAAGAAGCTTTTGGCGAGACTTAAACTTTTATCTTGGTTCTTTAAGAAACCCATGTTAGCAAAAAATAAAATCTTGTTATACAGCAGATAAAACAATGTGAATTCTAATCTCACCAAAAACTTATTCTTTAGCTCTGGTCTGCATTAAGAACAAACAAATGTTGATTGTAATAAAAAGCAACTGAAATTAAGATGAATGAAATACTAGTAAAAATGAACAAAATACTAGTAAATATAGATAGATGAATGAAATACGATAAAAAAAATATATAGGTAGATGAATGAAATACGATAAAAAATATATATATATATATATATATATAGATAGATGAATGAAATACGATAAAAAAAAAATATATATATATATATATAGATAGATGAATGAAATACGATAAAAAAAAAATATATATATATATATATATATATATATAGATGAATGAAATACGATAAAAAATATATATATATATATATATATATATATATATAGATAGATGAATGAAATACGATAAAAAATATATATATATATATATATATATATATATATATATATATATATATATATATAGATAGATGAATGAAATACGATAAAAAATATATATATATATAGATAGATGAATGAAATACTATATATATATATGAATGAAATACTAGTAAAAATACTATATATATATATATATATATATATATATATTATAAAAATATATATGGTGTAACAGCAAAATTGTCCATCCTACAAAATGTTTGATATCTAAAAAAAAAAAAACACTAAACTAATTGAATTTCTTTTTTCCAGGTTTTCAGATGTTTTGTCATCTTGACACAATTTGTCATAAGAATCACTGAAAAACCCTTTGAGTTATTCAGCTAGAAAGAGAACAGGTTAAAATAATTTTGTGTCAGCCCCACTGTCTTCCCAAATGAGCAATGGTGAGAGGAAAAAGATCATTCAGGCCTTCAGTAATGGTACCAACATTTATACTCTGGCTTCCATCTTCAAAGTCCATTCAAGAACCATCAAGAGAACAGTGAATAAGCTTAAAAAAGAAAGAATAGTAAAGAGGAAAATGGATCAAGAGGTCACAACAGGAAGAGGGATCATCATTTCAACTTAGAGCTAACGAGATCAATTAGAAAAGATCCAACTCAATCCATAAGATGTTTGGCACGTGAAAGAGGAGTGTCAGCTATGACACTCCAAAGGGCAGTGAAAAAAGACTTGGAAATGAAATTGTACATGAAACCTGTGAGGCACCTTGTTACTCAAGAACATGAAAAAAAAAAGTTAGAGAGGGTGAAGATCATCTTGAATAGGTTGGGAAATGATCCTAGAATTTATATATATATATATATATATATATATATATATATAAACTTTATTTCAATCCTTCATGAGTTTCTGATCCTTAGCTATGATTAATTACTGATGATAATGACAAACATGTCATTTTCATTTATGAACAATTTCATTGCAATTCTTCTGTTAAGCTTGGAGAGTAATTATACATTCTTATTGGTCAAAGTAAAGTCCAATAGTGTTTTCAAAACCTCGAAGAATTCCAGTAAGATATAATGGTTCAAACTTAATCTAACAATTGGACAATTTTGCCATTAGGCTCTGTGTATGTGCTATATATATATATATATATATATATATATATATAGTTATTCATGAGTCCAAAAAGTAACAATTTTGTGAATTATGACTTGACCACCTCAATCTCCTGACCTCTATCCCATTTAATTTGTATGGGATGAATTGGATAGAAATAGTTTGAAGAGAATACTCAAGGAGTAAGGGTGAGCTTTTTCAGTATTTGAAGCCTGCAAAAAAGAACCTGAAATTAAGTTAAATTAAATACTAGTAAAAAAAAAAAAAAACCTAAGTGTGTATGTATGTGTGTGTATGTATATATATATATATATATATATATATAATGTTGTGTTGAATGTCAAAGACAACATAGTCCTGCATATTTTCTAATGAGACTTTTTATTTGAAAATTATATCGAAATAAATATTGTCCGTAAGATAACCGAGTAGAATGGTTAGAAGCAGTATTTAGGAGGTTCTAACCATTCTACTCGGTTATTTTACAGACAATATTTATTTTGATATAATTTTCAAATAAAACGTCTCATTAGGAAATATGAGAAAATTCAAAAGAAAATATGCAGGACTATGTTGTCTTTGACATTCAACACAACATGCTTAAAAGAAAAGTTGCTGCCAAATTTTTTTACATATATATATATATATTTTTGTTATCCACAGACAGACTGTTTCGCTGTTTCACAGCTCATCAGTGTGGCTAGACGTCCGGTTGCCTCTAGCTACGATCGAAACCCGACTGAATTTGCGTCAGTCGGAACCTCTACCCGCTAAGCCATCGGCATACGGTACGGAATGGAGGTGAATTTTAGCGTGTTTATTTTTAGATTCGGATAAACACACAGTGACTGAGAGTGACTCAATTCTGTCGAAGGATATATATATATAGTAAAAACTAAACCATAAATCTTATAATGCAGATAACAATTCGCAGTTGAATTGGCGAGATATAACTGTAAGTTCTATGCTAACGGTTTCTTTTTTCACACTTCTTGCTTGTGGAACTCTCTTCTGGTGCCATGCTTTCCAGCCAACTTTGATCTGCAAAAATTTAAATGTGAAGGCAATCATCATCTACTGTCTCCTGGATTGTTCCTCTATTGTTCTCACTCCTTAATGAACTTTCTCTCTTTTTTTTTTTCTTATTATTTCATACTCAGTAACCTCTTGTGTCTTAATGCCTTTACTACCTTACTTGGGCTGATGGGATTAACAAAACAAAGAAATATACTTTATGTATCAGCCCCACTGTCTTCCCAAATGAGCAATGGTGAGAGGAAAAAGATCATATTTTAATATGTCATTATATTGAAATGGTTTTTAAGAAAAGAATGGTACAAGGAACAGCCCAATGTTTGGACTATTTACATTTGAACAAACACCCTCATATTTGTTGATACTATAACATTTCAAATGTTATACCCTCTAGCCTTCTTCAGGTATCTGTAAATTTAGGCAAACTTCAAGAAATTCCCAACTGATCCCTTTATTTAATTTACAGGAGTAAACTGTTCTCATTCCACTGCCAATGTGTAGGGGTATATTGATCTTTTGAGTACTGCTCAGTTATTGCTCATCCTAGGGATTAAAACATCGTTTTGGGATTTTGGTGGCATAGTGATTTTTGAGTTCAATCCCTGGGCTGGTTAGTATAGATTCAAACTCAATGGAAACAGGACTTACAATAATTCACACTCCTTTCTAGTCTTTTGAACAGGAGTATGGGTTTATCCCTTGTTTCCTGTTTAGGATTTAGTTTCCATCTAAAGTTTACTTCCACTGTATACATCTAATGTCTCCAACTGAACTTCAAAATTTTACTTACTAATTATTATTATTGTTTTCTATCCCAATCGGAGTATATAGGTTCGCTTCTCATCTGGTTCCCACACCTCTCCGATCTTTTGAACAGGAGTACGGGTTTATCATTTGTTTCCATTTCCTTCTAAAGTTTACTTCCACTGTATACGTCTAATGTCTCTGACTGAACTCCAAAATTTTATTCACTAATTATTATTATTATTGTTGTTTTTCATCCCAATAGGAATATATATGTTCGCCTCTCATCCAGTTCACATGCCTTTTCAATCTTTTGAACAGGAGTATGGGTTTATCCCTTGTTTCCTGTTTAGGATTAGGTTTCCAGTTCCTTCTAGAGTCTACTTCAACATCTCCACTTTAAAGTTTATACTATTATTGGGGCTCTGGTTCCTTCTAATGCCTGTCTTTTCTTTCAATTCCCATAGACCCTTTGCATCTCAGTGGCATTATTGATTTGCTTGAGGGTGGATTGATTTTAAAAAATAAAATAATGCTTACAAACTCGGTTATAAACAACAAATATTGAGCACCTCGAGGTGGTGTAATGGTTAGCAAGCTTGTCTTGCTAGAACAAATACAACCGTGTAGTGAGTATGAGCTTCACTGGGTGCTCCTTACTTTCAGCCTTGTGCCATATCCAAGCTACGCTTGGAAAATCACTATAAACAACATATATTTACCTGTTCCGAAGCCAAATTATTATTATATTATTATCGCTCTCCTGTCGAACTCGACGTATGAGGGTCAGACAGATCAGTTCCCAGAAACTGAAAGCCCGACAGCCACACAGGATTTGATTATAGTGGTGAAGGCTTTGTGCAGGGCCATCCACACTTTTTGGAGGGACGAATACAGGGACCTGGTGCAACGGATGCCACAAGGTCCCCAAACGACCCTCCGCAGGTTTTGAATTCAGAGTTGTCCTTCTCCTAGACCAGTTGCCATCCAAGGCTATAGAACCCAGTCTGTCCTGCTATTTACCCATAGTTGGAGGGAGAAGAAGAGGATTCACACCTTTCCCAAGGGTATTAGCACGTAAGTGAATGTAATGGAATCGACTGGAATTCGAACTCGGTTCTCCGATTCCTCAATCCAAGCCGTTATCCATTACTCCACCGTGCCTCCGAAGCCAAATAAATGCTTAAAAACTCACACATAAATAAAAGAAGTCTGATTTCAAGATTAAATCACAAGGCTTGACATGTTTTAAAATCAAACAACTTCTGAGGCGCATTGCGAAAGTTTTAAGACTTTTTCAAGAGAGACATTAATTAATTTCAAGAAAGTATAAAACTCCACCTTGAAATCTCCTTCAAAGTAAGACCCTCTGGTTTCAATGCCCTTGTTGTAGTGGTCCAGCCACTTAGTGAGGACCCCATTGAAGTTCTTCAAAGTGAAGATGTTTGAACCCTTGTCACAGCCTCCACCATTTTATTTACCATTTAGTTTTCATTACAAGTAGATAAATTTGGCTATCAACTGGTTCACACTCCTCCCGGGTTTTTTTGAACAGGAGTAGAGGTTTAACCCTTGTTTCATGTTTAAGATTGAATTTCCAGTTCCTTCTAAAGTCTTTTTCATTCTCTTTCACTTCCATTATCACATTGAATCTTAGTGGCATTATCACCTTGCTTGGGGTGAATTGATTAAAAAAAATAGATACAAAAAAAAAAAACTTTAGCATTACTAAAAGAACAAGGTGAGATATCCTTAGATGTGAAGAACAGGATTAAAATTGGCAAGCCAAGTTCAAATTCCATACTCAGCTGTTGCATTCTTTTTTGTTCTTAATTTTTCCTTGGAAAAATCATGAACCCATCTCTTTTCCTGCCAGCTATGAATGAAATAGTAGGGTAGAATGGATTCTCTATCCTTGGGTAGGAACTAGTCAGGAGGAGGCAATGGGAAACCACTCCATTATCTCTTCCAAGAAATCATGGTAACTTACAGATATTAAACTAATGAATCTGTAAATAATTATGATTGCTGATGTCCTGAAGGTACATTACTTTTTTTTTTTTTTTTTAAAGTAAAGAAAATTTATCTCGCTTACTATTGCAAATGGTGGCGGTAATGGTAAAATTACTATATATAGTTGTGTATAAGGCTACTTCATGTACCGAGTATGTCCCTAAAGTCTGGACCAATAGGAAATGTCATTAACTATATTTCTTTTTTTTTTACCTCCACAGATTAAACATGTTTTTTTTTTTTTGTTGTTTTCTGTTGAAAGAAGAATTGACTTCTTTTTCTAGGGTATGCTAAAGTAGAAAGTGTACTCAGTGAAAATCAGAGATGTAACACACTTGATTGAAAGCATAAAGAGTGAATATGCTAAATTTGACAGCAATGTGGAGTTACTGTATTGAGTTCATGTGAATTTTACAAAGCACATCAACATTTGCATCACAAATGATGGAAATCATATTGAAGATGTTATTTGTTAATATTCCAATTTGATAAAATGTTAGTGAAAATTTCATTTTTTGAAAATATGCATTTTTGCCTGTGTTCAGATTTTAGAGACAGCATGTATAGTGTGAACTCTGAAGTTTTTTTTTTTTAGTTTTTTTTTTTTTTTTTTTGAAAGAACCTGATTTTTCTATATATCTCATGTATAATGTGACCCCCAGCTTCTGATCAATACTAGTAGGCCTACTGTAGTCAAAATATTGCAGTACTGGGCATCATCCTGGACATATAGCAAATAGTCATTCATTCATTTTTGTACAACGCTACACCAAAATGTTGAGAAAAAGCACTTACTGTAAAATATCTGATTGGAACATTTAGATACATTTTTTTTTTTTTTTTTTCATTCATGACTGGTTTTTAATTTTAAAAAAATTACCTGTGTATAGTACGATCCCATTTTTTTGCATAAAAAAAAAACAAAAACTATATATATATATATATATATATATACACACACACACAATAAAATTACAAATCATGGGGAATAAGCTTATTTCATACCGTCTATACAGGGGTTGAAGAAGACCGATGAATTTTATTTTTTCATTGGTTGAAATAAGCTTATTCCCTATATGAGGTGATTTGGGATTTTATTGTGTATTAATTTCTGCTCTGTAATATACATTGAGCTCTTTTTGTGGATTAGTTTTAATATTTTATATTACTAGGATCCACTTAAATGATATACCAACAGAGTTATTACCTTTTACTATATATATATATATATATATATATATATATATATATATATATATATATATAATAAAAAGCTCAAACACTAATATTCCATTGTTATAATTTATTACATTGGAATTGTAATCACAATCCAATTCATCAGAGCTACAAATTCAAAAAGAAATCAGAAAATATAACTGGGTATAAAAAAAACAAAATTTTAGTGAGAGTGTATGTGGGGGAGAGGGAAACAAGTTTGAAAGTGAGATGTATGAAAGCTCTAGGGAGGGGTTTAATAGAAGAAAGAAGAACAGGAAAGGCCCAAAGGTGAAGGTGGGGGATTAAAATTTAACAGAAGTTTTAAAGAGTAGTTAAATATAGATTTAAATGAGTGAGATACAGATAACCATAAATTATTTTTCGATGCATAATTTGCTACCATTAAGTTCAGAATTTTTTTTATATATATATATATATATATATATATATATATATATATATATAGTCAGCAACAGACTGTGTGGTTAGACATTCGATTGCCTCAAGCCATCATCGGAACCTGGCCATTTTGGTATCAGTTGGAGATTTACCCCCTAAGCCATTGGCATGCAGCGAGGATGAAAGTGAATTTAGACATATCTATTTTTAAACAAACACGCCAGTGACCGGAGAACTCACTTCGTCTTAACGAAGAGTCTTGCATCAGCAGCAGTAATAGTCAAGAGCTCAAATAATTTTTTGAGGAGCATTTATAGGGAGTTACTTTTCAATCACCCTGTATATATGAATAATCATTTGTACAAAAAAATATTAGATTTAATATCCATTTGCACATCACCGTGTTTACAATGAATACAATATTCACAAAACACACACACACACACACACACACATATATATATATATATATATATATATATATATATACACACCTAGTTAGTTT
>OZ038519.1:50911824-51149324 GCA_964036315.1 Acanthosepion esculentum | reverse complement strand
GAAACTTCAGCAGGTGGATGATGTGGCTAGTCTGCTACCATTATATTTGGAGGGGGACGCACTTTCCCTCTACCTGGAAATGGAGGAGGAAGATCAAGGAGATATCGACCAAATCGAAGCCAGACTGAAGCAGGCGTTCGCGGACGACTCGTTTTCAGCGTACAGAAAACTAACCCTGTTCAGGTGGACCGGCGAGCACGTAGACGTTTACACAAATAAAGTCAGACAGTTGGTTTGATTGGCCGGATTCGAAGGCGCCGAGATGGAAAGGCTCACCAAACTAGCCTTCGTTATGGGGTTCCCTGATGCGATCTCCCTCGAACTCCGACAGGCACCGAATGTTGAAGCACTGACTGTAGGGGAATTGTTAGCAAGAGCGAGAGTTCTGACAACTACCGGAGATGAGTCATAACGTCGTTGCGGCCGTGCGCCCCACCCCGTAGTGGCGGCACGTCTCCCACCAAAAGCGGCCCACACACCAGTCTGACATGCTACAGGTGTAGCGTTCAAGGCCACATGGCAAAAGACTGCCGGAAGCGCAGAACGCGCTGCTATCAATGCGGGGAGTTTGGACACTGGGCCCGAGACTGTTCAGGAAACACCACAGGGGACAAGGAATCAGTGCCAGCCTTTTCCCCAACCAAGATGTAAATACGGCGCTCCCAGTGGCAAATGTCCTTGTTGACGGAACTTCGTGCTCAGCACTGATTGATATGGGCTGTTCACGGACAATTGTGGATGCAGATCGGTGCCGGTCTTGGAGGAGAGCAAAAGTAGACGTCATGACTATTGGAGGTGTGTCCCGTCCATGTTGCGGTGTGAGAGTGGTAACTGTATCCACGGAGGAAGGCGGTTCTGCCAAGATCGACGTGCTAGTGGTGCGCGGCAAACCGCTAGGATTTGACCTGCTATTGGGGATTGATGCCATAGCAGCATTGGGAGGCGTCACTGTTGGGCCTACGGGACGGGCGCAGATTGGCAATGGGCGAGTAGCCAAGTGCGCAGCCATTACTGTGAATGAACCAGACTTCACTGCCACCTTCAACCACCGGAGTCGATCCTGGACTGTAGCATGGAAGTGGTCAGAGAACCGTGCGCCTGAAAGACTGCACAATGGGGTTTCAGAGTACCCGGTAGCAGCAGGGATCAGGGAGGGCTATGAACAAGAGCTCCGCACATGGATCAGCAATGGCTGGCTCATACTATACCCGGAAGAAAAACTGGGACCTCCCAAAGGGCTAATTCCCCTTATGGCCGTACTGCAGCAAAACAAGTCGAAGATACGCCCAGTGATGGACTTCCGAGAGCTCAACCATCACGTTGATGCTTTCACAGCTGATGCAGATGTCTGTGCAGCTAAACTGCGAGAATGGCAGCAGAAGGGATCCAACGTGTCCTTGTTGGATCTCAGGAGAGCATACCTCCAAATACATGTCCACAAATCGCTCTGGCCATATCAGACCGTGGAAATCGATGGGAACAGATATTGCCTGACACGTTTAGGATTTGGGTTAAATGTGGCTCCCCTCATCATGAAGGCGATCATCAGTATCGTGCTAGCTCAGGAAGAAGCTGTGAGTCGTGCAGCATCTGCCTACATTGACGATGTCTATGTCAATGAAGATGTCGTTCCCGCAACCCGTGTTAAAGAACATCTAGCCCAGTTCGGGCTCGAATGCAAGGACCCAGAGCAGTTGAAGGATGGCGCATGGGTACTGGGATTGGCAGTTACGATGGAACAGGGAAGATTGCGGTGGAAACGAGGAAGCGTGATTCCTAACGCCCCTGACGTTGTTACGCGACGGAAGGTATTCTCGCTGTGAGGAAGGCTTGTTGGGCACCTCCCAGTGTGTGGTTGGCTCCGTGTGGCATGTGGAATGCTCAAGAGGAGAGCAAGTACAGTTACGAGGGGCTGGGACGACGAAACAAATGATGCCCTTCTCCTGCGCATGGTGTCTGAGACCGTGGATTCTGTGCAGCGGGACGATCCGGCCCGTGGGGAGTGGTGCGTGGACGCCCGGGAGCTGAATGTGTGGGTCGATGCAAGTTCCCTGGCGACCGGGGTAGCATTGGAGAGCCAAGAGACTGTGTTGGAGGACGCTTGCTGGTTGCGACCGAAAGATGACGCTCAGCACATCAACCTGGCCGAGCTGGATGCCGTATTGAAAGGCGTCAATCTAGCACTTCAGTGGAAGAGCAAGACGCTACACTTAAAAACGGATTCTGTTTGCGTGTACCACTGGGTGTCGGACACCCTGACTGGTCGAGCGCGCGTGCACACCAAGGCGGCAAATGAAATGCTCATCAGGAGGCGGCTGAGCACTCTTAAGGAGCTCGTGGAGGAGTATCAGCTGACCGTGAATGTGACACTGGTCCCTTTGGCTCTGAATATAGCTGATGGACTGACAAGAGTACCGCAGCGGTGGTTTGACACGATGAAGACGAGCAATGGGCCCAGGCCAATGATTGGCGCCACCCATGTGGACGAACTGGATGCAGATCAAATCATGTCCATCCACAGGAACAGTGGTCACCCAGGAGTGCGGCGTACCACCTACTTTGCAAGGAGAATCTGTCCATCAACAACCAAAGCAGCTGTCAGATCAGCTGTACGGACATGTGAGGAATGTCAGTCCATAGACCCCGCACCCGTTCGCTGGAAAAAGGGAAAGCTCGAGGTATGCGAGAACTGGCACAGACTGGGGATGGATATCACCCACTATGGTGCCCATCATTTCTTGACGCTGACAGATTGCGGCCCGTCGCATTTTTCACTCTGGAAGCAGTTGGCAAGACAAGACTCGGCGGCCGTCATTCGCTAGCTAAATGAAGTGTTCCTCGAGCGGGGCCCACCCCGTGAGCTACTCATGGACAATGACCCAGCTTTCTGCAGCAGGGAATTCGGAGCCTTCGCGCACGGGTGGGGCGTCAACTTGCGGTTCCGTTGTGCATATGCCCCAGCTGGGAATGGCATAGCGGAGCGATGCCACCGTACAGTGAAGCGAATTGCGGCAAGAATGCACTGTACCATCCAGGAAGCCGTCTACTGGTACAACGTCACACCAAAAGACGGTACATCACCCCAGACTGCGCCCGCCAACAGGATCCACCAGTACGAACTGAGGGTGAAAGGGATTGAAGCCCCTACGATGACTTTAGACCCTGGGCACGGCTCCTACCAAGTCGGGATCGTGTGTGGGTCAAGGCGCCTATGAGTCGGTGCACCACCAAATTCAACGAGGGTCAGGTGTCGAAAGTAATCAGCCTGCAGTCATGTCTGGTGGACGGAATACCCCACCACGTTAAGGATTTACGCCCGCGCCGCAGTTACGACGCGTCTGAGGAAGATACCGACGACACGTCTGAGAGCGGGGCGGAAAGTTTGCTGCTTGAGGAGAGCGTGGAATGCGTCGATCCATCTGAAGAGAGAGTAGCAGATCCCCCCGTTGACGCTCTACCCGAAGTGGGAGCGAGATCAGAGCCCCCCGCCCTGCCCTTACGCAGGAGCACCCGTCAGAAACGACCGCCGCCGAGCTGCCACCTTTGTGATCATGAGATCAGGGAGGGGTGTGATGACTTACCCCGGAACTCAAAGCGCGTACGAACGTGTCTTGCCTGCGTGGCGAATCCGGCAAGAAACATGGCCGCTTGTGAAGACGCGTTTTATGCGCGCCGGTCTCGTTCAGAACGAGATTGCGCAACAACACATGCAAATTTTGCAGTGTCGGAGTGCCATAAAAAGGAGACGTTAGCGGCACAGGCAACAGCAGTCTTTCGGCGGACTTCGTGAAACAGAGTCGGACGTGCGAACTGACTGGCGTACTAAGAGGCAGTTATAGCCTGTACGTTTGATTTGGGTGTCCATTTCACGACTGTCCTGTGTAATGACCGAGAAAAGGAGTCTTGCAATCTCTTTCTTTGTAGCGACGGCAGAGAAGAACAGCTCTTGTCACTTTGTTTATTTGTTTTCTGTGTTGTTTTTACCGTCTACAATATATATATATATATATATATATATATACACACACACTTGTCCATGTCATCTGTTAACCCTTCATTAGTACTGTGGGGCATTGTTATAACATTAGTACCATGGTGGGGGGTTCAAACACCACCATTTTAAAATATAGATAAGTCATTTAATTCTTAATTTTCTTGTCACATATATTTCTATGTATGAAGGCTCATTCGTGTGAAACGGACACTTCTATTGCTTTCCGAACACGATTAATATTTTACATTATTTACATTGTTCAGAAATGTATTGCTGGTAATAATTATTTACAAAAACATATTTGCTGGTAATATTTATTTTCTTCAAAAATGTACTGTTAGTAATAATTTTTCCTCGAAAAAATTTAATGCTGGTATTAAAACCTATTTTTACACTTTCATAGTGTTTTGACTCCAGTTTTGGGGTTAACTATTTGCCCATCGTTGGGACCCTCACATTTGCTACCACCCCAGGTCAGGATGGACCTGGGAAGACCAGTAATTAAGAGGTGGTTCCACGCTCCTCAAAACCTCCTGTTGGACGTAGTTTATTGTCTTATCTAGGACACAGAAGTATTTTATCATCATACCCAGAATAGTTACATTTCAGACACTTTAGAGGGGTAGTGTCCCAGTACTACTACTGTAGGGTTTTTAAACACCCCCACCCTTAAAATATCATATTTATAGTACTTTGTTCTTAATTTACTTATGTATTTCTATGTATGAGTGCTCGTTCATCTGAAACGGACATTTCTATTGCTTTCCAACTGCCAGTTAATATTTTACTATTGAAAATCAAATTGAAGTTGTTGCCTAACTCAACAAGTTTTCTCTTCTTTATCTGGGCCTGTAGACTGACCTCACCTTGATGGGCAATATGAAACTATTTGGGTCAAGAAGAAACCCTCCATTACTACTGTAGGGCTTTGTCACAGGATTTGTACTATGGGGTTTTCAAACATCTCCATTTTAAAATATAGCTGTATCATTTAGTTCATAATGGTTTTTATAGAACGAATAAAAATAGAGAGAAAAAAAAATTCTGAAAACTTAAAACGATTATTTGGTTACTTATTTTAGTGCATCATTTTACTTATAATTATTGCTACATGACACAGGCAATAGTCAGTGTGTTATTTATATATGCATTAACCATAAATAGAAAACAAACTAGCATTCATAGATTGATTTATCTAAAACGGACATTTATTTTGCTTTTCAAACCCCGATTTTTTATCTGGTCTTGACAACTGACCTCGCCCTGATGGGTAATATGAAAATAATTTGGTCAGAAAGAAACCCTTTTCAGCCTAACCTTCCATTAACTCTCTAGGGCTCTCTTACAGGATTTGTACTGTGAGGTTTTCAGACCCACCCTTTTAAAATATTATGGATTAGAATTTCTTTTTATATATTATCTTTTTTATCATATTTTTCTGGTTTTTATAGAATAAAGAAAAAGTGAAAAGAAAAAAAAAACAAAAGGGTTTTATTTTGAAAAACTTAATTAAAAGACTGATATTAAAAAATGAATTTGTAAGTTTCAAAATTTCAAATATGCAGAAATGGGTTTTCATTTTATTTTCAATATAATTTTTTAAAACTTTTTATCAAACTAACTCAAAGTTACCGTGATCTTTGCATATGTTTCTACCACAATTATGACAGTCTTTATTTTATCATCATGTGCTTGAAATTCACACAAATATTTTAAGTAAAACCAAAAATTCCTTGTGGATACTTGACAGAGGTTATTTAGAAAAACTACTTGGCTAATCATGAAAATTTGATTTATCACTTTCTAAATATTAAAGAAAAGCATTTCGTGGCTTTTTTTTTTTTTTTTTTTTTTTTTTTTAACAAATTATGGTACCAACACAAATTTTAAAATATTTCCCTAATATGGGATGGGAGTCAATTTGTGACACCCGTACTTCTTTGGTCACGACGCCAAATGTGACGTCGGTCCTTTGTGACGGGCTAACCCTGGGACATCGGTTGAAGTCTTGTTGGGTTCTAGTACCAACTTGTCGTACTCGGCTCGCTTCCAACGCCTGGTCACCGAAGCAACTGCTTTGATCCCAGTTCAACCTACCCGCGTTGTGATTTGATCAATCAGACGCTGGGCCGTAGTGCCAGCCGAATCCGGGTCAAGGTGATACTGCACAATAAATGTAGACAAAAAAAACAAAAGCACAAACCACAACTTCAAGGCGAGCCACTGGTTAGGAATAGTGATTAATTTTATGTCGGTTTGTTGAGTTACAGGAGTGCGTCTCTCTCTTTCTCTCCCAGCCCGAAGAAAAAAAAATGTGGATTGTAACACTTTTGCGTTCCCAGCTAGTTCTGGATATCTGTTTTTCAATAAAGTCGGCTCTGGTGGAAAATACAAGTCAGACTTCTATAATTTGTTCTTGGTTAGAAGTCTAAGTCGAAAACTGGATTTGGTGGGAAATCTAAAGTCGGACTTCAACAAATTTGTTCTTGGTTAGAAGTCGGAAGGCATGGAATCGTGCGGTCACCTGTGCGAGGCGTTATCTTCCAAGTCCTGTGTCTTGGGCTTGACTGGATCTCTCTGCGAACTGCACTGTACTGTTCACTGTACTTACTGTACTGTTCATTGACTGTACTGTCCAAAACACCCGAAGATGTTTGCTTATATGGACGCCGATCAAAACCTGGCGTGGGGTCGGACATGGTGTGGCCACCACGTTGATTTCAAATCCCCAATAAGGATTTCCTTTGTTTTCGGTCAGAAATATTTATCATTTTCCATTTTTGGAAATCTTCTTCCACTCCCACCCTCTTCTGCTCTCATATGGGTATCTCACCATACTTTAGAGGGCGTCAACGGTTTTCCCACTCCCTCGCAGTAACATCTCATACCTATCCTCTCAATGGGCGGTGGCAGGCCTCCTCCCTGCGTCACATGATCACCTCCGTCTGGCTATTTGGCCAATAGGCGTCAAATGATAATCTCAATTTTTATCCAACTTCACGGCATGTGGAATTCCTCAATCAAGTTTTTTGCCAACATTAAGTGGACGGAATTTTGGCGAAATTGGGTTAATTAAAATAAATACAATAACATGGCTTTTGTTATCGCAAACGAATTTCAACAGAACACAGATGTCCTGTCCAGCCGACATCTCCTCAACCCAGGGCCGGGCTCTGTGTGCGGTCGGCAGATGACCTATTAAAACCCTTCTCGACAACACAAGTTTTGGCTATCATGACACAGTTAATGTTTTATCTGCCCAAAAGCTCTGGGATTCATCAACTAATTTTTACGACAATGACCATCAGAATTTTCGTCATTCCATTACCCAAAACAACATCGCTTTTGTGGGTGGCCTTTTTCCTTCTTTTATCATCTAAGTTGTTAAGTCTTGTCCCTCTCTTTCTTTCTTTTCTTTCTCTTTTTCCTTCCTTTGTCCTCGCAGAGAATTCTCATCATTCTCTGATAACACTGTTGTTATTTTAACACAGTCAATGGGTATCCATTCAAAACTCTGGGAACATTTGGCATATCTCAGCGTCAAACTTCTGCGAGAAAATAAAAATGATTATCTCGATTCGCACTTGAAAATAACAAAACAAAAAATCTTTTCACCGATCCCTTGTTTTGGGAAAATAACAAAACAAAAAGAATATTGCTCAGTATGTCTTTCATTATATCTATCAGTTTAAGTTATTGCTCATAATTAACTTCTGTGGTTAATTAATTGGTTAATTAACCTGCCATTTCTAAATAGTGTTACAAGTTTATTACTTAATAACAATAGAAAATCAATACCTCATTTTAAGCAAAGTAGAATTTTATATTAATACTAATTTATAGTCACATACTTGTAATTCATGCAAATATTACTAAAACCCCTTGTAGTTATTTGACAGATATTCAGAAAATGACTTCTAAAAGTTTCTGTTGGGCATTCAAACACCTGTGCTACTAAGAGAGAGTTAAAAATATTTTTCCAATTATTATATCAATATGTAGTAATGGGGGTTAGTTTATTACTTGGTAACGATAGAAAATCGATCCCCCATTTTATGTTCAATAGAATATTAACTCAAGTTTACATTCACGTGCTTGTAGTTCACACAAATATTATGTCTAAAACCAGAAACTCCTTGTTACTTGACAGAGATATTCAGAAAACAACTTTACTAATAATAAAAATTTAACTTGCCAAATACAGGGTGTGGTTCTTACATAATGCTAAGACTTTAGTGGTAAGAGTGTCTTCATCTAGCTAATGTCTTACCATTATGTGGGAGGTATTTCTACCACACCCTGTATTAAGGAAAATCATTTTGTTAATATCTTCAAAGATCCCACTGTACTCACAGATTTTTTTTTTTTTTAAATCACTCTTTTCGTACTACAGGATAGTTTCTCACTCCGAAACCTGCTTGTAATTTACGCAAATATTATGACTAAAATCAGAAACTCCTTGTAGTTACTTGACAGAGATACTCAGAAAGCTCCTTGACTAATGAAAATTTGATTTGCCATTTCATAAATATTAAGGAGAAACATTTTTGGGGGTGTTCAAAACACCTCAAGGTACTAAGAGAAGGTTAAACATAGTTTTTCCAATTGTAGTAATTCGGTGGGGGGGGGGTATAGTTTATTAATGACAATAGAGAATAGATTCATCATTTTAAATCCAGCAGAATCTTATATCAATACTAGTTTATGGTCACATGCTTGTAATTTACACAAATATGACTAAAACCAGAAGCTCCTTCTTGACAGATATTCAGAAAGCTATTTGACTAAGCATGAAAATTTGACTTGCCACTTGCTAAGTATTAAGGAAAAGCGTTGATGTGTTCAAACATCCCATTGTACTCAGTTTTTTGTTTTCTGTACTCAGTTCTTTGGGGGTTTTATACTCCATTCTTTGTTGTTTTTGTGCTCAGTCCTTTGGCTTTTGTACTCAGTTCTTTGGCTTTTGTGGAAAAAAACACCCCT
Source organism: Acanthosepion esculentum (assembly GCA_964036315.1). NCBI lineage: Eukaryota > Metazoa > Mollusca > Cephalopoda > Sepiida > Sepiidae > Acanthosepion > Acanthosepion esculentum. Next base: position 51,140,347 of record OZ038519.1, on the reverse strand, counting down.
TCAGGATATTTTCACACCTCTAAAAAAACGAAACTGTTGGTAATGGGCACAAATATTATGGCTTAAATGAGAAAATCTTTGGAGTGACTTGAGAAAGTAATTTGACTAATCATAAAGTATTGACATGCTATGTGATAAATATTAAGGAAAAAAAACTTTCTGGGGTGTTCAACCTTCCATGGTACTAAGGGAGGGCTAAAAATAATTTGCCAATTATTAATGTGTATTAATTCTTGTCGGGAGATAAGTTTGTTACTTAATAACAACTGAAAATTGATCCCTAATTTTATTTTAATATGCATTTATGATCGCATGCTTACAATTTACACAAATATTATGACTAAAACCCGAAAGTCATTGTAGTTATTTGACAGATAAACCTGTTTGAAAAATCATGATAATTTCACTTAACACTTGCTAAAATATTAAGCAAAGTAATTTTATTGCTCTGTTCAGACATCCTACTGTATTAACAGAGGTTTTTTATTTTTTTTTTTTTTTTTTTTTTTTACCCCCTCAGTCAAGATCCTAGTCCATAACTCTTCACCCATCCCAGTTATGGCTACAAACTACATCCGGTAGCAAGGACTTTGATTGGGAGATGGAGGCTTTGAGGAGCGTGGGGCCACCTCTTAATTGCTGTTGTTCCCAGATCCACCCTGACCCGGGTGGTAGCACCTGTTAGGGTTCCAGCTATGGGCAAATAGTGAAACCCCAAGCTAAAATAAAAGAAAATATAAAATATTTTTATAGTAAAAATACAAGCATTTTTATTAAAAAAAAAAAAAAAAAATGACCAGCAATACATTTTTAGCACCTGTTAGGGTTCCAGCTATGGGCAAATAGTGAAACCCCAAGCTAAAATAAAAGAAAATATAAAATATTTTTATAGTAAAAATACAAGCATTTTTATTAAAAAAAAAAAAAAAAAATGACCAGCAATACATTTTTAGCACCTGTTAGGGTTCCAGCTATGGGCAAATAGTGAAACCCCAAGCTAAAATAAAAGAAAATATAAAATATTTTTATAGTAAAAATACAAGCATTTTTATTAAAAAAAAAAAAAAAAAATGAGCAGCAATACATTTTTAGCACCTGTTAGGGTTCCAGCTATGGGCAAATAGTGAAACCCCAAGCTAAAATAAAAGAAAATATAAAATATTTTTATAGTAAAAATACAAGCATTTTTATTAAAAAAAAAAAAAAAAAATGACCAGCAATACATTTTTAGCACCTGTTAGGGTTCCAGCTATGGGCAAATAGTGAAACCCCAAGCTAAAATAAAAGAAAATATAAAATATTTTTATAGTAAAAATACAAGCATTTTTATTAAAAAAAAAAAAAAAAAAAATGACCAGCAATACATTTTTAGCACCTGTTAGGGTTCCAGCTATGGGCAAATAGTGAAACCCCAAGCTAAAATAAAAGAAAATATAAAATATTTTTATAGTAAAAATACAAGCATTTTTATTAAAAAAAAAAAAAAAAAAAATGACCAGCAATACATTTTTATAATAAAATTGAAGACATGGCATCTGTCTATATTTCTAAGATGAGGTATTGTAATTATTTACATTATTTATTTTTCTATATTCACAATGTTTCGGCAAACTTCTTCAGAGATAGATTGTTCTAGTTCCAAGTGCCATCTTCCTGTTCCAGATGTCTCGGTTATCTCCCTTTAACTCAACTCTCCAAGGGTTTGTTCATCACTGCAGTCAAGTCACTGGATCCAACGAATGCTATTATTTACTAGGCTATGTGTCCTTGAGGAAATCAGTGTATGGATTTTGGGGACTTATAGACTTAATGTTTCAGTAACCATTTGTTTTTACCAGTGCTCATATTGCAATTTTTTGTTGTTGTTATTGCTTTTCTGTAGCACTCCTTATTACTGGTTCCCATATTCATTTCTATACTTGGCTGGTTTAGATTTTTGTGGCCTAGCATATGTGTTGATTCTTTTTTTTTTGTATTTTCCAGTGATGTTCTCTGTCTATTATTTCAACCTCATCCCACAGGAAGGGGTGATCTCCCTTTTCCCTCCATATGTGGTCAGCTATGCCTGATTTTTCTATTTCCCCTTGTGTTACAGCTTTATGATGTTCTTACAGCCTCATCTTAAGAAGGTGGCCTGTTTCTCCTTTATACTTCTTACCACAGCTGCATGGGATGGTGTAGACACAGTCTTTAGTCATGTTCTCCTCTATGAGGGGGATTTTACTCAGAAGAGGTGTCTGTGATGGGGTGAACCACTTTTGAAGGTTGTCCAGATGTTATATGGACCACAGATCTTTTTGTATTTTTTCCAATAATCCCTTCACATAGGATAAGCAGACTGAAGCTGTTTTCTGAGTGTTGTTATCCTCTTGTACCCTTCTAATCCAGTTTTTTCGAGCTGCTGCAATATACCCAGGGTAGTTGTTATATTGTAGGGTACTGCTATTACTGACCATTTCTTGTTCATATGTATCTGAGTTGCCACATGACTTTTGCTCAATGTTGTAAGCAGCAGATAATCCCTTTCTGTACACTGTATGGTGAGAATTGAAGTTCAGGTATTGTCTGAGGAATGTTGGCTTGCGATATACGAATGTCTTGAACCCATGCTCTGTTTGAGATATTAGTACATCCAGGAATACAAGTTTGTTGTTGTTTTGTCTCTTCATTGTGAACTGTATTGATGATCTTACTGAGTTCACATGGTCCACTAGTAGCTGGACTTCTTCCTGGTGTGGCCAGAGTATGGAAGTACCATCTACATATCTCAGCCATAGGGTTGGCTTTAGTGATGTGGATTCTAATGCCACTTCTTGGAAGTATTCCATGTATATGTTTGCCATTGCCAGTGATAATGGCGACCCCATTGCCAAGCCTTCTTCCTGTCAATATATGCCTGATCCCATTCTGAAGTGGGTTGTTTGTGTACAGAAAATCAGCATCTCCATCAGGTTTTTCTATTCGTATACTGGTCCATTTTCCTAGGGAGGGGTCCAAGGCCAGTCTGTCCCTGACAACTGAAAGTGTTTCCTCCATGGATACCTTGATGAACAAACTCCCCCACATCAATGCTCACCATCTGTTTGGATCGGATGGGAGCATCTTTAATTATTTCCATATACAGTCTCCCCAAAATTCACAAAGCTGGTATTCCACTCAGGCAAATTGTTAGTTGCCAAGGCTCTGTGTGTCACCCTCTGAGCCACTTCCTTGTAGATATAATTGACTCACTAATAGGAAAATCATCTTCATATATTCAAAACACCGCCCACTTCATGGAAATAATTGTGACATCTCGCCTGTGAGAGAAGAGTTGCAGGGTGGAAAGTAAATTGTCACCCATAAGAATGCGGTGATGCTTTTGGATTCTATAGAAACTGAGAAGTGAGGTCTGGGCAGCTCTTGCCCAAATATGACAGCAGGACTCCATTTAAGGCCTGATCTGGCTCTGATGAGGGCAGAGTATAGAAGGAGTTACGTACTTACTGGAGTGGTACAGGGAGCCGATCATTTTTCCAGCATCTTTAGCAGTGGTTCATGTTGTAACCTAGAAAAGGTTACTGAATGATGAATAACCAAAATGGAGGTTGAAAATGGTCATCTTTATAACATCAACAAAATACAATACTCGCCAGCAGCGTGGAGTAGGTGAACCACTACTAGTGGTGGACTACTTAGACATCATATTACCCCTACGACAATAGTGTCCAACGTATTTATGAGGATTGGGACATTCTCATTAGTGTTCATAGGTACAGTATATAACAGTTCAATGTAGAAGTTCCACAAAATCTGGTTGGAGTCCATGTATAAATTGTTCTCATTCCACCCTTTCATGCTTAAGGGGGATAACTCCTATCATCAGTTAATACTTCTTCTGTGCCATGTCCTTTCAAGACATTGGAGATCCTGGCTCTCCACTATTGCCTCTCCTTTGTATCTCTTAATAAATTTTTTGTCTTTTTGTTATCTCTCCTAAATCTTGTTCTACTTTCCATTTACTCAAGCTCACTAGTTAGGGTATGTATTTGTGTTCTTCTGTCCCTCAATATGTCCTGTGAGTATCAGATTTTCCAAGCCCACTTTCTTCATTATGTAGATTATGCACTGTTCTCCTCTGTCCCTCTTGCCTTCAATCTGTCTTGTGGGTATCACTTCAGTCTGTTAAATGCTATACATGATACACACTTGGGCAATTTGAATCTTTCAATTCGTAACTGACTTGTAGTAGGTTACCATTTCTCTCTGCAGTAGACTGGTGGCCACCCAAGGTTATAGGATCCAGTCTGCCCTGCTATTCGACCCATAATTGGGAGGAAAAAGAGATGGATTCATACTTCCCCCCAGGGTATTTTTTTCCCCAGGGTATTTGCATGTAAGTGAATGTAACAAACCTGACTGGAATTCAGAGCCATTATCCTTTACACCACCCACAGACCCAAGCTCACAGCACCTGGTATTCTCAAGCAGTCACCCATCTGGGTAGTGACCAGGCTCAACGTTGCTTAACTTCAGTGATCATATGGGAACTCGTGTTTCAATGTGATGTGTCCGTATTCCAGAGTAGTGAGTAGCTAGAAACATTTCGTCTGTAGGATAAGTGATACATGGTGGAAAGTAATTTATCACTCATGAGGCCATGTAATCACTTTTGAACTCTGTCAAGATTGGACCTCACCAACACAGGTACGGAGAGAAAAAATGGATTCATGCCTTTCCACAAGATATTTGTGCATAAGTGAATGTAACAAACCTGACTTGAACTCATTTCTCTGATTTCTCATTCTGAACTGTTAGCCATTATGCCACAAAACCAGACTTATTAACATTTGTGTTACTTGTCTGTTTCTTCAACTGAACCGGAGTATGTGACTTTTCAGCACTACCAGCCACAGGAATTGAACTCAAAACTGCTAGGAAGCCGCATATATTTTAACTCTGTTATATTCCGTGCTAAGGGAATAAACACATAACACTAGGTGGATACTAGAAGAAAGGTTTATTGTACAAAACCAGTACAATATGAAATACGGTACAGTTATACACATTTGTCAATCTAGTAGTGAGTGCCACTAATTGGTAGGTCGGACGTGCTTGCATTGTCTCTATCACTCCCCTGTCTCTGTCCTCGTAGACAGTTGACTTTATAGGTACTTACTACCTATAATGTAACATTAATGGGGGTGACTGGTTATTCCATTACATCAAACTCCAACTTTGATCTACGTTGGACTGAATTCTGAGAAGCTTACAAAGTACGATAGACAGTTGAAAAACACTGGAGGCGACAATGGTCAAAATCTTGTTTGTATAACCAACAAGAGGAGCATGTTGGTCTGAAATGTAAAAAGAGGAATACAATAAAAAATATTCTTTATTGAAGAAATTCCAATATAAATTAGACTAACTTATTTTTAAAAGTAGCCCAAAAAGTCACGAGCAGTGAAATTTAAATTTTTAAATTTGTCATGCAATTAAAAAATGACCTTATGTGGCAAACCTGCTTGCAAAAATAAAGTCCAAAAAAAAAAAAGGGGTATCTGTTTATGACTTGGTTGTAAATGAAAAGTGATCCCTCACTTAATATTAATTTGTTAATCAAAGACGTTCCGGTTATGGTGAATTGACTCTTCTCATTTGTAACTAAATTAATCCAATTCATTTTCTTTGAAGGTAGCCTCAAAAGTCACAAATAGCAAAATTCTGTCTGAATTTCTGGGATGAGGAGTAATCATTAATTAAAAGATTTATATTCAGACAATTTTCCTCATTTTTTGTTGTTGTTGTAACATTTCAATCACTGTGCCCTCCAACCTTCATCAAGTAAACCTACAGGGAATTCCAAACTGAACCCATTATTCATTTTATCGGGTTAGACTGTTCTTGTTCTACTGCCCATGTCTAGGAATATCTCATCTAGTTCTTATTTTTAATACGGCTCAGTTATTGCCCGCCATGTCTACACAGAGTCCAAGTACACACTGTCCAGCCCAGAGATTGAACTCACAATTACTATATCACCAAATTCATCAATGTGATGCTAGTTCTTGTTTGTTCCTGTTGAGCTAGTATAGTGATTTTCCAATCGTAGCTTAGATGTGGCACAAGGCCAAAAGTATGGGGCACCCAATGAGGATCAAACTCACTATTCAATCGTAATTGTTCTAGCGAGACAAGCTTGCTAACCATTATCTGTTGAGCTAGTATATATCATTTCCCTACTTAATCCAGGGATTGAACTCACAACCACTAGATGATAGTAATACGTTTACCGACTCTTCTATCCTCTATGCCACTGTCCTTCAGGACAGTCGTGTATTTTTCAAACATTTTCTACTCAGTGTCAGTTTCAACATTAAGTTATAATTGTAGGTTCGTACTGCTTTTCATAGATTCTATTTCCTTTTTTGAGATGCAGAATTGGCAATATACTTTAATTTATTCAGACTATCATTCTCATCTTGATTGTTGTAAGCAATGTTTTAACCAAGTTGTGACCTATAACATCAATAATAATGGTTTGTTGTCGGTCTATAACATCAGTAATGATGGTTTGTTGTCGGTCTATAACATCAATAATAATGGTTTGTTGTCGGTCTATAACATCAGTAATAATGGTTTGTTGTCGGTCTATAACATCAATAATAATGGTTTGTTGTCGGTCTATAACATCAATAATAATGGTTTGTTGTCGGTCTATAACATCAATAATAATGGTGAGATGTAAATGTAATTTCTATGCTGACAGTTTCCTTCTATCGCACTTCTCACTTGTGGAACTCTCAGCTTCTTGCTTTACAGTCATATTTGATCTGTAAAAATTTAAATGCAATGTCAATCGTTATCTTCCTTTTTAATTCTTGTTCTTTTATTCCCCTCATATTCTATCACACTCGGTAACCCCTTGCATCTTAGTGGCTTTATTGCCTTGCTTGAGATGAAATGATTAAAGAGAAGGGCACCATAGATAAGCAGTTTTTTTAAACTTTGTTTAACTCTATAACAATGTGATTGGCATCCTTCTGTCTCATAAGACTATGAAGTACATGCCAGACATTGGATGCTCTAATATTAAATGTAAAAGTTTTTTTCGTTTATTTTTTTTTTTTTTGTGGGGAGGTGTTTTTTGTTTTTTGAGACTATACTCATTTGTCGTTAGTATTTTTGGTTTAGTAAATTACCCGATGTAAAAGTAAAACTTTTAAATTAATATTTTTTTTTTTTTTTTTTTTTTTTTACTTTTATCTTTTTCAGATGATGCCAGAAGAGGAACCTTTGTTAGAGAAGAGTCCAGATTTAGCCCTTAAATTAGGATTGATGTTTGGTCTCCTGCCACGCACAGGGTTTTAGCGTAGTCTTCCTCTGTGATCATCAGCGTGTATCTTTTCCTTCCTGAAGAGCATATATATATATATGGGGCAGTGTTAAAAAAAAAAAAAAAACTCTTACTTTCTACAAACATAGAAAATGATACACATATAATTGTTTCATAACAGCCTGATTAGAATTACGAAAAGGTAATTTTGAAACCTTGCCTAAAGAATATAACTGCCTGCCAAATAAAGTCTCTGTTCTGTAACAAGCAGTCACTCATATGATTAACTCTTAAAAAGTGATTACTATGCACCGCTTGTGAATTTAGAACCCCTCTGCAGACAAACGCTTGGTTATTTATTCCTTTGTTCTTGAAATATCTATCCCAACTTTTCAAATGTGCCAGCCGGGGAAATAAAATGCTTTCCTTTACAAAAATATATAAAATTTCACTTGCCTCCTTGTAGCCTGTTGCTATAAAAATACAGGAGCCAGTATGGGTCAGTATTTAGTCATTATGATGCAATCTGAAACTGATTATTCTGCAGTGGGTTTGACTTCTTGAGAAGTTTAATTTACTTGGCATATTTATATGTTATGTAGACTTGCGTCCCCTTGGCCAGAGGGAACTACCATAAGACCCAGCATGTTCTAACCCAGTGATTCCCAATCTTTTTAGGCTCATGGTCCACTTTGAACCCAAAATGTTTCCATAGCCCATAAAATTATTATAGTGTAAAAAAAATTAGCTTCCATTTTACATAGAATATATCCAAGGTATAATTATGTCTATTTATTGGACACACACAATTTTACAAGCATCTAAAATATTTCACGTCTACAATGAAACAACCATTTATTATCGATATTTATTTTTTACAATTTTTTTTTTTTTTTTTTTTGTAGTCAGAAAAGAACGATATTTTCAATGTCTGACTAATTAAAAATTATTCAAACACGAAGTAATTAATAAATTTTCATAATCTAAATGTATTAAAATTACATACATTTAATTTCATTAATTTAAGGATTAGTAGTAACTAAAATCTCTATGAACCATTCTAATAAGCAGTGGCCAACCTGAAATTTGCCATGACCCATTTTGGCCATAGGTTGGGAAACACTGCTCTGAGCGACCGAGAACCAGTGATTCAAGCAATGCTGAAATTTTCAGCAAAACTTTTCTCATCATAGATCTTCCAGAACTATGCAGATATGAAATATTTTGAGAGATCTATGATGAGAAGTTTTGCTCAAAGGTACAATTTTGGCCTTGCCTGATCACCTGGTTGGTTCCCTGTAGTTCAGTTGGTTACAGCATGCCAGGTCTATGTTATGTGGAAAAAAAAACTAAATTGAGTTCAAGGCAAGATATGCTGACTTTTTATTGAGCAATGTTAAGCTATGTTCTTGTCTTGTAAGATGTTTGTGACTCTCGACACACTTTTCATACAATGTTACTTAGCCAAGCAGCACCATGTCATTAAAGAAACTTCTCTTATTATTTCCCTCTTGTCTTTTGACTAACGAGCTTGCATTTTAGGAAATAGTTAGACACCTACTAAAAGAACTATTAAAGCTTTCTTAAAACTTTTTTTTTTTTTTTTAACCAATATTTCTTTATTAAAGCTAATTAGTTGCCCAGTATTTACAGCACATCACCCCTTTTCCTGCCTTTATTACTGGTTGACAGATGAAGCTTCATCCAGTCCCCTTTTTCAAAGGATTTTGATAACAAGATCATTTTTTTTATTTTCTTCACAACATTCAAACTGAGGGTTTTTCTCTTCTTTTTCCCTTCATTTTGTCTCTTTCTCCCCCCCTCCACTTTTTCTTTTCTCTCGTTTTTCTCCTCTCTTTTCTCTCCTCTCCTCTCTTTTCTCTCCTCTCCTCTCTTTTCTCTCCTCTCCTCTCTTTTCTCTCCTCTCCTCTCTTTTCTCTCCTCTCCTCTCTTTTCTCTCCTCTCCTCTCTTTTCTCTCCTCTCCTCTCTTTTCTCTCCTCTCCTCTCTCTCCTCTCCTCTCTCTCCTCTCCTCTCTCTCCTCTCCTCTCTTTTCTCCTCTCCTCTCTCTCCTCTCCTTTTCTTTTCTCCTCTCCTTTTCTTTTCTCCTCTCCTTTTCTTTTCTCCTCTCCTTTTCTTTTTCTCTATTTCCCAAAATTTCTCTCCTTTTATCTCTATTTCATCTATTTTTTCTTTTCTTTGTTTATTTTATTTTCTCTTTCCCTCCCTCCCTCCCTCCCTCACTCCTTCTGTCTCTTTCCCTTTTTTTTGTTTTGACCCTCTCTATTTTCTTTTCTCTTTTTTCCTCTCTTTCTTTCTTTCTCTTTTTTACTTTTTATCCTCTCTAAAGAGGATTTTTTCTCTTTTTCATTTTTTTTATTTCTCTCTTATCTTTTATTCCCTTTTTCCTTTTTTTCTTCCATTGTTTCTGTCCTGTCTAGGGCTGCTTAATAGCATGATGTAAGTATATTTTAGTCATTTCCAATTTTATAAAATCCCTTGAATACAAATGACATTTTTTTAATCTCTCACCCTAAAATAATATTCTTCCATTTTTCATACTACAAATGAAAATTGCTGTTTTCCTTCTTTTCTATTTCATTCTGTTCTCCATCATGGATTTGCAAAGTTAGGCTTTGTATTTTATGTGTAAAATAAGTTAAAAACAACAAACTTATCACAAAAATTTAATGAATTAAGGGTTTTGTCCCACTCTCTTGAGGCACCTTGATTTAATGTGACACCTAAACAAATCTATATGCAAACGTCAACAAAAGGCCTGTCTTGTTTGCATTAAAAAAGAAAACATTTTTGCAGATTTGACTTTTCAATTAAACAGAATTTTTTACAAGGTATTTTAAGTAACCCTTGAAATCTTCTGCCTAATGATCTATTATTTGAATAATCCTTGAAATTATTTGCCAAAATTCTGGAAAATCTGACTGAAAAAAATCTGTTGCCTTCAGATATCTCTCTATTTAAACTTTACTAAAAGTTTAAAGGAAAAAAAATTTTAAGGAAAAAAAATATGCAAAACAATGAGAAATTATGCAAAATTTTATAAATTATTTCAGGAAAACATAGGTAGATTGTGCAAAGAAGCCACATAAAATATATATATATATATATATATATATATATATATATATATATATATATATATATATATATATATATATATATATATATATATATATATAGTGTAACCCGGATATAAGAGAGATTTTCTCTGGTCCCAAATTAGAGCCTTACTTACCTAAACAAAATAGACCAAACCCGGATATAAGAGACCCGGATATAAGAAAGATTTTCTCTGGTCCCAAATTAGAGCCGTACTTACCTAAACAAAATAGACCAAACCCGGATATAAGAGAAACCCGGATATAAGAAAGATTTTCTCTGGTCCCAAATTAGAGCCGTACTTACCTAAACAAAATAGACCAAACCCGGATATAAGAGACTTCTTCTCCGGTCCCGACAACTCTCTTATATCTGGGTTACAATATATATATATATATATATATATATATAATATAAAAATACAGAAATATAGATTTATTTTTTTAATCCAACATGATTATTGCTTCAAAAATTATTACAGCAGATACTTGTATTTCAGATACTTGCCATTTTTATTCGAAACAGTGAGTGGTACAGCATGTCAGATCAAACAGTGGTTTCTCCTACAAAGGGTGATGCAGGTTCAATCCCTGCTGGAGAGCATATGTTATTTTCTTTGTTATTATTCCACTCGGCTACAGCAAACATCGCAGTACAGCAAGGCTATATTTTCCCTTTTAAGGGCAATACACTTCCTCATCCAGATATTTCTTCACAAAAGCTCGAATCTGCTCAGATTCGTACCCGAAATGCAAACAAGTATCTGGGTGATAAAATGTTCTTTTTCTTAAAAGGGAAAATAGAGCCTTGTTGAATTATGACACTCTGTAGTCGAGTAGTAAAATACATCAGATCAAATGGTAGTTTCTCCTTAAAAGCATCAATCACTGGTGAAGAGCACATTTTCTTTGAGGTTTCTTGAATGCAGGCTAATAGATATAATACACACAGTATCTGCTATAATAATAATAATGGTTGAAGTCACACACACACACACACACACACACACATATATATATATTTTCATTTACTAGCTTGACTATTCAAGAAATCTTATTACGGAAAAATATCTGCCAGTGATCACATTTTTTTTCTTTAATAAGATTTCTCTAAAATATTCAGGATGGTTGATGAAAATAGATAAATAAATAAATATGTTGTTTAATTATATAAAGCGAACATTGAAGTCACATTTCATGCTAGACACAATCATCAGGCCGCCTGATGATTGCATCTAGCATGAAACAGCATGTCGCCTCTGAGTGTTCACTTTTATATTTATATTTACACATGCTCTATCTCTGATATTGTGCACTTTATCCCATAAATATAGCACACCTTAAAACTATATTTCTTCACATACATTCATACATACATACATACATATATATACACACACACACACACACAAGTGTGGGATTGGTATATACGGAATAAATTCCAATAACCAACAATTATTATTCTTTAAAGAGTGCTCAATACAGAGTAGAGCAGATATAATCATTTATTTAAATATTATAACATAAATATGTTATAAAATCACTACAAAAATAGCCATTTCGTTTCGACACTTTCAGTGTCTTATCAAGTGATGCACTTGATAAGACACTGGAAGTGTCGAAACAAAATGGCTATTTTTGTAGTGATTTTATAACATATTTATGTTATAATATTTAAATAAATGATTATATATATATATATATAATATATATATATTTCTCAAGCCATAGTCTTCCATGACCAAATTGGTTAACAAGCTATCCATGAAAGACAAGATCTTGTCGTTTGATACAAAGTCGTTCAAGTATTATCCATGTCTTTATTGTTTGAAATGGAAGACATTTGATTTAGGGCAGATGATAAAAGGCAAAAGTGATTTAAAAAGAAAAAAAAAAAAGGTAACCATTTGAATGGTGTCAACTGAGAGTTCTAATAAAAAATAAAAATAAGATGATCAGATGAGCTAAAAAAAAAAAAAAATAATGAAAATCTCAAAATTGATATAATTTAAATAATCAAATATTTCCACAACAGCATGGAACTCGTGTTTGCTTTACAGGTCAAGAGTTCAACTTAATTGTTTTCCCTTTCTTTTTATTATTGCTACAATGTAATAAGAATGTATAGAGTAACTGGGCATGGTTAAATGTAATTGGTAGAAATGCCCAACAAATATAATTGACAAATAATTTCAATAAACAAAGCACAATCTCTTACTCTACAATAATAATGCCCTTGATGGTACACCAGGCACGTGGCTTCTGATCTTAATTAATTGGAGATGTTAACATCTATATGGTTTGTCTTGGAGAATAAATAGAGGCTACAGTAAATATCCCATTCAGTAACACCCTGATGCTGAACCCGGCTTGGCTCTCATAGCTTCTGATCTTAACATCTATATGGTTTGTCTTGGAGAATAAATATAGGCTACAGTAAATATCCCATTCAATAACACCCTGATGCTGAACCAGGCTTGGCTCTCATAGCTTCTGATCTTAACATCTATATGGTTTGACTTGGAGAATAAATATAGGCTACAGTAAATATCCCATTCAGTAACACCCTGATGCTGAACCAGGCTTGGCTCTCATAGCTTCTGATCTTAACATCTATATGGTTTGTCTTGGAGAATAAATATAGGCTACAGTAAATATCCCATTCAGTAACACCCTGATGCTGAACCAGGCTTGGCTCTCATAGCTTCTGATCTTAACATCTATATGGTTTGTCTTGGAGAATAAATATAGGCTACAGTAAATATCCCATTCAGTAACACCCTGATGCTGAACCAGGCTTGGCTCTCATAGCTTCTGATCTTAACATCTATATGGTTTGTCTTGGAGAATAAATATAGGCTACAGTAAATATCCCATTCAATAACACCCTGATGCTGAACCAGGCTTGGCTCTCATAGCTTCTGATCTTAACATCTATATGGTTTGTCTTGGAGAATAAATATAGGCTACAGTAAATATCCCATTCAGTAACACCCTGATGCTGAACCCGGCTTGGCTCTCATAGCTTCTGATCTTAACATCTATATGGTTTGTCTTGGAGAATAAATATAGGCTACAGTAAATATCCCATTCAGTAACACCCTGATGCTGAACCAGGCTTGGCTCTCATAGCTTCTGATCTTAACATCTATATGGTTTGTCTTGTAGAATAAATATAGGCTACAGTAAATATCCCATTCAGTAACACCCTGATGCTGAACCAGGCTTGGCTCTCATAGCTTCTGATCTTAACATCTATATGGTTTGACTTGGAGAATAAATATAGGCTACAGTAAATATCCCATTCAGTAACACCCTGATGCTGAACCAGGCTTGGCTCTCATAGCTTCTGATCTTAACATCTATATGGTTTGTCTTGGAGAATAAATATAGGCTACAGTAAATATCCCATTCAGTAACACCCTGATGCTGAACCAGGCTTGGCTCTCATAGCTTCTGATCTTAACATCTATATGGTTTGTCTTGGAGAATAAATATAGGCTACAGTAAATATCCCATTCAGTAACACCCTGATGCTGAACCAGGCTTGGCTCTCATAGCTTCTGATCTTAACATCTATATGGTTTGTCTTGGAGAATAAATATAGGCTACAGTAAATATCCCATTCAGTAACACCCTGATGCTGAACCAGGCTTGGCTCTCATAGCTTCTGATCTTAACATCTATATGGTTTGTCTTGGAGAATAAATATAGGCTACAGTAAATATCCCATTCAGTAACACCCTGATGCTGAACCAGGCTTGGCTCTCATAGCTTCTGATCTTAACATCTATATGGTTTGTCTTGGAGAATAAATATAGGCTACAGTAAATATCCCATTCAATAACACCCTGATGCTGAACCAGGCTTGGCTCTCATAGCTTCTGATCTTAACATCTATATGGTTTGTCTTGGAGAATAAATATAGGCTACAGTAAATATCCCATTCAGTAACACCCTGATGCTGAACCCGGCTTGGCTCTCATAGCTTCTGATCTTAACATCTATATGGTTTGTCTTGGAGAATAAATATAGGCTACAGTAAATATCCCATTCAGTAACACCCTGATGCTGAACCAGGCTTGGCTCTCATAGCTTCTGATCTTAACATCTATATGGTTTGTCTTGTAGAATAAATATAGGCTACAGTAAATATCCCATTCAGTAACACCCTGATGCTGAACCAGGCTTGGCTCTCATAGCTTCTGATCTTAACATCTATATGGTTTGACTTGGAGAATAAATATAGGCTACAGTAAATATCCCATTCAGTAACACCCTGATGCTGAACCAGGCTTGGCTCTCATAGCTTCTGATCTTAACATCTATATGGTTTGTCTTGGAGAATAAATATAGGCTACAGTAAATATCCCATTCAGTAACACCCTGATGCTGAACCAGGCTTGGCTCTCATAGCTTCTGATCTTAATTAATTGGAGATGTTAACATGAACTTATTTTGGTGAATTGAGATCTGTCTGATCATTCTTTTTTTTTTTTTTCTTAATCGTTTCACCCCAAACAAGGTGATAATGCCACTAAAATGCAGGTTTACAGGAAGTGAAAGAAAATGGAGAGGATTGAGAAAAGGACAAAAATGGAACCGAGTTCAAGAAGACAAGATGTCAGCCGACGTTGCATTCAGGCTCTGGAAGATTGTAGTTATCAGGAAAGCAAGAAATCAGAAGGGAGTCCCACTGGCAGGAAGTGCGAGAAAAGAAACTGTTACAGTGTAAGTGGTGGTTGCATCTGGCTAATTCAACAGTAGAGCAATGAGACCAAATTCCCAATCCAGCAGCATCCCAAAAATTTAAAAGTGGGCAAGAATAATAGTTGTCAGTCATGTAAGGTAATACCTGCTGGCTGGGAATTGGTGCAGACAGTACACCTGGTGTGGCCTCATGGTTGCCCACAAAGGAACACTTCTGCCCAACCAGTTCTATCCTCCATAGCTCTACCTAGTTCTTCCTTTTTGATACTGATGTCATCTACGAGTTAATTGGCAAAATTTCTTGCCGGTCTACACCGTGACCTTTTTTGCATAACATGGATACCATAGATGATGTGTAACTTTTTTGTTTTTCTCCAGCAATAGCCACTGAACTGCTCTCACATTTCACAGATCATGTCTGCAATCTTTGTTAAGTTCCAATATAGGTCTTCATTTGTCACCCGTTGGTTACAGCTAATATTTAGCACGGCTCACAATAGTCAAGTGTGTTAGTAAATATCCCATTTAGTACCACAGATTTGCTTAACTTGAACTAGTTGGGCATGTCCCTTAGAGACTGACATATTGTGCATCTGAATTCATGAGTGGGAGTAGGGGACATCATGGGTAGGTATACAGTTTTTTTTTGGGGGGGGGGTAAGTTTGATGGGGGTGAGGCAACCACAGCTGACTTGGGAGTCACATCTAGATACTTGGGAACACTTTCAATTGGATACAGATTGAGAAGCACTGGGTTACTCAACCCAAAGTTATTTCTAACTGGCCTTACCCGCAAGGTTATATGCTGCTTTTATGAAAGCTTATCACTATATTTCACACATTTGGCTGTGGAGCATGTGCATGGTATTCACTTATCAGACTGGTTGTAATGATAGGTATATTGTACATGATGTGTACAGATTTATGGTATGAAACTACTATTTGAAAAAGTAGTGTGGAAAGAATAGAAAGATATTACTGTACAATGCTTTTTTTTCTGCTTAGTCTCGGACAAATTTTAACCCAAACAATCTTGTAAAATTCTGAAATAAATATGTTTGCTGAAATAAAAAAAAACTTTGCTGTTCTTGTTAATAACACATAGCATTTGTTTTGTGTATTTTTTGACTAACTTTAGACTAGTTTGGCACAAGGCCACTAAAAGAGTATAGAACTTTCTAGCAATGATCTCCATGTACCAAAAGTTCACTCCCTGATGCCCCCAAGGACATGTCCCAGTGGATAAAAGCCTTGGTTAAAGTAATCCAAAACATGGCTTGACCCAAAGAATTGCGAGTTCAATACCTGGCCACAGCAGAGGTGAACAAAAACTTAGAGTTCAGTTATTAAAGGGAATTAACTGAAACTGAGATATCCAGAAAAGGCATGGCATGTGGAATGATAACAATCTACTCTTGTGGGCTAAAAGGATTTGGTTTGAATTTCCAATATATATCTCCTAAAGAAGACTGGAGCATACAGTGTCCAAAATGTAAATATGGCAATAAAGATGAGGACAACCGTCTGAACGATGATTTCAAAAGCCATTGGAAATTAGTTATTACAAATTGATTTTTATAGGAATGTAAATTGAATTCTTTAAACGAAACCAAATTTAGCCTCTTTACTGTTTATAAGATGATTTTGGAAATCTATAACTTTTGTCAAAGAGATTTCTGGCACCTCCAGTTGACAAAGTGATGGGTGTTAATGCTGAGTATAAAACTACAATGCTACTGGATTGAGTACATGTTAAGGTGCTCTTGGACTGTCAGCAAGTGAAACCTATGGGTGCATTTGGGCACTTGTGTTCTTAAAGGTTTAATCTGGTAATGATTTTCTGAACAGCTGAAACATCACATGGTCTTCAATGTATTGTGTATCAATATATGATAAATTATCGCATGTTCTCATTCACGTATGGTTATTTAAAGGCGGTTCTTGTTTATTTCAGAAATCTATGGCATAAAAAAAAACTTTGAAACCTGTACTGTTCAATGTTTTTTTTTCTGCTTAGTCTGAGAAATTTTATTCCAAGCAATCTTGTAAAACTCTGAAATAAAATTACATTTGCTGAAAGAAAGTGAACTTTACAGTTCTTGTCAATAATGCATAACAAGGGTCTAAGATTAGTCTGACACTGAGAAAGCACATAACTTTCTAGCAATGACCTTCAAAACTACTGTGTAATATTTGTATGCAAGATTTTTAAAAAATATCCAGTTTTCTTTTTAAATTGAGGTCAATCAATCAATCAAACAATGAATTTGTGGACACCTCCCCTCCAGATAAACATCACCTGATTTTGGTAGTGTTTCAATATATTCCCTGTCTGAAGATATTAAACAAATCATATAAACTTCAATAATTCAAATTTGTTTATTTTTTTTTTAAATTCTCAAATTTTAAACAATCAATTTAGATGCCAAAACAATGCCCGAGTTAAAACATTGATACTATGTAAAATTTTATTGAAGTTATTTGATGTATTCTAAAAAAAAAACTGCTATCTGAAGTTGTTATGCAAAACCAAATAATCATATTTTACTTCAGTAAAAAGATAATAAAATCATCAAAAATTGATCAACATCTTTAATAGAACAAACAACGAACATAAGTCTTTGAATCTTTTACATTTTAATATAGTGACCCTTCTCAATAACTAATCTATTATCCATTTATTTTGTTAATTTTTTTTTACTTCAGCAGGTTCAATTTCTGACATTGTAGTCTTAATTGCTTCCCAGGGGTCTGCTTTTTTTATATTGTTTGCCACTTTCATATAATTACAACTTCACAATTGACCATAGATTTTCGATCAGATTCAGATCAGGACTTGATGGTGGCCATTCCATTATCTTCTCTTCTATAAATGTTTTAGGTTTAAAGGATTTGTGGGTAAGCTTAAGAAGCACTGTCATGCATAAATACACACCTCACTTTGAAACTGCAAGACTGGGACTTGTACAATGCAAAGAAAGTCTTGTTCATAAAATCGCAGTGGTTAACACTGTTTAGTTTAAGTCCACCAACTTTGAATGGTCCAACAATGGTTTGGTCAGCAATTAAAACCCATATAATATTACCACCTCCTTGTTACCTTCTTTTAGACACGTACGTCTAAATTGGATAAAATCCATCCTTTGGCCCATCCATCAGGTCCATCAAACGTCATTCAAGATTTGTCCGTGAAAATTAATTACTTTAGAAAGATTTGGCCCAATTTTGATGCTTTAAAATATTTGCTTTAGTGAGAGGATGTTCCCTAGGAGATTTTTTATAGATCCCAATTCACAAAGTATTCTACACCTTTTGTCTTTCATGACTCCCTCAATTCCAGCCTATCCAAAGATGTGAGCGTAAGTCAACAGGGGTTCTTTTCATTATAACTTCCTTTAGTTTATGTTCATCATGAAGTAAAAAGTTCTTGAAGACTTTGCTTCATGTTCTCAACCCATATTTTCAACAGCCTTCTTTATCATTCAATGATCTCTGCAAAGCTCCTTTGATGTCTGCAATGTGGACATCCCCTTACTCAATAACTTTGTTACTTTCTATTTTCAGCAATTGTCAGAGCTTTCCCTTTATCCATGTTTCAATGTAGATTATGAACAAAAAGAAAAAAATAGTTTTTATTAGATTT
Organism: Acanthosepion esculentum; assembly: GCA_964036315.1. Classification (NCBI taxonomy): domain Eukaryota; kingdom Metazoa; phylum Mollusca; class Cephalopoda; order Sepiida; family Sepiidae; genus Acanthosepion; species Acanthosepion esculentum. The sequence continues at coordinate 51,121,561 of OZ038519.1, read as the reverse complement.
CAGAGGTCTTAAGCTAAAATTAGTTTAATCTGCATATTAACTTTGTAAATTAAGTTGTAAGTTCCAAATATGTAAAAAGAAAAAAATAACCATTAAAAATTCTTTTTTATTTTAATTTCTCTTTTTTTTCCATTTTCTCTTTTTTTCATTTTCTCTTTTTTTTCCATTTCACTCCAAGCAAGGAAATAAAGCCACTAGGACACAAGTGGTTACTGAGTGTTGCATTTAAATTTTTTGAAGATCAAAGTTGACTAGAAATCTAGAGAGAGTTCTACAAGCAATTGAATAAACTTAGATGCAACCATAATTTCTATGCTATTTATCTCAACTGTAAAATGATGAGACCTAGCTGCCAATCTAGTACTGCACTTGAATTAAATCTGCTTTATGGAAAAGACCTCCAAGAGGATACTTCCCTGATCACTACAATCATAACATTACCGCCTCCTTGTTACCTTCTTTTAGCCACACGTACGTCTAAATTGGATAAAATCCATCCTTTGGCCCATCCATCAGGTCCATCAAACGTCATTCAAGATTTGTCCATGAAAATTAATTACTTTAGAAAGTCAATTTTCATGTATTTCTTGGCCCAATTTTGACGCTTTAAAATATTTGCTTTAGTGAGAGGAAGTTCTCTAGGAGTTTTTTTATAGATCCCAATTCACAAAGTATTTTTTTGTCCTTCTTGACTCCCTCAATTCCGGCCTTTTCAAAGGTCTGACCACTGATCAAAAAGTGGTTGTTCCACTATAACTCACTTTAGTTTATGTTCATCTCAAGGAAGCAGGTTCTTAAAGCCTTTTCCTTTGCTTTGAGTTCTCAACTTATATCTTCAACAGGCTTCTTTATCATTCGATAATCTCCGAAAAGCTTCTTTGATATCTGCAATATGGACATTCCCTTACTCAAAAACTTCGTTATTTTCTGTTTTTCAGCAGTTGTTAGAACCTTCCGTTTACCCACGTTTCAATATATATTATGGGCTAAAAGAAAAAAAGAGTTTTTATTAGATTTCAGGGGTCTTAAGGTAATATTAGTCTAATCGGCATAACTTCAGTCAGTTCATTTTCATAAATTCCAAATATCTCAAAAAGTAACCATTAAAAATAGCAGAAAATTTAGTTAAATGTTTTACTAAGGGTAAGTATTTACTCTGTTCCCCCCCCACACACACACACACTAGGACGAGATGTGACACAAAGTCTATTTTTAGGTGGGGACCTGATAGTTTATGGTCATGAAATGAGCATGTTCTCTGTCCATTTAAGTATAAACCCACCCCATATTTGATTCCGTGTTCCTTGTGTATGTATATGTAATTTTTTAATTTATTTCAAAATTTTTTATCTTAATTCTTTTTTTTTTTTTTCTTTTTTTATTAATTTGTATTTTTGTTTTTTTTGCTTTTTGTTAACCGGCACCCCTGGCCCCCCTCTTATTTTAGAACTAACTATTCTAACGTAACTGGTAATATTTCATTTTATCCGATTTTTTGAGCGTAAAGAATGGACAATGTTTGAGAATTTGCTCATACTACATGGGACAGGAACAAAAATTCCCCTCAGCCCCCGGCAACCGTTAGTTGCACTGGCCTCAGTGTGAGCACCGATCCCTCCTTCTGGTGCAATGAGAGTGTGCACCCTCGGGCAGCTGTTCCCCAGGGCTGGGCACCTCTTCAGTATTATCTTCTCAGCTGCCCCTCATGTTCTACTAAGGGTGGAAATAGATGAGTTTAAATTTGACAAATATTGCTTCAGAACTTTTTGAGTTATTGAGGTTTATTTGATTTGCATTATAACTTCAGACAGGCTGTAGGTCTTCGTTGGCAGTGACCTGCAGTGATATGGTGATGCTCTGGGTCAATTCCTTGATCGTATGACTCGAGTGTTTTTTTGCAGGGTGGGGGACTATAGGTCCTCATCGAGAAATGTGAGAAAGGAAGACATTTTAAATATGTAAAAATAGGTGAAAGCCGCAATAAATACTTTATTTCAAATTTCAAAAATTAAATTTTTATTTCACTCTTTGATGGATGCCTGGGGTCATCACACCTTCTGTGCCCCCCCCCCCCCGCTGCACACTGCTGTCATTAGGCACACTTTGTTTGCAGCTGATATTTAGTGCTGCTCTCAATAATCAAGTGTTCCTTAGTAAATATCCCATTTCTTACCACAGATTTGTTTGACCTGAACCAGTTGGACATGTCGGTTTGGGGTTGATACACTGTGTACCTTAATTTTCACACCAAGGAGCAAATGAAAATATCACGGAACACTTAGCAAAATATCCAGAGTAATATACTTTTTAAAAATTGGAAAATTATTAAATTAAATGCTCAATGTTGCATATCAGAAACTTTGACTATATTAATTCATGATTCGTCATTGTCTATATTTCTGAGATGAGGTATTATGTACACCATTTACATTGTTCAGACTATTGTTCTCATCTTTGTTGCCATATTTATCACAACATTTCAGCCGTTGTATGCTCTGGCCTTTTTCAGTGGTTGGAATGTCAAACTGAACCCTTTATTTTGCTTTCTGGGGTAGACTGTTCTAGTTCCACATGCCATGTCTAATGGATGTCAGTTATCGCCTGTTAATTCACTTCTCCAAGTTCTCCACTGCCTTATTGAACTCACAACTCTTTGGATCCTGTCACTGGATCTAACCAACACCTTTATCAATTGTGCCATGTGTCCTTAAGGACATCTGTGCACGAATTTCTGGGGCTTATAAATTAATGTCGTCTTCAACCATTTTTACCAGTGCTCATATTACAGTTTTTTCTGTTATAATTGAATAATGTAAATAGTTTAATTCATGATTCAATATAATGATTTTCCAAGTGTAGCTTAGATGTGGCACAAGGCCCAAAGTAAGGGGCACCCAGTGAGGATCAAACTCACTAGTCAATCGTAATTGTTCTACCGAGCCCAGCTTGCTAACCATCACACCACATTGAGGTGGCCCTTCATGATTCAATATAACTTTGTAAACGTTTTAAATTAGACAAAGAATATTGGATACAATTATATGGGGAAAAATTTATTTATTTATTCAAATAAAGGAAAATTTTTTAAAGTTTAAAAAAATGAATATTAAAACAAAGTATTTAAAATAACATAATCAAAGAATACTGAAAAGAAATATTTGAAAAAAAAAGGTTTAATACTTATTCATTTATTCAAATACTAACACTGTATGATTACTACTTACACACATATAGCATATATATATATATATATAAAATTATTTATTTAAATATTGTTACATAAATATGTTATAAAATCACTACAAAAATAGCCATTTTGTTTCAACACTTCTGGTGTCTTATCAAGTGATGATGTTGAATGTAGAATAAATGGTTTATATATATATATATATATATATATATATATATAAAAGTGAATATTGAAGTCAACACTCAGAGGCAACAGGCTGTTTCATGCTAGACACAATCGTCAGTTGGCCTGACGATTGCGTCCAGTATGAAACAGCCTGTCACCTCTGAGTGTTGACTTCAATGTACACTTTTATATTTATATTTACATACGCTCTATCTCTGATATTGAGCACTTTGTCCCATAAATATAGCACACCTCAAAACTTTGTTATATATATATATATATATATATATATATAGGCCACAACAATATTTTACTGTGCACTTAAGAGGATCATATGGCACACTGGTCTAGGAGTTTGGACAAAAAGAATTCTTTCTGATAATGCTGAACCAAAAGTTTCATCACCACAAAAGCATTCTGGTGCATAAACACTTACGGCCATATTGAAACACCAGTTCTCGTACAATCACCACACTTAACCAACTTGGTACCTAGATTGGTAACCACTCAAGAATACCAGTTTGGATGTTTGAGTGGTAATGGATAACAGCTCAGAATTGAAAGTTAGATGACCGAGTTCCAGTAGGGTTCATTATATTCACTAACATGCAAATATCCAAGGGAAAGGTATGAATCCAACTTTTTTCCCCACAGAAAAATCCTTATTATCTTCAAAAATTCTTACAATCTAAAAATATTTTCTGGCCTTAAATAACCTGCAAAAGATTGATAAGCTTTAAAAAATCAAATCAATCCCATGCTTAAATAGAAAGCATGAAGATGCTAAGCCACATCATGAGATGGGGGTGTGGGGATAAAAAACATTTTTCAAGCAAATACAAGTGGGGTCTGGAATACTTATGACTGGGAATTATTCATCACATGAAATAAACACATTGATTCAAATAAAAGTTCTGCTGGAAATTTTTTTATACAAGTTTAATAAATATGGAGCAAAATAATTGTTCCATGGATGAAATTATTTGAATAAAAATAAGTGTCAGTTAAATGCCATCACGTGATACACGTTTAGGCAATCATGTCTCTTTCGATTCATGACTGACTGGGCAGAAGATTTTCCAGCAGTAGGTTGCCATTTCTATCTGCGGTAGACTTGTTGCCAACCAAGGCTATAGGACCCATTCTGTCCTGTTATTCAAATCATAGCTGAGGGAAGAAGAGATAAAGCCAGTAAAGTTCCATCACATGATACACACTTGGGCAATCATGTCTCTTGATTCATGACTGACTAGGTAGAAGATTTTCCCGCAGTAGGTTGCCATTTCTTTCTGCAGTAGACTTGTTGCCAACCAAGGCTATAGGTCCCAATATGTTCTCCTATTTAATCCATAGCTGGAGGGAGAAGGATTCATATCTTTTCAAAGAACACCCATACTTTGCAGTCAGTGAAAGTTCTGGGTCTGTTCAGTGATGATGGAACATAACTAGTTTAGTTTTCAAGGAACTGAATGTGACCAGCCAGTTTTTCTCCAACTGACGTGGTTGTGTGTTATCAAAGATAGCTGCCAAAACTCCATTATCACAGTTTCTGGCTATGAGTTACCAATAAAACTACCCTTGCTGTAAAATATTCATTAAGCTTAACCTCATCTGAAACAGACACACAAACAATGTAACCTTAATTTGAAGTTGTAGTGCTTGTGAAAAAAAACTGCATAAATTAAGATTTGGTAAGGACAAATTAGATTCAATTCATGGTGGTCAAATTAGAATAATAATTAATCAATTTCAGATTAAAATAAAACCTCTTTTTATAGGAAATTAAAAACAACAATTAAAGAAAAATTGCAGCAGGTACAATTTTTCTTGAGTAGGAGAAACGGTGGAGTAAAGAATTGTGGAATTGGAGAGCTGAGTTCAAATTCCAGTCAGGTTCATTACATTGACATATGCACAAATACCCTGGGGAAAGGTATGAATCCATCCATTCTCCCCTCAGCTTTGGGTAAATAGAGATCATATACAGCGTCAAACCAATCACTAGCCAGAATATGTTGGCACCAATTATAAAAGAATGCTATTCACTTCTGCTTGGTCTCTTTTCTGTCGAGATCTACAAGGGACATGATGTTGAGCTTGTCTCCGCTTCAATGCCAGCAGTTGTAATATGAGAGCAGTACTAATGATATTAGTACATAAACCATTCTACAACACCAAGGACTTCAGTTAAGTGGACTTATATTGTTTTGTTATAATATATAGCTGCAAACAGAACAATTTGTTTGCAACAAGAACTGTAGCGGCTCCTTATTGCTTTTTCTGGTCGTAAATTAAAACACAAGTCTCGACTGATGTTTGAGCTTGAATTTTATTTATAGCTTCAAATCACCGTGCAATACTGAAATACAAAAAGGGTTTTAAAACATGAGATAAATTATTTTTACAAAAAGGGGTCTTAATAAGTCCAGTAATTTAACGGGAAAGTTAAAGAGAACATATTTACCTGTGCGCCATAACCAGTAATAAGGGCTACTAAGTTCTAATTCTTGACAAAACAAAACTCTCTCCATTTCTTTCCACTGGTCCTTGCTTGGGCGGAAGTTGCAGTGAATTCTGGGCATTTCTAATGGAAATGGGCCCTTACCTAATTGTTTCCCTTACACTGTCCATATTAAAAGTCTAATTATTAAAATTAAAAAATGGATAAAGAATCCATAACTAAACTATTGGTGCATCTAAAAGTGGGGGCGACAGCTACAAGAACTATTATTTCAATAGTATTTGTATCAACAAATTTCAATAATATTCCTTTCGATTGATGTTCCGTGTTCTTCCTGTATTGACTAATATTTGCGACCTAAATCACCATAATAGCACTGTTTTTGTAGTAAAATATTTTCTCAACAGATCACATTACATTGGTAGCCCTAAGACAAGAAATTGTAAAGGCATGTACAGCAATCCAACTGTATACATTGCTCAAACAGTAGTTTGTCATACTAATAAATGTCCGGAAGCTAAAGGCCACCATTTTGAGCATCTCTTGTGATTGTAGAGTCAAAAGATAACTTCTATTAATCTGTGAATAAAAAAGTATTACAATATTTATACTAGGTTTTCCTTCCCTAAAGTGTGTATACATTTTTTGTTTAGACTCTGTATATATATATATATATATATATATATATATATATATATATGTGTGTGTGTGAGTGTAGTGACTACTCCGATACACCACACCCACAAAATATTTAATAATTATTGGCTAGAAAATAAGTACTATTTACTACAGGACAATTTATCCATCGCAGTAGCCACACCAAATTTTCTGCCATTGACTTTGTCAAACTCTGGTTAGTAAAAAATCAGTGATTGGTTGATTTTTGACCAATTGTATAATTTAAACATTCCTTTTGATATTTTTCTCCGCTCCTCTCTGGAGCCTACTCAAAAAGTATAAATACCATGAAAATAAAACAATAGAACAGTAGTAGAACAAATAAATCAACAGAGCTCAATTACGTACATGTACCTACATGCTTCTACTCACATACACACACAAAACTACAATTGCACTACGCTGTGAACTGTCTGTCCAAAAGCCAAGTAACAAACTCAAAATTCTATTATCCTTTTGTACAAGCTTTTTCATACTTGAACTCAGTTATCATTTATCACTGAACTCTGAACATTTAAACAAGAAAATTCTTTAATACATATTTTCAATCTTGCATCAGTACAAGGGAAACTACTTCCTTTTTCTTAATTTTATTTCATCAAGCATGATTGTTGTACTCGTCTATTTTCAATACATTTTATTGTTGATTACTACATAATCTCTTGTTATTTCTTCCTTGTGTCTTTTGAAAATTTAAATGTTATGTGCTAACCAAAAACGCTACCTTCACCAAAGCCTTCTTAACCATTCTAAACCAAATCTAATTAGCACGCCACATGTGTGTGTGTGTGTGTGTGTGTGTGTAGAAAGGACTCTAATATAAACCATGACTCCAAGTTTCACACTAAAGTTATCTTCAGCATGAAATTCAGGATCATGGTTTTAGATCAGAGTCCCTTAGTACTTTCTTGGTGTTTGTTGTTACTACTGCTCTGTCTCAGTTTGATTTCTGTAGATATTGAGCACTTTAGATTTTTACTTATTTGGTTGTCTGTTTATTCTTCTTTGGTAGGGTTGAGTTTTGACACTTTCTCTTTGCCAATTGTTTTAAATGCTTTTTTTTTCTTGCCAAATTGACCAATATGAACCAATTAAAGAGTCAGTTCTCTTCTTGTGTGGCTGAATAGCTATTAAACACATGACTGGAAAAAATTTCATCAAGTTATCTTCATATCTCAATTGCTCAAGGAACATTGAAAAAAGACTCATTATTATATCCACCTGAAGGCATTTTTTTTTTTTAGAGTGAATTCGCATAAATGGCTGTTTTCGCTTGCACTTAACTCCCTTCCAATAACGACATCAAATTGCAGATCAAACGCCTTACCTCAGAAATGAATGTTTTTTGCTTTGTTTTTTTTTTACTTTGATTCTTATAGTGTAAGTTTGTATGGGGCTAATTTGTTTTAAATATAGAAAAGAAAAAAAAAGTGTGTTGTTTATTTTCGTGTTTCAAACGATTTCTAGATCGTACGTAAAATTTTGTATATGAAAACTAAAAAAGTCATCAATTCGAAATTAAATAAAACAAAAAAATTAATGTTGTTAAAAAAATGTAATAACGACCCCCCCCCCTACACACTGTAAAATAGAAACTGAAATTCAACATTTGTGAAATCTGAGAATTTTTTTTTACTCCTGTGGCAGTGAAGACTTTTAGTTTTGGGGTTATTGGCCCTCGTTCGGTGGCGTTCCTTCGGAGGATTGGCGCGATTGCGTCTCGATTAACGGACGGGCCTCGCGAAATGGAGTGACTCTTGCTTGCAGCATGTCTCACTGTCAATGGTTCGAGGTAATGCTTTCTCCATCATTTCGGCTGGCAGAAGATAGAAAAAAAATGTTTATAGTTACTTTGTTCAGGAATTGTCATCAACGGTCAACTGAACTTGCTTTGTTTCAATAATTTCCATGAAATAATAATAATAATATACAATTATTATTCATGCAAATGTATAAGTATTTAGTTTTATATCTAAGAGGGAATTCACTAAATTAAGATGGCAAGAGAATCTTTACTAGTTGCTTTTTTATAAAAAGAAGTTTTAAAAGTATTATTACTAAAATCGACGAGAACATCTAAGAAAGGAAGTTTATTTTTTTCACTAAGTTCATAAGTAAAATTTAGGACGGAATTTTGTTGAAATAAATAAATCGGCTCGTGTCCAAATTCTAAAAAGTCCAACAAATTTTTGTTTTCCAAACTCTTCCATGCCTCGTCCAAGAAACCTTTTTTATTTATTTATTTTGTTGATCTTCAAGACGAAAAATGGACTTTACTGATGAATTAGTGTAAAATGACACGAATTGAAATTAATTACGACTACGACGTTCAGGTAGGTTCAACCGTTTTTCTTTTTACTTATTTTTGCTGAAACTTTTCAAATTCAAAGATTTTCTGGTCATAAATGCTAAATTACATTTTTGTTTTTTATTTACTGTTGTAAAAAAATATAATTGAAATAAAAATAAATTATATAACATTTGTTGATGGCATTTTTCCTGTTGCGGACTTGCCAATCATCTAAAAGAACTGCCGATTATTGCTAAATACTTCCTGTTTATTTTGGATGTGTTTCGAAAAGCGTTTTTTTTTAATCAAGCCATGATTCGATTAAATTTTTAAATTATCTATTGTGGGATAACCTTTTCTCGATAGAGACTTGTTTGCCAAATTGGAGGTTTCATTTGTTTAAAACGTTGGCCTCGAAATGTGTTAATGACAATGTCGGTCCAACCAAAATCACGCCTCCATTGGAAAGAACTACTTACTGTGAATATTTAACAGCCCCCACAGATGTATGTGGCACAAGGCCGAGTTTACCGAGGGTTCTCCGAGCCCGTAGGCTCGGACAAAAATATTCCCTTCGAACCCGTATAAACGGGTTCAGGGCCTGTCTACCTCCCCGGACGAAACTTTGCCCTTCGGCAAAACCTCGTCCGCGTTACTCTCTCTGCTCAAAACAGAGTTCGACAGACGAACAATCTGGTCGACTACTTACTGTGAATTCCAAGAATGATATTTTAGTTCGAGAGTTCACATTTTGATGGAGGTTTTGGAAAATTTTGTTTCTGTTTAGAGACCTAAATCTTTAACTGTAAGATTTTATTTTGGGGTTGACAGATCTGCTGTTATTATCCTTGGTCCATGTTTTTTCAATTTAAGTTCAGATTATGATGATTTAAATAAAAACAAATTATGCGCGTCCCTCTACTAATTCGATTTCAATGAATTTTCATAAATGAAAAATCTTTCTTGAAGATTTCATTTTAGCTTTAAAGCTAAAATATTTACTATATCCAGTAAGCAAAGATACTCTCAAACAGAAATTCTATTGGTTTCTATTTTTTTCTATCTAAAAATAGCTGATTAGTGCTCCTTTTTAGCTATCTATCATTGCAATGAATTTTTCTTTGAAAAAAATCTTCCAAAAATAAAATATTCTTTTCCGAAACTTTATTTGAGGATCTGTCTATATTTCTGAGATGAGGTACATTATTTACTTACTACATTATTCAGACTATTGTCCTCATCTTTGTCGCCATATTTATCCGATCCTTCATATGTCTATATTTCTGAGATGAGGTATTATGTACATTATTTACATTATTCGGACTATTGTCCTCATCTTTGTCACCATATTTATTACAACGTTTCGGCCGTTGTACGCTCCGGCCTTCTTCAGGTGGTTGGAATGTTGAACTGAACCCTTTATTTCGCTCGCTGTGGTAGACTGATCTAGTTCCATGTGCCATGTCTAATGGATGTCAGTTATCAGTTATCTCCTGTTAATTTTTCCCTCTGAAAGTTCTCCACTGCCTTAACCGGGTATTGAACTCACACTCTTTGGGTCCTGTCACTGGATCTAACCAACGCCTTTAGCCACTGTGCCATGTGTCCTTGAGGAAATAAAGGGTTTAGTTCGACATTCCAACCACCTGAAGAAGGCCGGAGCATACAACAGCCGAAACATTGTAATAAATATGGCGACAAAGATGAGGACAATAGTCCGAATAATGTAAATAATGTTTATTTGAGGAATATTAGCTGATTTAAAGTCTGATTTGAAAAAAAAAATTTACTTAAAGTTGAAAATAACAAAAAAGAAATGGATTTTTAAAATAAACAGTAGCGGTGATTAAGTGCTTGTCAAGTGATTTATGAGGTGTTGACCAATTTATTATTGTTCTTCGGAAACTGTATCTGTTAAAACATAATTTAAGAAAATGATGGGTGAATGTTATTTTATGTAATTTTTAAGTACTCAATAATCTTAAAAATGTTGAACATCTTCTCCGTAATCTAATTTTAGGAATGTTGACTTTGTTTAAATTTACTATCATGAGTGATCTTATTTTCTGATAATGTTGTGTATGGTCACCCATACCTTCAAAATCGGCATGTTTATACACATAGAAAAAAAAATATATTTTAAAAATATACGGGTGTTATGATTTGTATTAAGCTTTTCAATTTTTGCTTAGTAAATATAGTCTTTATTTAATAACTTAACCCAATGAGGACGAAGTTTGAAAGCATTTTTAAAACATTTTTGAACTTTATAAATTATTATAATAAAAAAATATGAAAACAATTCTTGTAAAAATTCATTATTGATCATAAAAATTTTTTTTATTCTGACTATAATGTCCTTAATATATATTGTTTATAAAACCAATTAAAAGCTTATCTAATTAAATAATTAGATAGTTTTATTGCAGTTTTTATTTTATGATTCAGAGCAGATTTTCAGGAAAGGGGAAGTAGTTTGGAAAAAAATTGATGATTTACATTTTATATTCTCCAATGAGTTCTGCTTTTTTACTAATAAAAAAAATTTGAAGTACGGAATTTAATTTCTAAAAATTTTATGAAAAGTGGGGATAGCATATAAAAAATATTTTTAACAAGATTTTCTAAAAATCAGTCAGTTGTGCCATGCATGATACACACTTAGGCAATCATGTATCTTTCAATACATGACTGACGAGGCAGATTTTTTCCCCGCAGTAAGTTGCCATTTCTTTCTGCGGTAGACCAGTTGCCATCCAAGGCTACAGAACTTGGTATGTCCTGCTATTTACCCATAGCTGGGGGAGAAGAAGTGGATTCATACCTTTCCCAAGGGTATTAGCACATAAGTGAATATAATGGAATTCAAACCCGGCTCTCCAATTCCTCAATCTGAGCCGCTATCCATTACTCCACCATGCTTTTTAAATAATAATTTAAAAAATAAAGTAATCAAATTTTGAATAAGTCCTAAAAGTTTCATTAAAATTTGACAATTATTTGATTTTTTGCAAGAATTTTCTAATGTTTTATTTTACCAGAAAACAGGTGTAAAAACTTTTATAACCTGTTCTGTTACACCATTAATGCAGAAAAGAAACAAAATTTTTAACCAAAAGTTTGAACGTGTTAGAAAGGAGTAAAAAAAATTTTTTTTAAATAATTAAAAAATAATTTGGTCTTTCCTCTTAATAACAAACATTTTGACAATAAAACTTAGTTTTTATAAAGTTTGGAGCCTTTTTTCAGCGAATTAGTGGAAGTAGTGGAGGCAAATGACCGTTTAGTTACCAATATAGTAGCTTGCTTAAATTCATGTAATTGAGACATAAGCGTAGAAAAGCTCATCAGAACAGTTTCTATTAAAATATTTGTAGAGGGAAGCCATCTCGTTCAATCTAATAGAAAATAGTCAAATAGTCAAATACCTAAATAGACAGGAAGTGGCTTCAATTTTACTGTTAAGATGAAGTTCCTCAAAATTATTTCTAATTTTGCAATGCAATTCTGAAAACTGATTGTACAGGCCAACACGTGAGTGACAGTCTCGATGGTAATGAATGCATGTGAAGACACTCTCCCTTGATGTCAAACTTACTATTTTCTTTCTGTCAAGCATGTTTCTCCTTGGTGGCAAGCATTTGTTTCTCCTCTGCTTGCTCCAGCCCTCGGTTTAAATCATGTCTCCAGCATAAGTGATCATTGGCGATGTCTTATCACCTCTCAATGTCCATGTCTATCACTCTCATGTGTGACACTATTATGGAGGTGCTGGTAAATTGGAAAAAAAAGGCTTTCCAAGTAAACTGGAAAACCAGCAATGTTTTTCGATAGACTGAAAATATACTGATAACAAGGAGAAGGAGGAGAGGGTGTTTTTTACCTTTCTCTCCCCACCTTCGTGTGTGGGTGCCAAGGCTGACTAGCGTAGAAGCCCTCTGTACATGGTCAACTTAATCTTAAGTGATGGTATCATTCTTAAGTGCCCACTTGACCCAGGTGGTAGAATAGATTACATTTTAATGACTTCAAGTATCCATGACAGCTAGGAACGAATATCTAGCCCAAATTCGGTCAGTTGATAGGACTTGGAAAACGGGAATGGCATTGTAGTTATATTTTCCCTTTGTCTGCCTAAGACGTGATAAAATTTATTAAAAGGAATTGTCTCTTTTTGTCGCTTGTTGACCAAAAAGCTGGCATGGCGAAGTGACAGGTAACAAATCCCAGATGCAGCCAACCACACAAAGACGCAATAAGAATTCCCCACTGATGGAAAATTTGGATAATAATTTAATTTAGCATTTTGAGCTAGACCATATGTAGCCTCAGGGAACAGGTTTTGATCAGGTGACAAAGAGAGAAGTAAATGGCCCAGGTGGAACATCAAGGAAGACGGAGGAATTGCCTGCACTCCTTGGGTGGTGATGGTGAGAGGGACCCACACAAGATGGACGGAATTGAGCAGCTTGATATTCTGCCACCACCACTCTTTGGGGGAGGGATCTCCCCAAATTTAGTCAGGCAATCAATTTTCCAACCACCTTATGCCCTGCGCCAGGTTTGCACGAGGGTCCATAAATATAGATGAGCAAAGCGAGAAGACAGTATAGGACATTGGGAGAAGAAGGAACCAGACAGTCTGAATTGCTGTCTGCGAGAGAGACACGTGCCAGTTGCTTGAAGACCCACTTTGCCAAACCCTGCACAGATTCTGCAGAAAGAACTTAGACTTTGGCCTTGTTCCAGACTACCAAATACACCTGAATGGTCGTCCCAAAGAAATCACAGAGTGGAAGAAATCAGACTTTAGCCTTGTACCAGTTTACCGAGTGTGGCTAGACATAGCGTCATAGGGTATTAAGGGGGAAGGTGCTGAAAAGCTGTATGCTGTTAATCTCGTGAGTAGAATGTTCAATGTATGAACTTTTGATATAAAGTTGTTGTGTTACATAGCTGTCTCTTGCTTTGTTCCATGTGCCCAAGCTACCGGATCAGCGACATTGAGTATACAACTCAGCCTTCACTCGCTTTGTGATCTAAAACAAACACGACATAGGCAGGTGGGAATTGAAGATCAAGTAACCAACTCCAAAGCTGGCCATAAGGACTGATCACGGACTTGTCCAGTGAGTGATGACAGGATTGCGATGTCATACATGTCCCCTTTGCAGACATCCTTGAAACAAAGATGAGGTTGCCCTCTTGTCAGTGGCTAGTTCCCTGTATAGAAGAACCTTTGGAATCCTCCCATCTGGCATATGGGACACATGTTCAAACCTGTGGAGCTAGTACTTTGGGAGAAAATGATCACTGACCCACACCAAGCTATATCCAAAACAATCACTACTGAAAAACTATCTGGCCTTAAATAATCCAGTAGTGGTTGAAGCATCAAGCAGAAACAAAACTAAACCCAAAAGTGATTGTTTTCGCAAATGTTTATTAGTGGGTTCCACTGGTTTTAAGAAAGGGCCTGTAATAAAGTGTCAATTATCCCAACTGGCTTTACCAAAACACTTGTTATGGGGCACTCTTTAAGTCTATAAAAAGGCAATCATATTCTCTCTCTGGCTCTTTTTAACTCTTGCTTTCAGATGTAGTCTTTGTGGATATAAGAACACTCTCAATAGAGCACATTCACTTCTTTCTTCTGTTGACTTTTGAACTCTCTCACCAGTGATAACTCTAGGTTATCAATATTTGTCAGTCTTGTTACAATCTTTAACAAAGTATACTATTGGTATAACTTAGATGATAAAATGATTCCTTTACTCTAACCAAAATAGATAATTTAAAAAAATCTGTGCATGAAATTAAAAAAACAAATTTTGGTATTTTAATATTAATTGTAATAATTCTATAAAAATAAATATTTATTTAAAGAAAATTTTTCCAGATATGTAAAGGCTATAAGTATTGATGTATTACAACAGTCAGTTTTTAATTTGTACCTGACAATTGTGACATGCATAAAACTCAGAGTTGCATCAAATGATCAGTAATGAATATCTATTTATTCTTAGTAAATACCATATATACTTGTATATCATGTGATTTTTGAAGACCTAATTTTGAAGGTAATTTTAAGGGGGTTGCATCATACATGAGGTATAAAATTAGTGTATGTACTGCTGGCCCTGGCTACATCATTGACCAAACTATATATATATATTTACTGTAGTCAAATTAACTTCAAAATTAGGTCTTCAAAGGTTGTATGGTATACGAGTATATACGGTACATATATGTTTGTGTGTGCATGCTTATATATATATATATATATATATATATATATATATATATATATAGTCTTAAGGTGTGCTCAATATCAGAGATAGACCGTGTGTAAATATAAAAGTGAACATTGAAGTCAACACTTAGAGGCGACAGTCTGTTTCATGCTAGACACAATCGTCAGGCCACGATTGCGTCTAGCATGAAACAGACTGTGGTGTCTAAGCGCTGACTTCTATGTTCACTTTTTTATATATATATATATGCACATTTCATTGAATACAACAGAAAAGGTGCTTTGATTTAGTTTTTATACAATTTCTCATGCAAAATAATAATTTTTACTCTAGAATATATCATTTTTAAAAAATCTTTGTGCATGAAATTAAAAAAAACACATTTTGGTATTTTAATATTAATTGTAATAATTCTATAAAAGTAAACATTCATTTTAAAAAAAAAAATTTTTTTTCGGATATGTCAGGTTATATATGTATTACAACAGTCAGTTTTTAATTTTGAACTGACAATTGCGATATGCATAAACTCAGAGTTGCATCATTATTATCTCCTCCCACAAAAATTCTTAAAATCTAAAAATATTTTTTGGTTTTAAATAACCTACAAAGGTTGATAAGCTGTAGAAAATGATTCAGTCCAGTTGTGAAGGTGTCTTGTTCCATTCCTTCAACCAATACATATATTGAATTCAATATGTCATGGTTAGCTGGCGGTACACACAGGCAAATTGAATTCTTCTACCCGGTAACAACAGTCAATATTGTTTCAGTTTCTTTCGTATCCTTTCTCTAAACATTGATTCAAAAAAGGAATTGAACAAACAAATTGATTGAATTCAATATAGATATTGGTCAACAATAAGTAAAGCAACAAAACATCATCACAACTGGATTGATTTGTTTTTTATGACTTAGCAACCCATTGGCAGCTATTTAAAGCCAGAAAATATTTTTTACTCTGTAAGAATTATATTTATAAGTAATATCTCATTTTCAAATATAAAACATACAAATATCATTCTTATATATAAGTGTTGACTCTAGGTCATCAATGTTTGTTGAGCTCATTACAATCTTTAACAAAATATACTATTGGTATGCTAAAATGATTCTTTTTGTCTAAAACAAAAAAATACACATTTTGGTATGATAATATTAATTGTAATAAATTGATAAAAATAAACATTTATTTTTAAAAAATTTCCAGACATGTAAGAAAAATTTGAAGACAAAGCCAAATATATATTTTTTTTAATAACGTATGCATCTATATCGAGTGTGTGTTTGTATATATATGTCTATGCGTTAGCGTGTTTATGTATCTGTCTGAATTTTATTGTATGTTTATGATCAATACTGCTGACTGATATCATATTTCCTCAACACTACCCCACTCACACTCCTCACTTCCAACCCTCCAGTCAAGGAGTTAAAGTTGCCACTTCATTTCATATTCGCTATATTTAAGGTTAGGCTAAATTTAATTTGCCCCTTTTCATAAGATACATTCTGCTAAAAATACTTTATACTGTACGGAATAAATTACTTGGTACAGGGAAACATAACGCTTTTCTTTAGAGGTACCTACATAAAAGTTGTTTGAGATCAACAGTCAAAATTAATGTTACTTGAGTTTCAGTAAAAGGCAGGGCGCTGAAGACTTCCACCCACGCAAGCTCCATATAGAGATATATCAATGTCAATTCTCGATCAATGTTTGTCAGACTCATTACAATCTTTAACAAAATATACTATTGGTATAACTTAGATGCTAAAATGATTCCTTTACTCTAACTAAAATATATAATTAAAAAAAATCTCTAGCCAGATATGTTTTTGTTTTTTTTTAAATAACGTGTATCTATCTCAAGTGTGTGTTTGTATATATGTCTATGCATTAGTGTGTTTATGTATCTCCCTTTCTGTGAATTTTTAGTTTAATTTATTGCATATTTATAATCCGTAGTGCTGACTGATATATTTCCTCAACACAACCCAGTTACACTCCTCTCCACAACCCTCCACGTGACACGTTAAAGCTGCCACTTTGATTTTTGCCGACTTAAGTCAGACTAAATTTAATTTGGCCTTTTTTCTATTGAATCATTGTGCTAAGAAAACCTCATACTGTATGGAATATATTATTTAAAATGGAAAACAATAAGTTTTGAAAACAATAATTTGAAATATAAAAAAAAGTGTTCTTTGAAAAACAGGGTATACAAGTCATTAGAGATTTTTGAAGGATTATTTATAAAATTAAAGCTAGAAATACATTACCTATTAAGTATGTCTCCAGATAGGGTTTAGACATGCACAGCCTGACAAGCCACATTAATTTTATTTCATTCTTTTTTTATTTACTTTTTTCTTTATTTTTTTCTTTCTTTTTTCTTTATTATGAACAATATCAATGAAATATATTTTGGTCAATATTTTGAGACACGGAATTAAAACAATTTTGGATCCAGCTGAGGTAAAAAATGAAAATGACACACTATGAAGGATTTTTGCTGCTTTGAAATGGATATACTTGAATGTTGACTAATTTGGGCTGAGCCAGACAAACCCAAGTCACAGGAGTCATTACTGTCTCTCTTACACACACGTCTATCACACACAAGCACATTCTCATAGCTAATTTCAATGTCTTTTTCTTTCATTTTAATTGTGTATACATGTAATCCCTTTTTTCTAATAACATACATTGTTTGTTTTATATTCATTGCCATGTATATGTAATTTTTACCCAGACTCGCATGAGCCCACCAATATTGTTTGTGGGAGAGATGTTCCAGGAGCCCATATTTACTATAAATCATCTATACAACTCATAACGGCAGAGGTGATACCAGTGTAAGGAATCCTTCTACTCGGTTTTTCATTGAATGTTAAAACTTGGAGTGTCAGGATTCGATACATTAACAAAATATCGTTACAGGGTCGCTCGTAATTTGGCCGTCTAGAATAATCACACCATTTTCATTGAAGGAATAGAATTCAGTAGAAAAGACAACGTAGTTTCAACAAATAAACATTAATTTAATATAACGGCAAGAATACAAGCAGTTGATGATAGATTGGAAAGTAATGTCTTTTTGTTTGGGTTAATAATAAAGTTCTGAAATAAAATATAAACTGTCTTTGTGTGCGTATGTGAGAAACAATAAAATGTTGTGGTATGTGTGTTTGTATGAAAAAGTCAACACGTGTGTGCGTGATTCATAGTAAAAGCGGATACAAGAGATAGGAATTGTTTCTTACTGTTGGCGGTGTTGCCGTAGTCTGAAGTTTGTCAATGCTGTCGCTTTTAGCATGAGGTCATGAAGATCATAAGCGAGAGTTGCGTGGAGTTTGGTGACATCCGCGTGTATCCTGTTTGGGAACGGATTTTGTATGTTTTTATACACTTTTTTCCGAACAAAATCGGCTCCTGAATTAAATTATTCCTAATTGGCCCTAAAAGGGCACATGGTATGTCTTCTACTACGTCCGTATGATATTTGGTTGGTATCTACCTAAAAATAATGACTAATACAACAAACATTCTAATTTGTAATCTATGATTTTATTGGCGTGTTTTAAGATGTAAGTGTTTTCTTGAGTGTCATTGGTTTATAAATATTGTATTTGATATTTTAGTGGACACGACACCAGCAACATAATGACTTATTTCTACCCAAACATACTAGTAAATCGCAGCAAAAGTGACTAACAGATGTCAGCAGCCTCTTATTATAAACAATTAAGTTAGCGGTAAACCTAAATTGTAGTCTTAAGTTTTCACTTTTTTCTTAATGATAAAGAAGATCATTAATGAGTGAACAATTCTTGAAATACCCCCCCCACACACACACACACAAAAAAAATGAATATTTCTGGTCCTGTGATTTTTTTTTTTTTTTTTTTTTTTTTTTTATGAGTGTATAGTGGTGGCCTGAATAAAGTTGCAAAAAATCAACTAAAAAAGAAAAAAATAACAAAATGAATAGCAGTCAAAAAAGTTAATCATAACTAGTTGTCAACCCACCAATGTTTTTTGCTTATTCCTGCAGATGGCCTAATATGGCCTTTTTTAGCCTCATCACACTGAAACACCGGTTCTCATACAATCCCCAAAGTTAAACGTTGAGCCTGGTCAGTACCTAGATGGGTGACCATTTCAGATATACCAGGTGCTGTAAGCTTCTTTATGCAAGTTATGAAATGGATAACAGCTTGGAACTGATAATCGGAGATTCATGTTCCAATTCCAGTTGGGTTCATTATATTCACTTACATACAAATACCCGTGGGAAAGATATGAATCCACCTCTTCTCCTCCAAGCTATGGGTTAATTAGTAGGACTTGTACCAGTAAATCATTATCTCCAAAATACTCTTACAATCTAAAATATTTTCTGGCTTTAAATAACCTGCAAAAAGTTGATAAGCCTTAAAAAAACAATCACAACAAAGTTACATAAAAGTTAACAAAAATTATACAATCCTCACTGGTTGCCTCAAAATTGTGGCCATAATGATAGTCTGGTTCACCATTACTACTAAGCAGTAAGTTTATTCCTCACTAGGTGCTCCAACCATGTGGCCCTATGCCAAAAATAAGCCAAGCTTAGTAAATAACAAGTGTCGAGGGTACTTGACATTGGGTTAGCGAATTAGTATGGTTGATTATTACTATTAAGTAGTGAGTTTGATCCTCACTAAGTGTCCTGTATGTCTGGCTTTGTACCAAACTAAGCTAAGCTTAGCAAATAACATCAAGTGACAGATGAATGAAATTTCTAGGGCACATGATAAGGAAAGAGGGCTTAAAAAATTTTACACTCACAGGACATATAGAGGGCATGAGGGACAAAGGAAAGCCGCCCATAACCTACCTATCAATTTGTGTAAATGGTTGGCAGAACAGGGATTAGGAGAGATAGCAAAAAGACAAACCTTACTAAGATCTACAAAGGACAGGAAAAAGTGGAGAGCCATGATCACCAATGTTGTGAAAGGACATGGCACATAGAAGAAGAATGAGCTTGACTAAATGGTTGGCAGAACAGGGATTAGGAGAGATAGCAAAAAGACAAACCTTACTAAGAGCTACAAAGGACAGGAAACTGTGGAGAGCCATGATCACCAAGGTTGTGAAAGGACATGGCACATAGAAGAAGAATGAGCTTGACTAAATGGTTGGCAGAACAGGGATTAGGAGAGATAGCAAAAAGACAAACCTTACTAAGAGCTACAAAGGACAGGAAACTGTGGAGAGCCATGATCACCAATGTTGTGAAAGGACATGGCACATAGAAGAAGAATGAGCTTGACTAAATGGTTGGCAGAACAGGGATTAGGAGAGATAGCAAAAAGACAAACCTTACTAAGAGCTACAAAGGACAGGAAACTGTGGAGAGCCATGATCACCAATGTTGTGAAAGGACATGGCACATAGAAGAAGAATGAGCTTGACTAAATGGTTGGCAGAACAGGGATTAGGAGAGATAGCAAAAAGACAAACCTTACTAGAAAGGACAGGAAACTGTGGAGAGCCATGATCACCAATGTTGTGAAAGGACATGGCACATAGAAGAAGAATGAGCTTGACTAAATGGTTGGCAGAACAGGGATTAGGAGAGATAGCAAAAAGACAAACCTTACTACCAGCTACAAAAGTCAGGAAACTGTGGAGAGCCATGATCACCAATGTTGTGAAAGGACATGGCACATAGAAGAAGAATGAGCTTGACTAAATGGTTGGCAGAACAGGGATTAGGAGAGATAGCAAAAAGACAAACCTTACTAAGAACTACAAAGGCCAGAAAGTTTTGGAGAGCCATGATCGTCCACGTCCTGAAGGGACACAGCATGTAAAAGAAGTGACAAAATCCCTCAGAAGTGGGTAATGGTAGGCAAATTGATCTGGTTTACAGTTGCTGTTGAGTCGGGAATTTGTTCCTCACTGAATGCTCCATCTGTTTGGCCTTGTTCAAACCCAGCTATGTTCATTAAATAACTAACGATTATAGAGATAAGGCAAATGACACTGTTCACGATGGAAAACAGAAATACAGTTACTGCCAAAATATTCAGAATGCCATGGGTTTTGCAGTAAATCACAAAATCATCCATAACTTTTGTATTATCCTCTCAAATTACACCAAAATCTCAGACAATAACAATTAATAACGTATTTATTGTCTGTGAAAATTATAGAATATAAAACGACTTTGATAAAAAAATTATACCTACTTTTCTGACGAAAACAATGCCGTTCTGAACATTTTGGCCGCAACTGTATATAATATTCAACTTATTCAAGATGTATTTGTTATTGTAATAAAAACAGCACATTGTAGCAATATTTTCATTAGTACAATACTGTTCATGATCTAAACAATTTTCAGTTCAATTTGCATTGTAACATGAAGCATGTGTGGTCTGCATATGATCCAACTTTTACTAGGTTGGCCAGAATTTCCTGACTCACATAGGAAGTGGAAAGAAAACAAATCTTGATCTCTGTCTGGTGGAATTTCCAAAGACTACTGCATTTCAAGCTTTTTCCACACAGTCGCTCCATTAATGCTAAACTATATTACCAGCAGCTAGACAGTGTGTATGACAAACTGAAGGAGTATCCTGCTTTGATCAGTTGAGGTCAGGCTTTGTTTCAGCAAGACAATGCAAGGCCACACACTGCCAAGTTGACTAAGGAGAAGTTCAAACAGATGGACAGTGTTGAGACTCTTCCACATCCACCATACAGTCCTGATGCTGTTCTGATTGACTATGGCCTATGCCACTCAATGGCACACTTCCTCTGCAACCAGTGATTCAACACTTTTGAAGAAGTGAAGGAAACTTGTTTATAGTTTTTTTAATTCAAAGCCAGCGGATTGGTATCTGGGACAGATTCAGATTCTGACAGATTGTCAGGAATGATGGACTTTATTTTGAAGAATAAATGTTAGTGTTGCAGCATAAAATTTTGTTGTAGCCTTTCTGCTTCCTAAGTGAGTCAGAACTTTCTGGTCAACCTAATGTTTATTTTAACATTTTTATTTATATTAAATAAGTAATTATATTTGACAAATGAAGATATCTTCATCTGAAAAACAAAGAGACAAAAACATGATTTTTATAGATATATATGATAAGATAAAGAACAAAAAGGAAACGTTTATCAATCTAACATGTTACACTTTTATTAAAGCGTCATCAAAGAATGAAATGTAGATAAAAAGGAGAAAGAAATTTTGGTATTTTGAAATTTGCATTGTCTAATTTTCATTGGTTAATCAGGTTTCATGTGCAGCTGACTCGCTAAACAAATGTTAGTATAATTTGTGGCATTCCGAATTCAATGGGAGATGAAAAGTCCATTTGAAGTTTCAAAATTCTTTTATATATATATATATATATATAAGTGAATATTGAAGTCAACACTTAGAGGCGACAGACTGTTTCATGCTAGATGCAATTGTCAGGCTATGTGGCCTGACGATTGCATCTAGCATGAAACAGACTGTCGCCTCTAAGTGTTGACTTCAATGTTCACTTTTATATTTACACATGCTCTGTCTCTGATATTGAGAATTTTATCTAATAAATATAGCACACCTTAAGACTATATTTCTTTATATATAAAAATAAATATCATATTAAAATAAATATGCCACAACTTTATGGGTTTTATTATTTCATCCAAAAATTATTGTTAATTTCATTTCTGTTTCTTTTCCTTTCTCTTACTGAAAGTTTCCATACCTTTTTGGTAAAAACATTTCTGACATATTCTAAGCACTTTTTCACTGAATTATTTACACATATGAGTTCCCCAAGACCTTGCTTGCAGTAGCCTCGTTCTCGATTTCAGCTATGTTTTCATGTGACGACACAAAAAGGAATTTCAAATATACTGTTATTTGAGGATCAGAGTTGCTGTCAATATAAGAAGAAAACTTTTGGTAGACAAACTTACTACCAGAGTGTTAATCATTTATCACTGAACTCTTGCTGATTAGGGATAAGAAGAAATACAAGTATAAGTCCTTTTCCAGTAGTGCCAGTTCTGCTGGCTTCGACATGTATGCCATACACCAGCAAGAGGACATGATGGTGACCTCATTTGCATTTCAAGGATGTCTGAAAAAGGGGACATGAAGGCAATGGACATAGACATTGATAAGTGGGAATATGTCACCAACAATCGCTTACTCTAGTGACATGATTTACACCGAGGGTTGGGGAAAATAGAGCAAAAACGAAGGCTTGATGCTGGTGGGGAAAAGCATGCTTGATGGAAAAGAAAAAACAAGGCGACATCAGAGGAACACGTCTTCACATGCATTCGTTGCAATCGGGACTGTCACTCCTATGTGGGACTGTACAGCCATAAGAAATGCTGAAGTTCCATCAGTAGTTGAGGCATAACTCTTTGTGTGCAGATCCAAGTTTTCTCAAGAACGATGGATGACATGCTCACACAAGTGAAGCTAATTTTAAACGTGGTTGGAATTTGGCTAATTAGAGAATCTCCTCTGCCTATTTATTTATTTGCAAATAATTATGTCATAAGTTCTATAAGAAGAAAGTGACTTGACATGAAGCCTTTGATTCAAATTAAAAAAAAATGTTTCTAAGCATATTTGTTAAAAAATCATGTAACAGTTGACTCCTGCTGATTAGGGATTATCAGTCAGAAAGGATACTGAATAGTTCTCAGCCCAACCAAAAATAAACTTAAAAAATTCTTGATGTTTGATCATTTGGCAAGAATTCATAGTGAGTCAGGCCAAGAACCCTTTGTACAAGTAAATCTAACTTCAAATTTTAAATCTATTCAGAGCAGGTCTTTCACCAGATCGAGTAGAGGGATGGTGAGCAGTGAGTAAGAATTTACACACTAAAATTAGTTCAAACCATTTTCACTGGTATGACAGGAGAAATGATGTTTCTGAGGGGGGATACCATTTTCAGCCCCAGTCCTTTAGATGTCTGGTCTGAGTTGGAGTTTAGCTAATTGCAAAGTAGTTCTATTTATTCATTTGCAGATTATGTTTATTTTCTATCCTCCACTACCTCTTTCTCACAGATGAAATATTGCTAACCTTTTAGGGTAGCTGTTCAGACAAGTTATATCCCTTCGTTCAATCGGTTCAGACATTCAGACGTAGTACCTGCCATGCCACATACTCGGGTTTGAATCATCCTCAGTCCCTTCATATTCCATAAGTAAGGAGGAAGCTCCATTTGGACAGCTTCTTCCTGAAAACTTTTACTTTGTGGAATGGCCTTTCAATATTATGCTTCCCCGATCACTGCGATATTAACCTCTTCAAGTCTAGGATCAGCTGTTATATATCCTACCTATTTCATAATATGCACTTTTTACTTTCTTCTTTTACACCCGAGCACCAACTTCATTCAGTTACCCTCTACCTTGAGTGGCTCTTGGGCCTTGTATCAAACAATAGCATAGATCATTCTAATATAAATTCTATGAACAAGAAACAAGCTCTAGTGGACATTAAGAGAAGGACGGAGGTGATAAAAGCCTAACGCCATCAAGAGAAACATCATCTCCACAGTTACTATCACCAGGAAAAAAGGGCAAGCTCTGCCCTTTCCTCTCCATGCTTCAACATTACTATTAAAAAATGGCAGCCCCAAACACTATTACTTCCACAACTATTTCAATACAGTCTCTGTCCTTTTCTCCCTTCACTGTGATTAGCTTTGATTGTTCTGTCTGTGTGTATTGTAAAGTCCCCTAAAATTGTACAGGTCCCATATCTGTAACCAGATCTGGGTGATGTTCATACCAGTTTCTTACAATTTCTTTCCCATAAAAATTGCATATTTTCCAGCACAGATATTGGCCCACTCTATCATGCCAAATTTTATATTCAGTGGATGCTAACACTTGATAAAAGATAGTCGATTATTTCTGGATATTTATGTTTTTTGGTTGGTTTTGTCTAGTGGCATATCAACATCTCTATGGGTTATTAGATGCCAAAATCTAAATATTTTGTACGCAATTTCTTTTTCTTTTACAAGACTTACTAATTAACCTATAGGTGGGGGGAGAACGAGTGGATTCATACCTTCCCCAAATCCCATAAGGGAACATAATGAACCTGACTGGAATAGGAACTTGGCTCTCTGATAATTCCAAGCCATTGTCCATTACACCACCTGCAGATCCAACTTTACAGCATCTAGGTACTGACCAGGCTCAACATTGCTTAACTTCAGCAATCATATGGGAATCAATGTTTCAACGTGATGTGGCCATAAGCAATTGGATATTATCACAGAATTTGCATTTTGGGTCAACACAGTTTTTCAGTATGTGTGATTGGTAATTTTTAGTTAGTAAGCTTTGGTCCTGTGCAGCAAGGATTATTATTATTATTATTAAACAAAACGAGTGAGGTAACTCTTCCAATATTTTTCAACAGCTAAAAGAAGAGTGCGATTTAAGAAAAGATGACACCAAAAAGCAAAATGTTTTACAATGTTAAACAATATTTCAACAGAATGTCTGTCTTCTTCAAGTTATATTAAAACAATTTTTTCAAGTATAAAAATGTATAAATATATATAAATATATATATTTAGTTGGATTGATGTGAGTTTGTGACCCTGGGTTTCATGCTATTTAATAGAAAAGGACTTCACTGAAACAAACCGATTAGCAAAAATATTCAACAAAACGTTAAAATCAGTTACACCTGCACAAAAAATATAACACAAATAATAAAAAGCCACAACAAAAAAAATAACAACCTACAATAATGCAACCAAGGAACCTCAATGCAACTGCAGAAATAAAACAACATGTTCACTCCAAGGAAATTGCCAACAAATAAATATAATATATTAAACCAAGGTAAGTACAATGTGCTACATCGGTGCCACTGAGGGACCATTCTAGAAGAGAAAAACAACCACGACATTTCATTCTCCAACAGAAAAATACTCAAACAGCACTACACTATCCACATACATATGGCATCTAAAAGACAGAAATATTACACCAAGAATAAGCTGGAAAATATTGAAAAAAGCACTTGCCTACAACATTACAAAGAAATACTTTGCCCACACAAAAAGGTAGCAATAATTTCCCTTACCCAACAAAAGAATTTACTAAACATAAGATCAGAAATAATTTCTAAATGCAGGCATGAAAATAAATACCTATTATCAGAATTTATGCCAAACGGATAAAAAATACCAACAAACACTACTACATAAACCACCATTGACCTTATAAACATGAAAAGAGAAACCACTGACACCATAATGCCATCAATTATTTTCTAGTTCAAACTACCATCATAATAATTATAATTATTGTTATTACCATTCCACCATCATTACTATGATTACTTCTACCACTTTACAATAACTATTTGCTGCTACAATTGTTATTATCATCACCTGCCCCCCCCCCACCATTACTACCATATCACAATTACCATTACCATATTAGTCCACAATTATACTTACTTCTCCCTCCCCTGGCAAAATTAATACTGCTGCATAAATACTAATAAGTATTACAAATTGGAATTTCTACCATTTACATATGTGCAATCACCAAAAACAAGCAATAACTGGCTTTAAAATAATGACAAAACAGCCTTAAAAAATTAAAAATAATAGCAATTTTTACCTACCATAGTCTTACACAGACCCCATCATGCGTATACATGTGCGTGTGAGAAAACATTATTCAGCGAACAAAATAGAAAAACGGTCTGCACGTTGACACCGAAAAAGACGAAAGATATTCGCTACACAATCCAGCATTGAATACAGCAACCAAATGCATACATATGTGCGCAATGACACATGCATGCGCATATATGCCCGGTCCCACACTGTTCACATATGTTTATGTGAGTGAGCGTGCGTGTCTGTGTACATCAGTGAGTGTACGTGCGTGTATGCATGTTTGTGTAAGTATGAGTGGCGTTCCAATGACAATTTTTCCTCCCACTTCCATAAAAACACTGCTATACACAGCCATATATAAGTCCAAAATTTAAAAATGAATCAGTTTGTCTAACAATCGCAAATAGCGTGAAACCCAGGGTCACAAACTCACA
Organism: Acanthosepion esculentum; assembly: GCA_964036315.1. Taxonomy (NCBI): domain Eukaryota; kingdom Metazoa; phylum Mollusca; class Cephalopoda; order Sepiida; family Sepiidae; genus Acanthosepion; species Acanthosepion esculentum. The sequence goes on along the minus strand of OZ038519.1, from coordinate 51,094,407 downwards.
GCAATCCAACTAAATATGTTAGCTCTATCACTGATATTGAGCACTTTCCAATAAGTACAGCGCATATATAATATATAAATAATATATATCAAAAATTGCATATATATATATATATATGTGTGTGTGTGTGTGTGTGTATATATATATATATATATATACATATAAAATTATATAAATGTACAAAAAATTATTATACATCTTTGTACAAACGTTGCTTGTCTTGTAATGAAAAATGGCTGTACTAGTAATGAACATGTCAAAAAGAATGAAACACCACCCATGTGAAGGCATGAAACTGAAATGTGCTTAACATTATGGTGGTCTTGTTTATCTTGAAAATTTTCTTTAGTTGATTAGTTACTAAGAGGAATTAGTCAAACAGCTTAGTATAAATCTTACAGAACTCTCCTGTCGTTCTGCTCATTCCTCTATGGCGGGAAATTAATAATTTGCTTATGTAGCCATCCTCATACATTTTAAGGATTGACAGGTTGGTAGATTCTGAATATTTTTTTCAGAATGTGCACCTTAAGATGTTTGTTGAAATTACAGGTGTTAGTAATAAAATGTTCTGCAAGTTCTGTTGATGTCACATTGTGTCTGACATCATACCTGTGTACATTGTATTTTTTATTTAATTTTTCCGTTGTGCAACCCACATAAATCAAGTCATGATTGGTACATTGGGTGCTGTATATTAAATGGAAATCAGTACAATTGCCACCCTTTGTAGAAATTGTGATGTTCTCTTTAAATTTGCAGTAAAATTAACTTGACTCATGTTATTGCACAACATACAGGGTTTTCTTCTTCTAAGAATCCCATTAATTAGCAACTGGCACCAAAATTTTGCTGGAATTTCAAAAATGTTACATGGCAGCTATGAGTATATTGGACAAAAATATCTGTGTTTAAAGAAATTTTTTCAACCCACCTATAGTTTCTTTCAAAAGAAATAAAAACATCAGACAAATTTAACAAATGTGAGCATCCATACTCAAAACAACACTGAAGTTTTGGATTGTTGTACTCCTAAAAACACTCATAGAAAAGAAAAACAATAGATATATATATATACATACATACATACACACACTGACACCGAAAAACCATAGATATATACATACATACATACATACACACACTGACACCGAAAAACCATAGATATATACATACATACATACATACATACACACACTGACACCGAAAAACCATAGATATATACATACATACATACATACATACACACACTGACACCGAAAAACCATAGATATATACATACATACATACATACACACACTGACACCGAAAAACCATAGATATATACATACATACATACATACACACACTGACACCGAAAAACCATAGATATATACATACATACATACATACACACACTGACACCGAAAAACCATAGATATATACATACATATATACACACACTGACACTGAAAAACCATAGATATATACATACATACATACATACACTGACACCGAAAAACCATAGATATATACATACATACATACACTGACACCGAAAAACCATAGATATATACATACATACATACACACACTGACACCGAAAAACCATAGATATATACATACATACATACACACACTGACACCGAAAAACCATAGATATATACATACATACATACACACACTGACACCGAAAAACCATAGATATATACATACATACATACACACACTGACACCGAAAAACCATAGATATATACATACATACATACATACACTGACACCGAAAAACCATAGATATATACATACATACATACATACATACACACACTGACACTGAAAAACCATAGATATATACATACATACATACATACATACACACACTGACACCGAAAAACCATAGATATATACATACATACACACACTGACACCGAAAAACCATAGATATATACATACATACATACACTGACACCGAAAAACCATAGATATATACATACATACATACATACATACACTGACACCGAAAAACCATAGATATATACATACATACATACATACATACATACATACATACACTGACACCGAAAAACCATAGATATATACATACATACATACATACACACACTGACGCCGAAGTTGTGTTTTCTCATAGTCTGCAAATGACACATTTGTCTGAGAAATGTATCAAAAAACAGTAAATGTTATGTGCCTTGGTTTTAGAATTATCATTTCAAGCATTCAATGACCCTAAAGGTCACCAGGCTTTGTTGCTTGGTTTGTCTATGTGCAACCCCTTGCGCATAGACAAACCAATATATTAAATACATGCTGACAGGATAAAGTTACTGCAGTAAATAATTTGGCTTGATTTTCATCTTCTAAATATTTCTCTTATAGTGACTTGGAGCAGATTTTTTTTTAACTAATAGAGCCAGAAACTGTCTAAAATGAGCTGAAAAATGGCTGAACATATTTTAGGGAAAAAGAGTAGTGGGCATAATAGTAAATTAGAATATATCGATACGAATAATTTCCCTAAAACGCAAAGTAGACATAAAACCAGAAGTAGAAAAATATTATAAAACCTTGTGCATTGTGAACATTCGGAAAAAATATACTGAATGACTTGTTGGCCCTCAAAAATGCATGAGGATGGTTATGAAAGCAAATTATTAACTTCCCAGCCCGGAGGAATGAACAGAATGACAGGAGAGTTCCGTAAGATTTATACTAAGCTGTTTGATTAACTCCTCTTAGTAACTAATCAACTAATGGAAAATTTCAAGATGAACAAGATCACCATCATATTAAACATGTTTCAGTTTCATGACTTCACGCGGGCGGCCGTTTCATTCTTTTTGACACATTCATTACCAGTACAGCTATTTTTCAGTACAAGACAAGCTACGTTTGTACATAGACGCATAATAATTTTTTGTACATTTAAATATCCTTATACAGTGTAACCCGGATATAAGAGAAACCCGGATATAAGAGATATTTTATCTGGTCCCAAATTAGAGCCATACTTACCTAAACAAAATAGACCAAACCCGGATATAAGAGACTTCTTCTCCGGTCCCGACAACTCTCTTATATCCGGGTTACACTGTACTTGAAAATATTGTTTTAACATTGTCAAAACTGTATTTTTTTCTTTTTTTTATCTTTTCTTAAATCTCACTCTTCTCTTAACTATTATTATTATTATTTTAATAATAATAATAATAATAATATTGATGGTGAAAAAGACATTGTTGTTGGTGGTGGTGGTGGATGGTACTGCTTAAAAGATGACTTATTATTATTAATGGTAGTAGGGCTGGTGCAAGGGTCACGTGAGCTCCCCACCCCTGAATCTATGAAACACCTCCTGACTTATAAGGAAGTATTCATATAAAATACACATTTAATTGTAGCCTAATTATCTACAATACTAGATCATATGCAATGTAGGTGAACAATTCAACTAGAAAAATTGAAAATGAATACAATTTATCTAAATACAAATTAGAGACATGTCATAATAGATCATTCCATCTTAAATAATCAACAATGTTTTCCAGCAATTTTTAAGATTAACTTTGCTATCTCATTTCTTGTAAAAAGAAACAAGTTTTCATTCCTCTTTGATTTTATAAGATTATTTGTTAAGAAAAATGCAGCTAAGTAATTAGAATCTAATCATGAAATAATGTCATTCTCTTGAATTGATTATAAAGTTTCTATTTTCATTTAGATTTTGGCATTAAATAACCCATAGAGGTGTTGATATGCCACTAAACAAAAACTACCAAACCAAATATAAAATACACATTTTATTGTAGCCTAATTATCTAAAGGGTGACCAAAAAAAACGGGAACTTTTTAACAATCCAATAAAACCAAGAGTGATAGAAGAAAAATATTTAATTCATAGTAATTGAAACCTTACAACATGCCATTTAAGAAACAATGATGGGATTTTCACTTTTTAAAAATTACGTCCTGTAGATGGCGTCCTCCTGTACGAATGCATTCTTGAAATCTGCTGTTGAGATTCCTCATTGACTGCTGCAACATCTCAGCTGGGATACTGTGAATTCCATTCTTGTTACTAAAATGGCAAAATGTTTACTTGCTCAAGGTCACTGTCTCGCAGTGTTGACACTTGCTCATGTTTGGCAATACGCACTTCAAAAATTCCCGTTTTTTGGGGTCACCCTGTACAATAATAGATCATATGCAATATAGGTGAACAATTCAACTAGAAAAATTGAAAATAAATACAATGTCTCTAAATACAAATTAGAGACATGTCATAATAGATCATTCCTTCTTAAATAAATCAACAATGTTTACCAGCAATTTTTAAGATTAACTTGAGATTTTTCTTGTTAAAATGTTGAATTTGCTATGGTTAATTTCATTTCTTGTAAGAAGAAATAAGTTTTAACTTGTCTTTGATTTTATAAGATTATTTGTTAAGAAAAATGCAGCTAAGTAATTAGAATCTAATCATAAAATAATGTCATTCTCTTGAATTGATTATAAAGTTTCTATTTTCATTTAGATTTTGGCATTAAATAACCCATAGAGGTGTTGACACTAAACAAAAACAACCAAACCAAATATAAAATACACATTTTATTGTAATCTAATTATGTACAATAATGGATCATATACAACGTTTATTTATTTCATTACAAGAATTTACAAATAGGAACGATCAATTAGCTTATCTTCATACCCTGCCTGGTGGCAAACGCTGCTGGTGGCGCCAGGGGTGACGGTCCCGCCATAGCCACCAAAACCGTGATATCACCCCTGGTCGGCGGCTGATTATTGCACGTGTTAATACATGTTGTATGTTAAAAAAAAAAAATAGGTGAACAATTCAACCTGAAAAATTGAAAATAAATACAGTGTATCTTATTACAAATTAGAGACTTGTCATAATAGATCATTCCATCTTAAATAAATCAACAATATTTTGTGGCACATTTTTAACATCGACTTGAGATTTTTCATGTTAAAAAGTTGAAGTGAGCTCATGGATCCCCCCAACGCCCCAATAATATCAAAATTTGTGAAAATTTTTCATCCTGTAACAGTCAGATGTGATTAGTTTAATTTATAGCATATATAAAAGTAGATAGAAAAAAGCAAATGTTGATAAGATAATGAGGATCACAAAGCACTGATCGGGGGGGTGGGGGTAGTATGCACCGGTTGGAGACCTGAATGGTGGCTGTGGTGGAGAAAAGACAAGATAGTGCAAATCTCTTTCTCTTCTTCCTGCTCTGCTTATTGCTTGCCTCGTCCTCAGATTTCTCCCAAAGTGAATCTAATAAGTGCCTGGAAGGAGGAGGAGGAGGACCACTAAAGTGAATGGTTGGCGGTTAGGAATCGGAGGTGTGGGTGGTGGTGGTGGTAGCAGCCGACCTCCAAGCCTGGACACGTTTTCGGCTTCTTTATTATCTCAAAAAAAAAAACTTTCCAACTTCAAGGACCGGCAGAATGAATCTATTTCGACTTGGCAAGCCAAGTCAGTCAGTGGCTGACTGGACAAGCACTCACCAAGTCCATACGTGAACACCCTGAGAAAGGAGCAGGCTTGAGGGTGGGTAGCAGACACACACACACACACACACACACACAATATATGAACTATTCTGAGTAATAATTCATTATTTCAGCAACAAAAATTTCTTGTCTCAAAAAAGGACAATCTTCTATGTACCATATCCCTTCAGGTCATGGCTCTCCACAATTTCTTATCCTTTGTAGCTGTTTTTTCCCCATATCTCTCACCCATCACTTTTCTGACATCCATTCACACAAGCTTGTCAGCTAGGTGGTCCAGATGCCTTCCCCCCGCCTCTTTTGCCTGTGTGTGTCAAAGACAATTCTTCTTCAGGATGTGGACGATCATGGCTCTCAACAACTTCCTATCCTTTGTAGCTCTTAGTTGGACTTGTCTTTTTGCTGTGTTCTGCCAACAATTTACACAAGCTCGTCTGGTAGGTTATGCACGGCTTTTCTCTGTCCTTCATGTCTTCTATATGTCCTGTGAGTGTCAAGTTTTCTAAGCCCTCTTTCCTCATTATGTGTCCTAGAAATTTCAACTGTCTCTTTCTGATTCTAAGTATAAGTGTCCTTTTCGTTTCTGTTTTCCCTAAGATTTGTTGTTGCTTACATCAGGGGTTGGCAACCTTTGGCTAACTATGTGAAGGGTTTTAAAATCATTCAGTGTGCCAACATCATACATATTTTTATACAAGTCAAGGTCAATATACCTCTTCTACAATATATTTTATATAGTAATATACAGTATATATACTTTAGTATATATTAAAATGGAAACACCTAAATATCTTCTTTGCCTTGTGGTAGTTATTCGTTTGGACTTTGTGATGTCATTTGTGGCTGTGTGTCATTGGAAATTGCTTGGTGTAGCACATGTGCCATATGTTGCCGACCCCTGGCTTACTATTCAGTAAGTATTCTCAGCATCCTTCTGTAGAACCACATTTCTGCTGCCTCATCTGTCCAGCATTCACTGCCATATCAGTCATTTATGTGCCATGTGTGATATACCCTTAGGCAATCAGGTATTTTTTGATACATGACTGATGAGGCAGATTTTTTTCCCACAGTAGGTTGCCATTTCTTTCCGCGGTAGACCAGTTGCCAACCAAGGCTATAGAACCCGGTCTGTCCTGCTATTTACCCATAGCTGAGGGGAGAGGAAGAGGATTCATACCTTTCCTAAGGGTATTAGCATGGAAGTGAATGTAATGGATTTGACTGGAATTCAAACTTGGCTCTTTGATTCCTCAATCTGTGCCTTTATCCATTACTCCACCATGCCTCAAGTACAATCCAGTAATAGGCAAGTTTCGCTATCTGTTCTTGCCTCAAGTACAAACCAATAATAGGCAAGTTTCATTATCTGTTCTTGCCTTAAGTACGAACCAATAATAGGCAAATTTCATTATCTGTTCTTGCCTCAAGTACGAACCAATAATAGGCAAGTTTCATTATCTGTTCTTGCCTCAAGTACAAACCAATAATAGGCAAGTTTCATTATCTATTCTTGCCTCAAGTACAAACCAATAATAGGCAAGTTTCATTATCTGTTTTTGCCTCAAGTACAAAAAAGTAATAAGCAAGTTTCATTATCTGTTTTTGCCTCAAGTACAAACTAATATCTGTGATTGTTCTATTGTTGTTAGATTAAGTTCTTCCCTCATAACTTGGTAGATTCTTGCTAGCAGCAGCAGCAGGTTTATCTTCCCCACGGTTCTTAATGGACTCAACATTTCAGCTCTATTTAAACTGTACTCATTTCTCCTTGAGTCAGACTGGCAAAGGGCCATGTCCCTGACGCTGGTGGTATCACAGCTATGACTAGCTTGGATCGGCTCTGACCAGCTTGAACAATCTATGACCAGCTAAGACTAGTTTGAACCAGCGGCCTGAGTGAAAACACTCAGGTCCTCACATTAAAAAATGACTTTGTGTCACAACCTGACTCAGTGGGAGGGTCAAGTAAATCTCTACCACGTGCCTTGGGAACCCTTTTTAGTCTGAACCAGTGGTTATTAAACATGATAGTAGAGCATAGTAAAAAAAAAAAATGAATGGTGAAAGAAAGAAAAACAGATTTTTGACCCCATCAACATGGAAAACTAAAACATCTTATAATGATTGAAAGTTTGACGTCAATTGGCCCTGATCTGGCATCTCATCTGCAGTCGCTCTCTCACAGATGTGTCGTCGCCTCCCTCTGTATTTTTTTACAAATACTTTCATGGTAACTGCTCTCTTGAGCTGCTTTTGCTGGTTCCCAGACTTGAATTTAAGCGGTCTACTAGGCTGGCATCCTGCTCACACCCTTTCACTCTCAAAACTGTTAAATATAGACATCTCTTCTACTTCACTAGCTTCATGTCTCGCACATCTCGCCTGTCGAACTCCCTCCCCTTTTCCTGTTTCCCTAATAGCTATAATCTCCAACTATTCAAATGTAGTGTCAATCGACATTTTCAGATGCCTTGATCTATCCCCTATCCTCTTCATCCTTTCCTCTATCACTCCTATTTGGTCTCACTCCAATTCTCTGTAACCCCTTGTGTGCTAGTGGCTTCCCACTTTGCTTGGATTGAAATGCTTAAAAAAAATCATTTGCAATGCATTTTCATAGTAAAAATCATTTGCAACGCATTTTTATAGTAAAAATCATTTGCAATGCATTTTTATACTAAAACTCATTTGCAATGCATTTTTATAGTAAAAATCATTTGCAATGCATTTTCATAGTAAAAATCATTTGCAATGCATTTTCATAGTAAAAATCATTGGCAATGCATTTTTATAGTAAAAATCATTTGCAATGCATTTTTATAGTAAAAATCATTTGCAATGCATTTTTATAGTAAAAATCATTTGCAATGCATTTTTATGGTAAAAATCATTTGCAATGCATTTTCATAGTAAAAATCATTTGCAATGCATTTTTATAGTAAAAATCATTGGCAATGCATTTTTATAGTAAAAATCATTTGCAATGCATTTTCATAGTAAAAATCATTTGTAATGCATTTTTATAGTAAAAATCATTTGCAATGCATTTTTATAGTTATTGTAACCTAGAAAGGTTGGAAATGAATTGGTAATTTTTATTATATCAACAAAATACAATACTCGCCAGTGGCGGGAAGTAGGTACACCACTGCTAGTGGTGGACTGCTTAGACAGCATATTACCCCCACTTACAATAGTGTCCAGCGTATTTATGATTTATGAGGATTGGGACATACCCATTAGTATTCAAAGGTGCGATAAAAAAGTTTCTTATCTATTTACATTGAAAAATCAAATATGATCTTGTATTCTATAACACTCAACTCAAAGTAGACAGTTACCGATTGAGATTTTTATGCAGGCATAAAAGGAGGGAGGAAGAGGGGAATATCATGATGACTCTCTTTGGTTTTTCTTATTAAAAATCCTACTTAATGATTTTGGTAGCGAGATCCTGTCTCCACCTTATTATATTCATTCTCAGCTAAACTTGGGCGCTCACTCACAATGTGATTTTTTTTTTTTTTTTTTTTACTGTGATGTTTAACCTGTACAAGGCCCGGTGACCACTTGAGGTCGAGGGTTACATTAAGAGACAGTTTATATGGATAGGAAGGGAAAATAATGTTTAACCTTAGACCTGACCAGGCTAAGATTGCATTGATTGGGGAAGTGTCATCTTGAGAGTCAGTTCCACAGAGCAGTGGTTTTCAGGAAGAAGCTGTTCAAGTGGAACTTACTTCTCACCGATGGAATATTGAAGGACTGTGGGTGAATTGCTACAATGTAAATGGCATAACAGATCTGAGTATGAACATTAGGACTTTTGGAACCAAGGAATGTAGTATGTCCGAGCATTTTCCATGAAAGTAGCAATAGAACAAAGAGAGGCTTGCCACAGCCTGCCTCTGAGAGAGAGAGGTTGGAAAATAGAAAATAATTAGTCACCCACAAGGACTCGGAGACATTTTTGAACTCTATTGAGGCTGGAAAATGAAGACTGGTCAGATCCTTACTGGGTGCTCCATACTTTTGACCTTGTGCCACATTTAAGCTCTGGTTAGTAAACTGCCAGAAACTAAGCACTGGGTCTTTCTAATTATTATTATTATTATTATTATTAATTATGGGTCTTTCTAATTATTATTATTACTCTTTCTAATTATTATTATTATTATTAATTATGCGTCTTTCTAATTATTATTATTATTATTATTACTTATGGGTCTTTCTAATTATTATTATTATTATTATTACTTATGGGTCTTTCTTCTTCTTATTATTATTACTTATGGGTTTTTCTAATTATTATTATTATTATTATTACTTATGGATCTTTCTTATTATTATTACTTATGGGTCTTTCTAATTATTATTATTATTACTTATGGGTCTTTCTAATTATTATTATTATTATTATTACTTATGGGTCTTTCTAATTATTATTATTACTTATGGGTCTTTATAATTATATCTATTATTACTTATGGGTCTTTCTAATTATTATTATTATTATTATTATTAATTATGGGTCTTTCTAATTATTATTATTATTATTAATTATGGGTCTTTCTAATTATTATTATTATTATTACTTATGGGTCTTTCTAATTATTATTATTATTACTTATGGGTCTTTCTTCTTATTATTATTATTACTTATGGGTCTTTCTAATTATTATTATTATTATTATTATTACTTATGGGTTTTTCGAATTATTATTATTATTACTTATGGGTTTTCGAATTATTATTATTATTACTCATGGGGCTTTCTAATAATCATTATTATTATTACTTATGGGTATTTCTAATTATTATTATTATTACTTATGGTCTTTCTAATTATTATTATTATTATTACTTATGGGTCTTTCTAATAATTATTATTATTATTACTTATGGGTCTTTCTAATTATTATTATTATTATTATTATTACTTATGGTCTTTCTAATTATTATTATTATTATTACCTTATGAGTCTTTCTAATTATGATTATTATTATTATTACTTATGGGTCTTTCTAATTATGATTATTATTATTATTACTTATGGGTCTTTCTAATTATTATTATTATTATTATGGGTCTTTCTAATTATTATTATTATTATTATTATTATGGGTCTTTCTAATTATTATTATTATTACTTATGGGTCTTTCTAATAATTAGTATTATTACTTATGGGTCTTTCTTCTTATTATTACTTATGGGTATTTCTAATGATTATTATTATTATTATTATTACTTATGGGTCTTGCTAATTATTATTATTATTACTTATGGGTCATTCTAATAATTATTATTATTATTACTTATGGGTCTTTCTCATAATTATTATTATTATTACTTATGGTCTTTCTAATTATTATTATTATTATTATTATTACTTATGGTCTTTCTAATTATTATTATTATTATTATTATTATTATTATTACCTTATGGGTCTTTCTAATTATGATTATTATTATTATTACTTATAGGTCTTTATTATTATTATTACTTATGGGTCTTTCTTATTATTATTACTTATGAGTCTTTCTAATTATTATTATTATTATTATTACTTATGGGTCTTTCTTCTTCTTATTATTATTATTATTACTTATGGGTCTTTGTAATTATTATTATTACTTATTGGTCTTTCTAATTATTATTATTATTATTATTATTATTACTTATGGGTCTTTCTTCTTCTTCTTCTTCTTATTATTATTATTACTTATGGGTCTTTCTAATTATTATTATTACTTATGTGTCTTTCTAATTATTATTATTATTACTTATGGGTCTTTCTAATTATTATTATTATTATTATTACTTATGGTCTTTCTAATTATTATTATTATTACTTATGGGTCTTTCTAATTATTATTATTATTATTACTTATGGGTCTTTCTTCTTATTATTATTATTACTTATGGGTCTTTCTTCTTATTATTATTATTACTTATGGGTCTTTCTAATTATTATTATTATTATTACTTATGGGTATTTCTAATTATTATTATTATTACTTATGGGTATTTCTAATTATTATTATTTATGGTCTTTCTAATTATTATTATTACTTATGGGTCTTTCTAATTATTATTATTATTATTACTTATGGGTCTTTCTAATTATTATTATTATTATTACTTATGGGTCTTTCTAATTATTATTATTATTATTACTTATGTTCTTTCTAATTATTATTATTATGACTTATGTTCTTTCTAATTATTATTATTATTATTACTTATGTTCTTTCTAATTATTATTATTATTATTACTTATGGGTCTTTCTAATTATTATTATTATTACTTATGGGTCTTTCTAATTATTATTATTATTACTTATGTTCTTTCTAATTATTATTATTATTATTATTACTTATGGGTCTTTCTAATTATTATTATTATTATTATTACTTATGGGTCTTTCTAATTATTATTATTATTACTTATGGGTCTTTCTAAATATTATTATTATTATTATTATTATTACTTATGGGTCTTTCTAATTATTATTATTATTATTACTTATGGGTCTTTCTAATTATTATTATTATTATAAAATTATAATTTAAAAAATTAAGTGCTTGTATCTGTCGCCACTTTTTGAATTAATTTTTCTAGTTTTTCACAAATACAGATGTGTAAAAATATACTAAACCAAAGATATATTTAGCAGTCTGAAAAAACGAAACAAAAAAAACATTTTAAATACATCTAACTATATAAAAAATCACCAATATATAGATTAAAATTTGGTTCCAGATAACCTACAAGAAACACATTTTAAAAAGTGCTTACAGATCTGAGATAACCCACAAGTAGCAAAAATTATTAATATAACTTTTTCTAGTAATGTCATTCATCCAAGTCTGTTTTAAATCCCACAAATAATCTCTTTTTGTCCCCAGTATAAAAAAAAATTATTTTATCCTTGTCAATGTTCCTGTCGAACCTGCCATGACCAGATAAGATCCTGTGAAAATGCTGCATTTCTCTTATAAGATCTGTATATATATTTTTTTTCATTTGAGTCACAATAAATTTTATCCAATGCTCACCTCCCTATCTCTACAGTGCACTGTCCTTTGGCAAGGCAAGGAGAGAGGATTTTTTTCTTTTTTTTTTTTTTTTTTTAGCAAACCTATGCAGCCATATAGTATTGCCTTCTCTCCACAATCCTTATAACTTCCCTGACCTTGCTTGCCAAGCACTTAATGTTTATTAGTAACACTCCCTACTCCCTGCTGTCCAGGCCTACATCCCCACCCAGACCAAAACTTCCTTGCTGGATAAACCAACAACAGTTTAATCAACTAATGATTGTTTTTGTCTACTTTGTCTGTCGACTTAATAAACCCAACCAACCATTTTTTCTCCTTTTTGTTCTTTGCCTTCTTTTTATACTATTATTCACACAATACAAGGCCCAAGAGCCACTCAAGATAGAGGATTACTGAATGAGATTATTGTAAGCGCATAAAGGGAGGAAGAGGTGTATATTATGAGGATATGTAAGATAGATAACCCTAGACTAGAAAAGGTTAAGATTGTAGTGGTTGAGAAAGCATCCTCTTGGGAGTCTATTCCACAAAGTACCAATTCTGGGGAAGAAGCCCTCTGAGTGAAACTTCCTCCTTACCAATGGAATACGAAGAGAATGAGGATTATTTAATGCTGTATACTTGGTATGGTGGTGGGGTCCAAGCTGTGACCGACCATGCAACATACATAGTCAACTTCTCCTCATTCCCTTCATATTCCATTGGTAGGGAGGAAGTTCCATGCAGAGTGCTTCTTCCCCAGATCTGGTACTTTGTGGAAGAGACTCCCGAGAGGATGCTTTCCCAACTACTACATTCTTAACCTCTTCTAGTCTAAGGTCAACCATTATCTATACTACATATCCTCATAATATCTTCCTCATTTCCTTCATATCCCATTGGTAACAAGGAATTTCCAAGTGGACAGGGTCTTCCCCAGAACTTTTACTTTTAAGTCTAGGACTGCTGAGTAAGAATTTTCACACTAAAATCAGTTCACATCATTTTCACTGGATTACCAGCCCCCCCCCCCCCCCCCCCGCACACACTGGAGACGAGACTGTCTAGAAAACCCTTTCATAATAGCTCCACCTCAAAATAATCTTCTTCCTCTATATGTCATAATATATGTAGTAACTGACAATAGAAAAGTGTATTCCTTAAAAGTAAGTAGTAAATGAAAAGCAAGGAAGAACTATTAACATTAAGAAGAGAGTATGGTCATCAGCAAAAGAGTCCGCCTAGAATGTGAGCTACATATTGGGGATGTCAAAATGAAGCTGGTATTGAAATTTAACAATATGGGTAGTCTAGTAACAGAAAATGGAAAGGGTAACACAAATCTTAAGGCATATAAGGATAGAGAAAAATGCCTTTCAAAAACTAAGCAAAGTATTAAAAAATAGGAAAATATCCCTAGAAAAGAGTTCCAGACAGTATATAATATCTGATCTCCTAAATGGCTGTGAATGCTGAACAATCTCCTCATATACAGAATTGAAGCAACCGAATTGAACCAATGGATGCTCAGAATATTATGGACTGAATATGTGAATAATCTGGAAGATAGGACCTAAAAGGAAATCAATACTTATAATCAAAAAGCAAGAAGAAAGGACTAGTTATTAACTGTAAGAAGACAGATGGTTATCAACAAAAGTGTAGGGTACATATTGGAGATTTCAAAATGAAGCAGTTACCGAAATTTCACTATCTTGGCACGTCCTGGGTATGATGATAAACTGCATCCGCCTCCATCTGTATGATGGTAAACTGAATCCGCGTCCAAGGGTATGACAGTAAACTGCATCCGTGTCCTGGGTACAGCGATAAACTACGTCCAACAGAAGGCTGTTTTTGAAAAAATAAGGTTGTCGGTTATACGTTTTTGGAAAAATAGTATTACCAGCTATATGTTTTTGAAGGAATAATGTTGGCAGCAGTACGGTTTTGAAAAATGATATTACCAGCTATACGTTTTTTAAAAGATAATGTTACCAGCTATACATTTTTAAAAAATTATATTGCCAGCTATACGTTTAAAGAAAGAAAAATATTACCAGCTATACGTTTTTTAACAAAACCTTATTTAATGGAATTGTAACTGGGGTCAAAACACTATGAAAGTGTAAAAATAAGTTTTAATACCAGAAATTCTTTGTAAAAAAACAATTATTACCATCAATACATTTTTGAAAACTAAATGTTGCCAGCAATGCATTTTTGAAAACCAAATATTGCCAGCAATACATTTTTGAAAACTAAATGTTGCCAGCAATGCATTTTTGAAAAACAAATATTGCCAGCAATACCTTTTTGAAAACCAGATGTTTCCAGCAATGCATTTTTGAAAACCAAATGTTGCCAGCAATGCATTTTTGAAAAACAAATATTACCAACAATATATTTTTGAAAAAAAAAGAAAAATATTACCAGCAATACATATTTGAAAGAAAATTATTACCAGAAATGGAATTTTTGAAAGAAAATTATTACCAGAAATGGAATTTTTGAAAGAAAATTATTACCAGAAATGGAATTTTTGAAAGAAAATTATTACCAGAAATGGAATTTTTGAAAGAAAATTATTACCAGAAATGGAATTTTTGAAAGAAAATTATTACCAGAAATGGAATTTTTGAAAGAAAATTATTACCAGAAATGGAATTTTTGAAAGAAAATTATTACCAGAAATGGAATTTTTGAAAGAAAATTATTACCAGAAATGGAATTTTTGAAAGAAAATTATTACCAGAAATGGAATTTTTGAAAGAAAATTATTACCAGAAATGGAATTTTTGAAAGAAAATTATTACCAGAAATGGAATTTTTGAAAGAAAATTATTACCAGAAATGGAATTTTTGAAAGAAAATTATTACCAGAAATGGAATTTTTGAAAGAAAATTATTACCAGAAATGGAATTTTTGAAAGAAAATTATTACCAGAAATGGAATTTTTGAAAGAAAATTATTACCAGAAATGGAATTTTTGAAAGAAAATTATTACCAGAAATAGATTTTTAAAAAAATATTACCAACAATGAAAATTTTGTTGGCATTAAATGACCCATTGAGGTTGATATGCCGTAAAACCAAAACAAACCAAACTATCTTGGCAATGTAGTAATAGACAATAGGGAATTGTATTCCTTAAAAGTAGGTAGTAAATGAAAAACAAGAAAGTACTATTAAGTATAAGAAAACAGAAAGTATGGTCATCAGCAAGAGTTTCAGCCTACAGTGTGAAGTACATATTTGGGATGTCAAAATGAAACCAGTACCAAAATTTAACAGTCTGATTAATGTACTAACAAAGGTTGAAATATGTGACAAATGGAAACCGGAATGCTTGTTGGAATAGTGAAAGATGCCTCCTAGAAACTAAGCAAAGTATTAAGAAATAGGCAAATTTAACTATCTTGGCAATGTAGTAATAGACAATAGGTAATTGTATTCCTTAAAAGTAGGTAGTAAATGAAAAGCAAGAAAGTACTATTAAGTATAAGAACAGAGAAAGTATGGTCATCAGCAAAAGGGTCAGACTAGAATGTGAGCTACATATTGGGGATGTCAAAATGAAGTAGGTACTGAAATTTAACTATTTGAATCGTGTGGCAACAGATGTAAAATATAACACAGAAATCTAAAGGCACACAGGAATGGCGAATGCTGCCTTCCAGAGTCTAAGCATTGTATTAAGAGATAGGAAAATAATATTAGAAACAAAGAAAAGAGTGTAGAACAATGTAATATCTAATTTCTTCTATGTCAGTCAATGCTGGACAATCTCTTCAGAGATTAAGAGGAGACCTGACACAACACAGAGAATGGTAAGAATACCATGGACAGAACATGTGAGCAACAAGGAAGTTTTGAGGAAAATCAGAAATAAAAGGACATGTATTCTTATAATTTGAAAGAGGCCAATGAAATGAGGAAATAGGGCCTGGAGAAGTCTACACTCTCAGGACAGATTGAAAACAGGGTGAAACAGCGAGTAACCTACTTACCGAAATTGTGTAAATGGATGACAGAACAAAGACAAACATACAATGGTAAAATATCAAAACCCACATCCTGAAAGGATTCATCACACAAAAGTATGGTTGGTAAAAGATCAAAAATTACTGGGAGCAACAAAAAATAAGTAGTTGTGGAGAGCCACGATCGCCAACATCATGAAAAGAATTGTCACATAAAAGCATGGATAGCAGAACAAGGATAAAGGGGAGTCGTAAAGGATCAAAAGTTGCTTGGAGCAAAAAAAAATATGGGAAATTGTGGAGAGCCATGTTCCCCCACTTCCTGAAAGGATTTGTCACATAAAGACGTGAATAGCAGAACAAGGACGAAGAGGAGTAGTAATTGATTCTAATTAAGTTGTCATGTTAATTATATCCAAGAGAAACCCAAATAAGAATCATTACCATCATCATCATCAGTTCTATGATTAGGTGTGGTCATAGGGTTGCTGCACAGCTGAACCCTTGACTCTCCATATATCTGTAAATAGCAAGTCTTGGGCAATTAGGCTTGATGGAGCCCATTCCTCTCCAAATCAAATCACAGCCAATTCTCTCCAAATTGAAGGCTCACTTTAGTTATGTACACATGGCATCACCACACTGACTGCATAGATAATTAGGGATCCCAGTTTACCCAATTGTGCTAGATGGCCAATGACCCCTATAAGAATACTGAACCAACCTTTATATTTTTGATCCTGTTCGGTTTCTAGCTGCCCTCTTTGCAATAAAATCCTGTAAGTGAGTGAGATGGTTTAGTCACCAATGTCCTGACCATGCAGTAAGTATATAGATATTTACTTGACCCCCCCAAACTGAGTCAGGTTGTTACACAATGTCAGTTTTTAACATGGGGACCCAAGTGCTTTCACATGGGTCGCTGGTCTAAGCTGGTCATAGCTTGTCCAAGCTGGTCAGAGCTGGTCTAAGCTAGTCCAGGCTGGTCAGAGTCGGTCCAAGCTAGTCGTAGCTGTGATACCTCCAGCACAGGGATGGAGCCCTGTGCCAGGTAAGTATCCATGCAGTAAGTATATATTGAGTTTCATGGTAACAGGAGTACTCTTAGGATCAGGGATGGTGTGACTACCCTTGAATCAACTGACCTTGAGCTTGATTGGGGGCCTAAGGCAGTGCTTTGGTATCCTCGCTATCTTACCAACATTTGCTTTTTTTTTTTCTACATATATATGTTGAAATTAAACTAAGCACAACTATTAAAAGATGAAAAATTTTCCACAGATTTTGACATAACTCTGGGTACTTTTTTTTTTATCCAAATCTATGAATTTGTTTTGCTCCTCTGCTAAGTCTTCAAAAAAACACTTTATAAAATTCACTATTTTTTTATCCATAATGTTGAATGTGTTAAATATTAAAAATCGCCACAAAATTTATTTTCAAATTTTCTAGTTGAACTGTTCTGTTCACCTATTTTGTATATAATCAGTTATTGTACGCAATTAGGTTACAATAAAAATAAATAGATGTATTTTATATGAATAGTACCTTATGAAAATTGATATGTATTACAGTAGATTGCCCCATATCATAAATTCTCGATAAAATACGATATAAAATTCACTATTTTTTTTATCCATAATGTTGAACTTCTTAACAAGAAAAATCTCAAGTTGATATTTAAAAATTGACACAAAACATTAATTTATTTAAGATGGAATGATCTATTATGACATGTCTCTAATTTACTTTTAGATATATTGCATTTATTTTCAGTTTTTCTAGTTGAATTGTTCACCTATATTCCATATGATTTATCATTGTAGATAATTAGGTTACAATAAAATGTGTATTTTATATGAATACTACCTTATGAAAATTGAAATATAGTAAAGTGCCCTCCACCCTTGCCCCGTATCAAGATTCAGTGGTGGCTCACAAGACCCTTGCACCGGCTTTGCTTCAAGTGATCTGATATGAGATAAGAATATAGTTTCTTCTTATCTTTTTTCTTCTTTCTTTTTTTCTCTTTTGTGGGTGGTGGCTGCAAGATTCAACCCATAATCTCAGTTTCTTGCAAAGATCAGACTGACCGATTGGCTTGTCGGGCATCATCCAAAACTTTCTCATAAAGATTTACGATTCTCGTGTTTCAGATTGTAGTCTTCTTAGATTGTCTTCACTGAATATCACTTAATTCATTCTCTTTCTCTCCTTTTTTCTTCTTCTTTTTTTTTGATATCTGTCCAATTCTAAAATGAATAAATAGAACAAAAACAACAAAAAACTATCAGTTTGTGTTGTCTGTGGGTCGTCCTGACATGAACTGGAAAAATAAATTTAAAATCAGGAAATTGAAAAGCTGTAGCAGAATGATTTTCTTGTAATAGGGGCAGCAACCAACATGAGAGAATGAAAGAAGAGTAATAGTCCACATTTTTATATATGAATAAGTAAAATCTGATATGCAACAATGTGTACTAGTGGCGGACTATAAAACTAATTAATTATTGATATCAAAGCGGAACAATCATGATCAACAAAAAACTATCCATGCAAACAAACGTATATAGAAATATAAATAGAGTAAATAAATCATTTTTTTTAATCATTTCAACCCAAGTAAGGCAATAATGCTACTAAGACGCAAGAGATTACTTGGAGCAGAAGAGAGAAGATTTAGTTAGGAGAAAAGACAATAAAACAACAAGATTCAGAAAGATAGAAGATGGTGATTGACGTTTCATTTTAATTTTTGAAGAATGTAGGTGGCAGGGAAGTAAGAAACTAGAAGAGAATTCCACAGGCGAGAAGTGTGAGAAAAGAAACTATGAGACCAGAAATTACCATTTATATTTATCTATTTCAACAGTAAAATGATGGGACCTAATAGCCAATCTAGTAGTATGCTTAAATTCATGCGGTTGAGGTCCCTCGGAGGAGATCTCATTAGAACAACTTCCATGAAAATAATTATAAAAAAGACAGAAGGGAAGCCATGGCCAGGTAGTGGGAAAGTGACTGGCCCTTCTTAGGATCTTTGTCACGACCTGACTGGTAGTGGGAAAGTGATGCCGGGCTCTTCTTAGGATTTTGTTGAAAATCTTGAGATATACTTGGTGTAACAGTAAAATTGTCTAACTCATGTAACAGCATTATTGTCCATCCCACAAAATGTTTAATATCTAAAAAAAAAACCCACTAAACTAATTGAGTTTCTTTTTTCCAGGTTTTCAGATAAGATGTTTAACTATCTTGACACCATATATTGTTTGAATCACTGAAAGACCCCCTGAGTTATTCAGCTAGAAAGAGAACAAGTTAAAATCATTTTGTATCAGCCCCACTGTCTACCCAAATGAGCAATGGTGAGAGGAAAACGATCATTCAAGCCTTCAGTAATGGTACCAACATTCATTCATTGGTTCCCATCTTCAGATTCCATTCAAGAACCATCAAGAGAATGATGAAAAAGTTTAAAAAAGAGGGAACAATAGAAAGGAAAACTGAACCAGGAGATCACAACAGGAAGAGGGGTCATCATTTCAACCTAGAGCTAAAGAGATCAATTAGAAAAGATACAACTCAA
This sequence comes from Acanthosepion esculentum, assembly GCA_964036315.1. Lineage (NCBI taxonomy): Eukaryota > Metazoa > Mollusca > Cephalopoda > Sepiida > Sepiidae > Acanthosepion > Acanthosepion esculentum. Next base: position 51,074,246 of record OZ038519.1, on the reverse strand, counting down.
TTCATAAGATGTTTGGCATATGGGAGAGGAGTTTTAGCACTGATAGTTCAAACAGCAGTGAAAAGACTTCAAAATGACATCATACATGAAACCTGTGAGGCACCTTGTTACTCCAGGACAGAAAGAAGGTTAGAGAGGGTGAAGATCATCTTGAATAAGTTGGGAAATGATCCGAGAATAAAATATATTTGAACTTTATTTCAATACTTCATGAGCTTCCAATCTTCAGCTATGATTAATTAATGATGAACATGTCATTTTCGTTTATGATTGATTTCATCAAGATACTTCTGTTAAGCTTGGAGAGTAATTATACATTCTTATTGCTCAAAGTAGAGTCCAATAGTGTTATAAAAACCTCAAAGAGTTCCAATAAGATATCTTTAATCATTTCTGAGATACAATGATTCAGAGCTTAATCTAACGATTGGACAATTTTGCTGTTACATGATTTGGACAATTTTGCTGTTACACCTGATATAGCCAAAGGACCAGACCAAATATGGCAGCAATAAAAAGTTCAAAGATTTTTTGCTTGGATCAGAGTTTCACAAAGGCAAATCCATACTTCAGAAGCAAGATAAAACAATTTCAGTTCAATAAGCTCATACTGGCAGCTGACCTACATTCTGTTGTTAACTGGGGCAAGAAACAGCTCATTAATTTTAATGCCTCCAAATTGAAACTGCACTCTATTAATCATCTGAGAGAGCTGTTTCTTCCTTCCGTCAGCATGGCTGATGGTAACCTCCAACTCATTGCACCTTCTCGGGCTAACATTCTTGACTGACATGAAGTGGGGAGATTATATTGAATCAATTGCTAGGCCAGCTGTAAAGTTGGTTCATTATGTCACGCTAGATAATTTTTCTTGCCTAAATCTATCTTGCATATTTATAAGTCTACCATTCGTCCTTGCTTTGAATATTGCTGCCACATATGGTCTGGTGTCTCTGCTGTATATTTAGAGATTCTTTATAAAATCCAAAGAGGAATCTGCATTGTTTCTCTCCAGAATCTATTTTATATATTTATAAGTCTACCATTCATCCATGCTTTGAATATTGCTGCCACATATCGTCTGGTGCTTCTGCTATATATTTAGAGATTCTTGATAAAATCCAAAGAGGAATCTGCAATATTTCTCTCCAGAATCTATTTTATATATTTTTTAGTCTACCATTCGTCCTTGCTTTGAATATTGTTGCCACATATGGTCTGGTGCTCCTGCTATATATTTAGAGATTCTTGATGAAATCCAATGAGGAATCTGCAATGTTTCTCTGCAGAATCTATTTTATATATTTATAAGTCTACCATTCGTCCTTGCTTTGAATATTGCCGCCACATATGGTCTAGTGCTTCTGCTATATATTTAGAGATCCTTATAAAATCCAAAGTAGTCTGCAATATCATTAGTCCTGTCCTGGTATCTTTCCCACCACCATAAACTAGCTTCTCTCTGCTATTTCTGTAAATACTTTCATGGTATCTGTCTATATTTCTGAGATGAGGTATTATGCACATTATTTATATTATTCGGACTATTGTTCTCATCTTTGTTGCCATATTTATTACAATGTTTCAGCCGTTGTACGCTCCGGCCTTCTTCAGGTGGTTGGAATGTCGAACTGAACCCTTTATTTCACTCACTGGAGTAGACTGTTCTAGTTCCACGTGCCATGTTTAATGGATGTCAGTTATCAGTTATCTCCTGTTAATTTCCCTCTGAAAGTTCTCCACCGCCTTAACCGGGTATTGAATTCACACTCTTTGGGTCCGGTCACTGGATCTAACTAATGCCTTTATCCACTGTGCCATGTGTCCTTGATAAAGCGTAGATTGTTCTAGTTCCACGTGCCATGCCTTTTCTGTATATCTAAGTTTCAGTTATTTCCTTTTAGTAACTCAGCTCTCCAAGTTTTGTTCACCTCTGCTGTATCCAGATATTGACCTCAAAACTCTTTGGATCAAGTCAATGGATTACTTCAACCAATACTTATATCAATTGGGTCATGTGTCCTTGGGTCCAGTGAATAAAGCATTGATCAGAGCAGAAACAGTGGCTGAAACAATGTGAATATGACAAGATGTTATATTCCATGCTCATAGGAATATGTACTTGACAAACACAGTGGATAAATAAGTAACGGTTTATTGTAAAACTAGTACAATAAGATATAAGGTAAGTTATGTGTATGATCGTCACAAGTCAATCTAGTAGTGAGTGCTGCTATTGGAAGGTCGGTAGTTCTCGTGTAAGTCTGAGTGGTACTCAACAGATCCCAGCTCGACTCTTACTACCTACTGTTACTACCTATAGTGTAGTCACTCATGGGTGTGACAGGTTATTCCATTACATCACACTTGAATGGCCCAACGAAGGTCGATATGCTGGTTAAATAATCAATCAATCAACCAATCCATTACATCACAAGAAATATGAGGACAACAGTCCAAATGATATAAGTAGTATAAACGGGATACTCCTCTGTTTTTTGGGTTTTTTTTTTCTCTTTTCCTCCCAGCATCCTGTAGTGATAACACCACTGGGACCTTCTTTTCAGACATGGAGATATCTTTACCTTTAGTGACAGAACGTTTTTACACAGACACGCATACACACAAGTATCCACTAAAATAATGTTTGATAAAATCTGTCAAATTAATAAATAAAATATCCATTATTTCTTTAGAATATTGCTTTGTTTACGTTTGGATACGAAACTGAGCAAATATGGAAAAATTGAAGAGTTTATGACAAGAGAAATTTTGCTTCAAGGCACTATTCACCCTTGCCGGATCAGATACGTTCTTTGTAGCCGATTCAGTTAGAACATGACAGTTCTCTCTGCCCAGAGGATGCGGGTCTGAATCCTGCTAGCTAGAGTGTCCATATTTTTCTTAAATAAGATTTCTTGAATATTCAGACCGGTAGACGAAAATAAATAAATATACCGCTTAATAAATAAACAGTGTCTACTCAAATGTGAGTATTCTCTAAAAATAATCTTTAAAGTGATAAAATAACAAAAACCTTTCTTTTTTTTGTGTCTCACTTTTACTGTATTCTTTCTTCGACATGCATACATCCATATATTTTCTCTTTGTTACTCAGTTATATAAAAACAAAAATATAAAATATCCCCTTCGACATCTGTCTATATTTCTGAGACGAGGTATTGTGCCTATTTACACTGTTCAGATAGCTGTCCTTGTCTTTATTGCCATATTCATGACATTGTACACTCCGGCCTTCTTCAGGTGATATATACATTGGAGCTTTGAACTGAACCTTTTATTTAGTCCATGGAGGTAGATTGTTCTAATTCCACATGCCTTACCTTTCGATATTTATATGATGTCACAATCCTGCTCTCACTCTTCAAGCAAGTTCGTGGTCGATCCTTACGGCCAGCCTTGGAGTTGGTTGCCTCGATCATCAATCCCACCCTGCCCATGTGTTTGTTTTAGATCACAGGGCGGGGCAAATGCCTAGTCATATATAACCAACACTTTTATCCACTGGACCATGTGTCCTTGGTGAGTCAATTTTGGGGACTTACTAGTTTAATGTCTCATTCATTTTTTACCAGGGCTCATATTACAATTTTTTGTGCATATGCCCCAGCTGGGAATGGCATAGTGGAGCGATGCCACCGTACAGTGAAGCGAATTGCGGCAAGAATGCGCTGTACCATCCAGGAAGCCGTCTACTGGTACAACGTCACACCAAAAGACGGTACATCACCCCAGACTGCGTCCGCCAACAAGATCCACCAGTACGAACTGAGGGTGAAAGGGATTGATGCCCCTACGATGACTTTAGACCCGGGGATCGCGTGTGGGTCAAGGCGCCTATGAGTCGGTGCACCACCAAATTCAACGAGGGTCGGGTGTCGAAAGTAATCAGCCTGCAGTCATGTCTGGTGGACGGAATACCCCGCCACGTTAAGGATTTACGCCCGCGCCGCAGTTACGACGCGTCTGAGGAAGATACCGACGACACGTCTGAGAGCGGGGCGGAAAGTTTGCTGCTTGAGGAGAGCGTGGAATGCGTCGATCCATCTGAAGAGAGAGTAGCAGATCCCCCCGTTGACGCTCTACCCGAAGTGGGAGCGAGATCAGAGCACCCCGCCCTTACGCAGAAGCACCCGTCGGAAACGACCGCCGCCGAGCTGCCACCTTTGTGATCATGAGATCAGGGAGAGGTGTGATGACTTACCCCGGAACTCGAAACGCGTACGAACGTGTCTTGCCTGCCTGGGCGAATCCTGCAAGAAACATGGCCGCCTGTGAAGACGCGTTTTATGCGCGCCGGTCTCGTTCAGAACGAGATTGCGTAACAACACATGCAAATTTTGGCAGTGTTGAAGTGCCATAAAAAGGAGACGTTAGCGGCACAGAGAGAACCAGTCTTTCGGCGGACTTTGTGAAACAGAGTCGGACGTGCGAACTGACTGGTGTACTAAGAGGCAGTTATAGCCGGTACGTTTGATTTGGGTGTCCGTTTCACGACTGTGTAACGGCCGAGGAAAGGAGTCTTGCAATCTCTTTCTTTGTAGCGACGGCAGAGAAGAACAGCTCTTGTCACTTTGTTTATTTGTTTCCTGTGTTGCTTTTACCGTCTACAACATAAATGTCATATTACAGTTTGTTGTTATTGTTGCTTTTCTTTAGTTCTCTGTATTACTGGTTCCCATATTGTAACAATTTACTCCATTTCTTTTCAACTCTACTAAAAATCATGACACGTCATTTACAAATTAAACATTTGGTTGAGATGGCCTTTAGTCTGACTAGGAGTATTGTCACAACAAAATACATTTTAAAAAAATAAATGTCACACGTAAATCACATAAATTTTCAATTTCTTCTATCTTAAGGGCATTATTACCTAATGTTTGATTATATCAACAAGTGGAGAAGGTAATAACTTCTTCAATTGTCAACTGTTAAAAGTTGGCAATTTCTTATTTAAAACTGTGAATGCCTCCAGTTGTGTATAATGATTTTACCTTTCTGTACATTGTTTATTTACACTATTTATTATATTATTTATTGGAATGGTTAGCAAAACATTGGCTAATTGCCAATTGATTCAAACTTTATAAAATTTTAAATAGGAGTTTCCTTATAGTTGGTTCACATATTTTAATAATTTTGTAAATGTTTATAAATTTATGAATAAAAAATATTTTCATGTTTTATTTCTTTATAAATTGATAAATGATAAATATTTCATTGTATTAGTTTTAATAATGTTGTAAATATAAAATTATTTTTGTAAATATACAAATAGTGTTTAATATTTTTGTTGTAAATTCTCAAGAACAAAAAAATGTATAAGTTCACTTTCAATATATGTTTAGGTTTTATTCCAATTCTAATCTTCACTTTTTAAAACGACAAACATTGCCAAGGAGTGAAGGTAGTTAAAATAATAGTGATGTCAAAGAAAAAAAACGTCTTTTTGACACTCCATTTTGTTTGTGAGCATTCTTTTTGCATTTATTCATTTTTAAAACTTTAATATTTTAGCTTTTTAACTTATGTTTAACAGATCGCGACATAAATCAGAGACATGAAATTTAAATTTTTATTTATCTGTCTATATTTCTGAGATGATGTATTATGTACACTATTTACATTATTCGGACTATTGTCCTCATCTTTGCGCCATATTTATTACAACGTTTCAGCCTTTCAGTATCTGTCTGTATTTCTGAGATGAGGTATTATGTACATTATTTACATTATTCGGACTATTGTCCTCATCTTTGTCACCATATTTATTACAACGTTTCGGCCTTTCAGTATCTGTCTGTATTTCTGAGATGAGGTATTATGTACACTATTTACATTATTCGGACTATTGTCCTCATCTTTGTCACCATATTTATTACAACGTTTCGGCCTTTCAGTATCTGTCTGTATTTCTGAGATGAGGTATTATGTACACTATTTACATTATTCGGACTATTGTCCTCATCTTTGCGCCATATTTATTACAACATTTTAGCCGTTGTACGCTCCGGCCTTCTTCAGGTGGTTGGAATGTCGAAACTGAACCCTTTATTTTGCTCACTGGGGTAGATTGTTCTAGTTCCACGTGCCATGTCTAATGTATGTCACTTATCAGTTATCTCCTGTTAATTCCCCTCTCCAAGTTCTCCATTGCCTTAACAAGGTATTGAACCCACACTCTTTGGGTCCTGTCACTGGATCTAACCAATGCCTTTATCCACTGTGCCATGTGTCCTCATGAAAAGTTAAAAAATAACCATAAAGTGATGATTAGAATTGTGATAAAACTCAAACTTATGAAAGTGAATTTATACATCTTCTTTGTTCTTGAGAATTTGAAACAAAAATAATAAATACTATTTATTAGATTGTTTATTTACACTATTTATTTATTAGATTGTTTATTGAAATAGCTAATTGCCAATCGATTCAAGATTTATAAAACGGTAAATAATAAGGATTTCCTTATAATTGGTTCACATATTTTAATAATTTAGTAAATGTTTATAAATTTATAATTAAATTAAAAAATTGTTTTCATATTTACTTCTTTATAAATCAGTAAATGATAAATATTGCATTAGTTTTTATACAATTCTATTTGTTTTTAGAATGTTGTAAATCTGTAAAGAAGTCATGTCTTTTTATTTATTAATCTGACAAAATGGTTTTTCCCTTAACACTGCAATTATTTTAACTACCTTCACTCCTTGGAAATGTTTATTGTTTTAAAAAGCAATGATTAGGATTTTAATAAAACCTAAAATTATGAGAGTAAATTTATACATTTTCTTTATTCTTGAAAACTGATAACAAAAATAATAAACATTATTTTTAGATTGTTTATTTACACTATTTACTTATTACATTGTTTATTGGAATGATTAGCAAAACATTGTTTAATTGTCAGTTGATTAAAACTTTATAAAATTTTAAATAGGAGTTTCCTTATAGTTGGCTCACATATTTTAATAATATAGTAAATGTTAATAAATTTATGAATAAAAATTTTTTTTTCATATTTATTTCTATCTATAAAAGGCAGAGTGAGAGCCTATACCTGGCTGCTACGAATAGGCAGGAAGATTCTATTGGCCAGAGTAAGAGCCAACAGCTGACTGACACGAATGTTAACTAGCATGCAAAAAAAATCGATAGCTGCATTCATCACAAGTGGGAAAAATTTAAATCTGCATGGCACTTTACTCCAATTGGCTCATTCGCTTGCTTAAACTCAACGTTGATTCTGATTCTGCATAACTCGGTTGGGTGTGAAAAAGTATTTGTTGTTAACATTCTTTTTTATTCGTTTTTTCCAGTTACGAGTCCTTTTTTAAAGCTGATTGTTTTGTGTTCATTTTGTTCTTTTTTCGTAGCAGATTTAATGTTTAGTATAAAGCTTAGAAAAAATTTGTAGTGTGAGATAGGCAAGAAGTAAGGCATGTAGCAACATCAGCACGGCAAAGGGCGCTCCTTTAAAGGCAAGGAAGGGCAAAAATATTTTAAGTCAAGTGATAGCGATTGCTGTATGAGTTGTACGATTTTGGAATCAAGCGCCGGGCAATGCCGGGCCATGCTGCTAGTTTCTTTATAAATTGGTGAATGATAAATATTGCATTGCATTCATCTTAATACGATCATATTAGTTTTTAGAATGCTCTAAATATAAAATTATTCTTGTCAAAAAACAATCTAATCAATAAATAGTGATTAATATTTTTGAACAAAAAATGTATAAATTCACTTTCATATGTTTAGGTTTTAATACAATTCTAAGTAACTTTTTAAAACAAACATTAGTGATGAGTAGTTACAATAAAAACGGTGTCATGGGATCCTATGACACTTCATGTTTTTGCAGGCATAAGAGTCCATGTTTATCGTATGTGTGTGTGTGTGCATGTGTATATATACATGTGTGTGTGCATGTGTATATATACATGTGTGTGTGTGCATGTGTATATATACATGTGTGTGTGTGCATGTGTATATATACATGTGTGTGTGTGCATGTGTATATATACATGTGTGTGTGTGCATGTGTATATATACATGTGTGTGTGTATGTATATATATATATATATATATATATATATATATATATATATATATACACACGTGTGTGTGTTTACAGTCAACAATGAAATTATTTGTATATCCGTCAATTTTGAATATTTTTATCAATTTATTCCATTGCCCATATAATACTAAGTTTTTTATATTTTTTTTTTCTTTTTTTCTTTTTTTTTTTAAGCGTATCACCCCAAGCAAGGCTGGTGGCCACTATCACGCATGAGGTTACAGAAGGGTTGGAGGAAGAGCAGATAGGAGTGGTAAAGGAAGGGATGTGGAGAAAGAGCAGATAGGAGTGGTAAAGGAAGGGATGTGGAGAAAGAGAAGGACGGAGGGTCGATCGAGGCAGGGGGGTTACGGAAGATATAGAGCGAGAGCAGATAGGAATGAAAGATGTCAGGAAGTGGATAGATCAAGGCAAAAAGGAATATAAAATTCAATTTTCAGATTAATAGGTTAAATACAATTTTGGCAGGCAAATTACACAAAACAGGACAAGACAAAATTATTCATACAGTAGAAAATATCATTTTGAATTGATTCATGGAATCTTTAATCAAGTAATTTACATAATTATTTTATTGGTGAAGCCTTCTAGACTATTTATCCAGTAGAATATTTGAGATAATCCCAGCAAAGAACATCACGTGGTGCTTAGAGTATCCCCATTATTATTCTGATGTTAACAACACAATGGAGAAAACAAAGAAGCTTAGTATTGACTTGAGACAGAGAATTGTTAACTTCCACAAGTCAGGAAATAGTTACAGCACAGTTTGGAACTGGTTAGCTACCACTAGACCTACGGTACAGTCCGTTATAAAAAATTTTAAACAGTTTGGCACAACAGAGAATTTACCTGGGCATGGAAGAAAACCCAAATTTTCACTGAGAACTGCACAAAAACTCTGTTGTGAGGTTAATATAAATACAAGAGTTGTTTTGAAAGACATCGACAAAAGTTTGGATACGATGGGTATCAGTGGAAGTACTTGCACAAGACAACGTTGTTTAAATAGAAATTGGTTGGCTGGAAACCGATCACAATGAACCCCTCTTCACAAACCATGTTATATTGTTGTGCGATTCAATTTTGCCAAAACGTTCTTGGGCAACGAAAATTAATTTTGGTGACAAGTACTATGGAGTGATGAAACAAAAATTGAGCTTTTTAGAGATAATGATGTACAGAAGATTTGGTGCAAGAAAGGTGGTTCTTTCCTCACCCAAAGAACACAATGGCAACATTAAAACATGGAGGCGGCTTGATGGTGTTTTGGGGTTGTTTTATCTCAAGGGAGACTGGACAATTAATTGCAATAAGAGGAATAATGAAATTTGCAGACTATATCAAAATTCTATATGAAAATCTATAACTATCAGCACAAAATAATTATCTTGGTCAGCGATTTACTTTCCAGCAAGATAATGATCCCAAACATACGTCTAAATCAGTGACTGTGTGGCTTCAGAAAAAAGATTACAGTTCTGCCATGGCCTTCAATGAGTCCAAACTTGAATCCTATTGAAAATCTATGGCAAGAATTGAAAGTTTGAATAAATCATTGGTACCAAAAAACCTTCTGGAATTAGAACGTGTAATCATTGAAGAATGGAAGAAAATCCCAGAAAAGACTTGTCCAAATCACATCAAAAACTTTAGAAAACAATTGCAGCAAGTTATAAAAATGAGAGGCCATGTTATTGACAATTAATATTGTGAAAATGGCTCAATTTTTTCTATTTTTCATACTGTATGAGTAATTTTGCCTTTTCCAATTTTGTATAATTCACCTATCCATTTTATCACACTTAACCTATTGTTGTGAAAATAAAGTTTCATTTTCTTTTTTGTTCTTATTAACATAAAAAAAACTGGCATCATACAAGCACTAGATTCTGAGAAATTGATAAAAATATTGATGGGTGCACAAATAATTTTGTCGTTGACTGTATATGTGTGTGTGTTTATATATATATATATATATATATATATATATATATATATATATATATATATATATATATATATATATAATGTGTGTGTGTGTATATATATGTGTGTGTATATATATGTTTCTGTGTGTGGGTGTGTGTGTTTGTATATATATATATGTTTGTGTATGTGCTTGTGTATATATGTGTGTGTGTGTGTGCATTTTGTATATATATGCATGTATATGTTTGTGCATGTATATATATGTTTGTACACGTGTGTGTGTGTGTGTGTGTGATATATATATATGCATGTATGTATATTTGGTACTCAAGGACTGGTGTGGACGTGTGTTAAAAGTGCACAGATGTCCCAGCAAAATATACAGCTTCTCCCAATTAGACCAACCCCCACGTGCATGCCATGAGTACTGCTACGCTAACGGGACTCTGATGAACAGTGAGTGTTCAGCACTGAAAATCTGGACCCCCACTACCTTGTGGGCTAAGGTTCTTGAACCAAAAGCTAAGGATGAGTTAACTTAGACAGAAACCTCCAGAGGAGCTTAGGCCCTGTGGCACTGGTGTGTGGACTATACACACACACACACACACACACACACACACACACAAATGCTTATGGTTCACAAACACAGATGCATTGGTTTCCAAACTTTTTTTTCTGGGCAACATTTTCTGAATGAAAATTTTGCTTTTGCCTCACCAAATATTAGGTGATAAAATGTACATTTAAAATAAAAAACAAAGAGAAAGGTAAAGGGAGATAACCATGGATTCGAAGTCAGAACATTATCATTGATAACTCTCTCCTCCAATTTACAGACCTTAGTTACTATATTATTAATACTTGATATAATGCAAAAATATCACAATGATAAAATCAGTCAGTAATTTTTTATAACTATTTATACTTGGAATCATGCATGCAATTAAAAGTAATCCAGAATATTTTAAATTTTGAAATCATATTTATTTTTGTCATAGAAATTTTAAAAAAATGTTTCTAAATCTTTGATTGTCTGTCAATCATTCCATCTCACCTGCTATCCTATTCTGCCACACCTATGAAGTTTGCCACATCATTTGGGAACCACTGGTTTAGAGAAAGATACATTGAAATGTCACCTTTCATACATACATACATACATACACATACATATATATATACATATATATATATATATATATATATATATAAGTAAGTTTAAATCACATTTAAAACAAAACACCTGTCAATAATGTAGTCACATGTTGCTAGATTTCAAGCATGTCAGCAAATATTTGCCGTTTTAAGACTGTTTACAATTTTGGAAATAGCTAAAAATCACAGGAGGCTAAATCTTATGAATAATGTGGGTGATCCATTTTAGCAATGAATTTCTTTGCCAAAAAATCACAAACTCTTAATACATCATTGTATATGTTTAGGAACATTGTTATGGTGGAGAATTGATTTGTCAGGCCAATGCTCGGGTCTTTGCTTCCAAAGAGCCTTGTAACTCTTTCAAAACTTTCAAATGAACATGTTGATCTATAGTTAGTTAGTTTTATATGTATATTGTTGTAATGGAATGTCCCACACACCCAATCGCCTATGTGGACTGACTATATCAGTAGATATATATAATAAGCACAGGATATACCTGGCAGACTTGCTTCGGGAATTAATAACTTGCTAACTGATTCCCTGTCTTTCAGTAGTGTATTCTCTTTTATGATAAACCTCTCTTTCTTTCATCTACGCCTGTATTGCTGTTCCTTTCACTTGAGTACCGCCTTTGTCTGTTTGTAACTTTTTTTAAGGATACAGCATATATATATATAGTGAAAAATGTATGACACAGTAAAAAAAGTTTTTGTGACACATTTCGACCTTCTTTCCATCACTTTTGTTTGTAGATATCCCGCACTGCGATAATAGAAGTTGTGCCAGAAATGGTGAAATGTTATAAGAACCAGGGTGCAAATTTACTGTAGATGACTTTGTAATCAAAGCACTCTATACATTCTTCCCTAGTATTGTTCTTGATATATAAAAATATATATTGTTATCTCATATATACCAAGTGTAACAGCAAAATTGCCCAAATCACATAACAACATAATTGTCTATCCCACAAAATGTTTAATATCTAAAAAATCACTAAACTAATTGAGTTTCTTTCTTTCAGGTTTTCCAATAAGATGTTTAGCCATCTTGACACCATTTGTCAAAATAATCACTGAAAAACTCTTTGAGTTATTCAGCTAAAAAGAGAACACGTTAAAATCATTTTGTGTCAGCCCCGCTGTCTTCCCAAATGAACAATGGTGAGAGGAAAAAGATCATTCAGGCCTTCAATAATGGTACCAACATTCATACTCTTCAAAGTCCATTCATGAACCATCAAGAGAATGGGGAATAAGTTTGAAAAAGACAGAACAGTAGAGAGGAAAACTGGATCAGGAGGTCACAATAGGAAGAGGGGTCATCATTTCAACTTAGAGCTGAAGAGATCAATTAGAAAAGATACAACTCGATTCATATGACGTTTAGCACATGAGAGAGGAGTTTCAGTTATGATAGTCCAAAGAGCAGTGAAAAAAGAGTGAATGAAATCGTACATGAAACATGTGAGGTACCTTGTTACTCCAGGATAGAAAGTTAGAAGGTTAGAGAGAGTGAAGGTCATCGTGAATAAGTTGGAAAATGATCCTGGAATACTATCTATATATTTGAACTATATTTCAATCATTCATGAGCTTCCGATCCTTATCTATGATTAATTAATGATGAACATGTCATTTTCATTTATGATTGATTTCATCATAAGTCTTTTGTTAAGCTTGGAGAGTAATTATACATTCTTATTGTTCAAAATAGAGTTCAATAGTGTTATAAAAACCTTGGATAATTCCAGTAAGATATCTTTAATCATTTCTAAGATACCACAGTTCAAATGTTAATCAAAAAATTGGACAATTTTGCTGTCACACATGGTAGAGAGAGAGAAAGAATGCATCTCATTTTTTTCCATTTTCACTTTTAACTATGGTGACATTTTTGGAAACTTTCTTGGAACTTGTTTTCCAGATTATTTTTCAGTAATATAGTCACATGTTGCTGAATTTCAGGGATGTCAGAAACCTTTGACATTTCAGAACATTTTACAATTTTGGAAATATCCAAAATTTATAGGGGCTTAAGTCTGGTGAATAACGTGGACAGCCCATTTTAGTAATGAATCTCTTTGCTAGAAAATCACAACCTCTTAAATTATCATGTGCAGGAGCGTTGTCATGATGGAGTATCCACTTGCAAGGTCAAAGGTTACTTGTAAACCTTTCAGCTCTTATTTTATTGATTCCCAGAGAGCTTAGAAAATAGATAAGGACAGACTTAGATAGATAGATAGATAAGAACAGAGATAGATAGAGAGATAGATAAGAACAGAGAGAGATAGATAAGAACAGAGAGAGAGAGATAAAGAACAGAGATAGATAGATAAAGAACAGAGAGAGATAGATAAAGAACAGAGAGAGATAGATAAAGAACAGAGAGAGATAGATAAAGAACAGAGAGAGATAGATAAAGAACAGAGATAGATAGATAAGAACAGAGATAGATAGATAAGAACAGAGATAGATAGATAGAGAGATAGATGAGAACAGAGATAGATAGAGAGATAGATAGATAGATGAGAACAGAGATAGATAGAGAGAGATAGATAGATGAGAACAGATCGAGAGAGATATAGATAGATAAGAAGATAGATAGATAAGAACATAGATAGAGAGAGAGATAGATAAGAACAGAGAGAGAGAGAGAGATAAAGAACAGAGAGAGAGATAGATAGATAGATATAGATAGATAAGAACAGAGAGAGAGAGATAGATAGATAAGAACAGAGAGAGATAGATAGATAAGAACAGAGAGAGATAGATAGATAAGAACAGAGAGAGATAGATGAGAATAGAGATAGAGAGATGAGAACAGAGATAGATAGATGAGAACAGATATACATAGATGAGAACAGAGATAGATAGAGAGAGAGATAGATGAGAACAGAGATAGATATAGAGAGAGATAGATAAGAACAGACATAGATAGGAACACACTGAGATAAATAGATAAATAAGAACAGACTGAGATAAATAGGTAGATAGATAAGAACAGATTGAGATAGATAAATATGAACATAGATAGACAGGAACATTGATAGAAAACTATGTATGTATGTATGTATGTATGTATGTATGTATGTAGGTAGGTCTTTCCATCATGATTAACAGACCTTCATCACTTGAAAGACAAAGAAGCTGTGATCGATAGATTTAAATTGACGAGGACAGATACATAGATAGATCAAGTCTGTCTGGCAGAAAGTGACTGGGCTAAAGTGTGTGTGTGTCAGCAAGAGAAAAAGAGAGAAACTGGATAGATATTAACCGAGACTAAAACAGATAAGTTGCTTAGTAGATTTTCTACCAATAATATAGTAATAGATTGATTGATATGAAGTGGAGAGAGAGATAGACAGTAAATAGTGTTGGTTGCCTGCTCACCCACCGCCCAGCTTAGTATCTCACAGGCAAACACACATGGATCCTCTGTTGCTGGTGACTACAGATTATACTGTCAGTGAAGAATGAGAATTTCTCAAGAGAGATGCCCCAGTAGGAGAAGGGCAATGATGCATTGAGGAGGGGAATAGTTTCCAGGGAGATGTTGTGTAGTGACACCTGCCTACACAAACACCCTCCCCAACTTGCACATGTTTAAACATGGACAGTCAGACATAAAAGAAGCAGACTGATACCTAATGTATAAACAATAAGCCGTGCATTCTAAATATCTATGAAAGAAAATTGAATCTGGCACAAGACCATCTGTTTAAGAGTATTTGGTTATTTATTGAATTTTTTGGAAGGAATACTTACATGCTTGACACAAGGCTAAATGAAAGTAAGCAAAATTACATTGTGCCATTTTTCATATAGTAAGAGCTTGTCTACTTTGAAAATCAGCATTTGCAAACTTGGCTTTGTTGGGCTTGAACACTGAACACTGGTAACAGTGAGGGACTACCTCAGTGACTCAGGAGTACTCTGTACTAAATTTAACCTTGTTTGGTGGGGGTGGTTACGTTTTTGCATATTGGCACCCATCTCCTTTCTATGTAATAGGTAGAGTACATTAGTTGCTCATGAACATTAAGACAGATTTTGTATGTTGTGCATGTGTGTGTTCATGCAGAAGAGATTGTGTGTGTGTGTGTGTGTGTGTGTCTGTGTGTGCATATATCAATATTTATGCGCGTGTATTTAATTTTATTATTTCCAGGAACTGGACGATTCTCTGGATGTAAATTCTGCGTCTTTCATGGTATCTTAAGAGTCAAAAGAATCTTGACCCCATGAGACAAAAATTAGGTAGCACTGGGTTAAATGGTTGGATGGTTTGGCGCCATGATCGCGGAGGCAGTCAAGCTGGATTCCCTTTAACATCTCAGTGGAGCTACTTGGTGATATCCATCTCCTTTTCAAGTACCATATATCAAGTAATACAAGCTAGCATGGAAAGCATCTCTATCTTGACTGCACACTTTTCTATCAGCCATGATGGCATTGTAGTAATGAGAATATTAGGAGAGGTGGAACAATGCTTTCCAAAATGCATTAAAAGAACTGAATCAACACCTTCAGTCTCTTCGGATCAATACAATCTGATCTGTCATCTCATCTGCAGTTGCTCTCTCACAGATGCAACGTTGCCTCGCTCTGTCTTTTTTACAAATACTTTCACGGTAATTGCTCCGAGGAGCTGCTTTCACTGGTTCCTAGGCCTCATGAATTTAAACGTCCTACGAGGCAAGCATCCCGTTCCCACCCCTTCACCGTTGAAACTGTTAGATGTAGACATCTCTTTTACTCCAATAGCTTCATGTCTCGCACATCTCGCCTGTGGAACTCCCTTCCTTATTCCTGTTTCCCTGACAAATACAATCTCCAACTATTTAAGTGTAACGTCAATCGACATCTCGAGCTGCCTTGATCTATCCACTTCCCTTCTCCACATCCTTTCACCTTTCATTCCTATCTGCTCTTGCTCCAAATCTTCTGTAACCCCCTTGCCTTGATCGCTCCATAATCTTTCTCCACATCCTCTCCTTTACCACTCCTATCTGCTCTTCCTCCAAACCTTCTGTAACCCCTTGCGTGCTAGTCGCTTCCAGCCTTGCTTAGTGTGATAAGCTTAAAAAAAAAAAATTTAATTTTTATGCTATGTGATATTTTAGCTGTACTGAAAAGGTGGAAAAGAAATTTGAATCCACATAGACTTCATCTGTAGAGTGGCTGTGGTGAAACGTAAATGGCAGAATTGCCAAAGTTCATAATAAACACAAAAAAGAAAAGAACAGAGCAAAAAAAAAAATATATATATATATATATATATATATATATATATAAAGCAAGAAAACAATATATGTAAGGCAAATTAACAGTAATAAGGCAAAGCAACAGTAATAAGGCAAAGCGTTCACAAATGAAGAATTGGCATTGACACACAAAAGCAAATTCAGACAAGCGAACATAGAGTTCTAACTTCAAGGCAAGAAGACAGGGACTGAGTCATATGAAACCGAGGACCAGCCTATTTTATTGGCTAGAAAAAAATCCTAGCATGCAATTGTGTGTTTCTACCTATAAAATTGTAAGTGGCAAGTATTTTGGAATCATTCCCAAAGAGAATAGAAACTGTTGAGCAGGGGTTGAACAAAGCTCGACTGCTTTAACATACACTCAAATTTGCATATCAAACTATCCTAAGGTGCCAAATAAAAGTTTACAGGTCATAATAAATTGAAAATGTTATAAATACGAAGGGGGTTAATAAACGAGGGGCATTGGAAATATGAAAAATCTAAAAAAAAAAAACAGAGAGTGCTTAATTAATAGGGGGGAATGTTTAAAAATATCTTTTCAAACTATAACATAAACTCAAGAAATAAAAATAAATGTCCATGTGTGGAGTGAGTAGTCATGATCAAAGGCAAAATAAAGTAACAGAACTGTCCGACAAAAAGAATTGACAAAGTTTGCAATAAGCAATAACAAAAAACGAAAAGAACAGAGCAAGCAAACAATATATGCAAAGCAAATTAACAGTAATAAGACAAAGCAACATTAATATGGCAAAAAGTTTACAAATTAAGAATTGGCATTGGCACATAAGAAAATCTGAAAAACTGAAGCACTTCCAGTCTCAAGAATTTTGGATAAATGATTCTCAACATGTATTTATTTTAAATTTTTCTAATCAAATTGTTTACCTATTTTGCATACTGTCCATTATTGTAGATAATCAGGTTACAATAAAATTTGTATCTTATATGAATACTACCTTTACGAAAATTGAGCTTTAATAGAGTGGCAGGGGGTGCAAGGGTCTTGCACCCCCTGCATATGAACGTCATGCATAGTATCCAACTCATTCAGAAATGTCCAAACTATCAGTTATATAGAACCGTTTTCTCAGATCAATGATTAAAAATGGCTTCAAGAAAATGAATCCTCAAGTTCTTAAAGCACACAATCCTTCATCAGATCTTATAGACTGGCAAACTTTATCTAATAACAAGGACCACATGGAGACTTCCAACAGCAGCATCAAAAATGATGGTAGCTAGATGGGAAAGTAATAATATAATCTAGATACTTGTTTTCCACACCACCAAAAACAGAAGGTTAGAAAGCAAGCGAGCCAAAGTGGCTTGCATCTGGTGCATAGGAAAATAAGGGGCTTACCTTAACGGGCGGCACGTGACATCGGCAAGTTTGCTCTGTGAAAATGGCATTACTCTCCCGTTTAGCAGTATGTGTGGTAACGAGGGTTTTTGTACAGTTTGGCATGCCTCCACCAATAGCAAGTCGTGTGCTGATTGGTCGAACTGGAGGAGGCTATTTGCCTGGGTAACTGAGAATAAAAGTGAAGAACGCTGGGTGGTTAGTTGACCGCAGTGTTGGCCTGATAAAAGAGGGCTGAAGCAGTGAAAAGGGCAGAAGGAAAGACGGATATACGTTGTGACATGTTCAGAAAGTAAGGACGGCGAATTGAACCAACGGTATCTTGATTTGTACAAGTGATGTCATAGTAATACAGACTTATTTAAACGACAAAAGAAAACTCCCATCAGTACTAGAAAGAGCGATAAAGATGGACATGAGAAGTGTATTTTCATGAAAAACTGTTTAAAGAGATTTTTATAAATTTCACTTAACATTAATATTAACTGTTCGGTCAATGAATACCAAATATTTCTTGTATGGAAATGGTTAATCATACCATTCCACAAATCTCATAATCCATTAGGGTTTATATAGTCATCACATTTGCTGTAGCTATAACAGCAATGATGTGTCTGTGGCAAGATTCCCTAATGGAGTTCATTGCTCTCTATGCTAGTTTTGAATTAAGAATTTTCCTTCTCCTAAACTGGTTGCCACCTCTAGACAAGAGAGCTTAGTCTACCTTGCTATTTAACCCATAGCTGGAGGAAGATAGATTCATTTCTTTTCCAAGAACATCAGCACAAAGTGAACGAAAGAATCCAGCAAGAATTGAACTCTGCATGCCTTTTCGTAACCATTACACCATCCATGCCTCCAATCATGCCATTACCATTACTCAAATTGCAACAAACATCGTTTTTGAACAACGTTTCTCAAGATATAGACTGCATGACCTGGAGAGAGTGGAGACCTCTTGACAGGGAGGTTAAAACTATTTTCCAAAATATGGTTTCTCCAATAAAACATTTTTGAATGGTGGGAACCAAGTCGAGAACAGGGAGTTGGGGAGAGAAGAGTTTAAGGATCATTTGAGGTGAATGTTGATGAGTGTCAAGTTCTGGTTGGTAGGGTGCATTGTCAAGGAGATACAGTGACAACCACCCACACAGGTACACACAAACAACAGGGTAGGGATGTTATTCTAGAAAGAGCGCCAATTCAGGAGGTCCTTGAGGTTAAAATATAATTTCCTCAATGAAATATTTTGCATGGTTTGAACTGAGTTGCTGAATGAGAGAAAAAAACATTTACGTCTAAACAAATTGAAGCAGACATGAGAAGCCAGTCCTCTTCTAATCGGACAGAAATTATTTGCAGAAAAAACTAAAACAAATCTCTGTGCTGGATTGTCTTCACAAATTAACCCATTACCTGCCATGAGCCCCATTTGGGGATCTGTTAAAATTAAATTCACTACACGTTATTCCTTGTATTTACATTGAATTGCTTACATACATTGCATTTGCAGAGGTATATATTACAACACTTAGCCTTTAAATTTTTTATTATTATCCGTAAGAAGACACTTTCTGTTGTAATTTTACATTTCACAAGTAGAAAAATAATGACTATTTTGAAAAGTATTTTTTTATTATTTCTAATCAATATTTTTTGATGTTTTATACACACACACACACACACACACACACACACACACACACACACATATATATATATATATATTTTTGATGTTCTAGTTTCTATAAAATTGACAATGGTAACTACTGAAATTAAACATAAGGAATAAATAAACTCCTAAGACACCTGCCTGGGCCAAAAATGCGCATTAAGAAAATTTGGCAGTTAATGGGTTAAAAAAATTGATCCAGCTATCTTTTCACCAAGCAGACATTATTTGAAAAAATACTAAAGCAAATCTTAATGCTCTTTTGTCTTCTCAAATTAAACAAATTGATCTACGTATAATCTCACAAAACAGATGTTTGCCAAAAAAACTAAAACAATACTCGACACTGCATTGTCTTCTCAAATTAAACAACTGATCAGCTATCTCCTCAGGAAGCAGACAACTTTCTATCCTTTAGCTCCCAATCCCTGTTCTGCCATCTGTTTCTTTTATGTGCAGTGTCTCTTCAAGATTTGGATGATCATAGCTCTCCACAACTTCCTATTTTTTTTTGTAGCTCTCAGAAATATTTTCCTTTTTACTATCCCTCTCAATTCCTGTTCTGCCATTCTTTCATGCAAAAAAATGACGTTACTCGCTGTATCTGTCCCTTCTAGCTTTTATTATGTCCTGTGAATGTCAAATTTTCCAAGCCCCCTTTCTTTATTCTGGTTGCAGCATGTATTTTGCAGCTTGTAAGGTGCATCCTCTTATTTGATGAAACTAATTTTATTATGAAATATATTAGAAAAATAAAAATGAAGAAATATCTTGCAATCTGCTCCAAATATTGCAAGAAGAAATTTGTACGGCTCAAGCACAATTCCAGGTCTGACCTAAAGAAATACCTCCCACATTTAAAAGTGTCACCTGTGTGGTGCTAGTGAACTTAAGCAAGTGGCAATGGTGTCTTCATCTAGCTAATGTCTTACCATTTTTAATTCATATACCATCAGCTACCATCATGGCCTTGACAGGTGCACACTGTGCATTTGCAGTTGAAATATCTTTTAAAACTGGTGTAATTGCAGCACACAAAGCTTTTTATGCTCATTTCATGTTATTTCAGAATGAGGCTGTTGCAGATGGAAAATTGATAGTGCGATGTGTTGAAAATTTCCAGGTCATAGGTTTAGTGCGTGAAAGAAAACCACCTGGATGACCTTGAAGTGCTAGAATTTCCATGTGATGGAAAACTTTAAAAATCATCTACAAAAGTGTATGGCAAATAGAGGCCACCATTTGGAGGATGTCATTTTCAAAACCAAATGAATAAAAATTGTAGCCTTTTGTTTAAAAAACAGTGAAATCATTTTTTTTTGTCAACCTTTAAAACGTGGGAGGTATTTCTGCCACACCCTGTATAATGGCTGCCTGCTCATTTCAGAACATACCCAGCTTCTTGGGTGGCTAGCCAATTTTTAGGGCCTACCTGTGGTTTATAATGCAACTATGTTGAATGGGTTTTAATTACAGCTTCTGGGAGAGAGCAGACCATCTGGTGTGAACAACAGTTTGAACAGTATACTGAAGCCCTCAGCCACAATTATTTTTGACATTGTGTTAGCACAACCAGGAATAGTTTCTGAATGCTTTGGTCTCTCCAATTTCACTCACAAGGCTTGGGTCAACCTGTGATATGGTTTTCAGCACATCCTAATGATGCTGCACAACAGGATCATCTCCCCAGGTCAATAACATTAAGAAATCACCTCCCTGACACACACACACACACATACACACATATCCGATGCAATAAGAACGAAAATAATATATAAATTCTAACATTTACAGCATTAATTCAAAAGAGAGCTTGATACTGATAGTAGAGCAATAATTATTTATTATAATTTTATTATATAGACAAAATCAGTGTACTCACTACAAAGATGCAACTTTGTTTCGGTGCATTTCAATTGCACCTTGACTGGTGAGAACCAAAAATGGTTATGAACAATTCTGATTATCATTTAACACCTCACCCATCTTTCACCAAACTGCTATCAACAAGCACTATTGTTTCATGTTTTTGCTTTATGTATATTTTTTTCTCAAACACATGGAAAAAAAGAAGTGATGTTTTACATACAGCTTGCTTACAACCAGAATTGTTCATAGCCACTTTTGTTTCAGACCTGTCGAGGTGCAATTGAAATGCACCAAAACAAAGTTGCATCTTTGTAGTTAGTAAACTGTTTTTGTCTATATGATAAAATTATTATATATATATATATATATACACACACACATATATATATATATATTTAAAGGGTGTTTCACAAATGTTGAAACAAAGCAGCATCCTCTCAGATGGGGAGAGCTTGAGAAGCATGAGGACCTTGATGGGGAGGGACAGTGGTTCCAGCAGGATAGTGCTTTGCCTCACACTTCTTGTACTACCATGGCATGGGTCTGTGAAAAGTTTGGGGAGCATCTCATCAGCATCAAAGCTGAAGTGGAATGATAACCTTACTCGCCTGACCTGAACCCCACTAGATTTCTTCCTCTGGGGGTTCCTCAAGGATAACTTCATGCAGGGCAACCTTCACACCATTGCTGCATTTAATGCAGCAATTACTGAAAAGATTCAAGTGATCACCCAGGAGGAATGTGCATGTGTTATCAACAATTTTGCCTTCAACTGAATGACTGAGCATGTACTCTAGGGTTCCTCTTGACATTTTTGGTACAAGCTTGAGACTAAATGGTTGCAGACCCTAAAATGTTATCCTTTTACCATGAATGAGAATTCACTGGCGGAAGTGTCCAGTTTTAAATACTTGGTTGCAACCTTGTCTGAAGATGGTACCTGCAACTTGGAAATCCAGGCATGGATTGCCTCAGCCATGGCAGCGATGGCCAAATTGGCAAGAATATGGAGGAGCAAAATCAGCTTTCAAACAAAGCACACATTGTACAAATCGCTAGTAGTCTCCATTTTCCTTTATGGATGTGAAACGGGGACACTGTTGGCAGAAACAGGGAGAAGGATCGGAGAGTTTGAGGACAAATGCCTGAGAAAATTCCTTGGCATGTTCTGTTGGGAACATAAAACCCGATGAGTTTGTGTGGGAAAGGATTGAAAATTTTGTGGGCCACCAGGAATCTCTCCTCACCACTGTCAAATGGAGAAAAATGGCATGGTTTGGACATGTTACAAGGCATGACAGCTTGTGCAAGACCATCATGCAAGGCACTGTTGAAGGTGGACGTGGGAGAGGACACCAACACAAAAACTCTTTGGACAATGTCAAACAATGAACTAGGCCTGAGTTACTGACGGCTGCCATTGATGGACTGTTGCGGAGGAGATTCAATATGGCTTCTGCATTTGAATCCCCCCCCTACAATTACCAAAGTCAAGGGGATGATGATCATGATGATTTTCTAAATTGTGACATCGTTGGTGAATTTGTTATGTTTATTTTACATTATATAACAACAAAATTATTTAAAAATCAAACCATTTAACTGCTTCTATATATTTAAATATTTATCAGACTCTACCATGGTGCATATCTTGTTTGAAAATTTGGTGTCTATGATTAGCATTTATTTTGAAAAGTGTACTAATTCAATAGATTTATCAGACCCTCTGACTCTGATGAGCAGTGTTGCATGAAATTCTTGAGTTGGTCTATAGATAAGTCACTTGAACATACATACATACATACATACATATATATATATATATATATATATATATATATATATATATAAAGTAATGAAAAGTTTGGTAATTTGTATGGATAATCCCAAGGAAGATGTAATCCGGAGAGCTCCATGTTAAATCAGAGCAATTATTAATTCAATTTAAATAGAAAACAGACAACCTTAAGGGTCCCTTGGTTATAATTTATTTCCCCAGGTATATGATTTTTACCTGGTTCATCAGACCACACTTCCAATGGTGAAAAAAAATGTTTTAAGTTTTCATATAATTTTTATACACTTTTGAGGGGTAGTTTTAAGTTGATATAAGGTGATATAGAGAGAAGGGGAGGAGGAGTATGACAGATATGGTCGGACTTAGAGAGGGAAGGGAGAAATAGGAATAATTTTAAATCTATTTTTATTAAAATACTTAAGAGTATAAGTATAAAATACTTAAGAGTATAAGAGTATGTATGTATGTATGTATGTATATATATATATATATATATATATATATATATATATATATATATATATATATATATATATATGGGTAATGTAGCATTCAGTAAATGCACAAAAACAGAAAGGGGCATAAGACATATATGTTTTCTTTCTTTGACTTATTCAGTTTTTACAGAGTGGTGATCCTCAGAGAATTAGGTGTCCTACCAGGATTCATTATTGGTGAACACAATGTTACCAACTTAAGATATGTGGATGACACCATGTTGATAGCAGACACAGAAAGGAAACAACAGGGACTCCTACAGAATGTAGCGAAGGACTGCAAGAAGAAAGCACTACAAAACATTCATTGTAAAAAGACAATGTATGGTTGTCAGCAAATTAAGGAGCTCAAGATGCAAACTATGAATTGGGGACACCAAAATCAAGTAATTACAGAAATTTAAATATTTTGGAAGTGTTTTAACAGAGGACAGAAAGTATGACACTGAAATCCAAAGGCACATTGGGATAGTGAAAGATACCTTCTAAAAGCTAAGCAAAGTATTAAGAAACAAGAAAATTTCATTAGAAACAAAACAAAGTACTGAACTGATATATAATACCAGTCCTTCTATATTGTAGTGAATACAGGACAATCTATTTTCTAAGGCACATAATGAGGAAAGGGGGCTTTCATGGGATATATTGAAGGCAAAAGGGACAGAGGAAAGCAGAGAATAACCTACCTAATGTGCTTGTATAAATAGTTGGCAAGATAAGGATTAGGAGGGATTGCAAAAAGATAAATGTTACTTAGACAAAAGATAGGAAGTTGTGGAGAGTCATGATTGTCCACGTCCTGAAGGAACACATCACATAGACAAAGAAATACCAAACAACGATTTTAAAGTAAATTCTCATTGCTATTAATCACATCTCTAAGAAACTGATTTATGGCACTCTGACTCATATATACTGTGTTATATTCCGTGCTAATAGGAATATATACTTGAAAAAAAAAGGTAGATAAAATAGGTAAAGGTTTATTGTAAAAAACCAGTACAATAAGAATAAAGGTAACAGTTATGCACAAAGTCATTACAAGTCAATCCAGTAGTGAGTGCTACTATTGGAAGGTCGGTAGTTCTTGCGTAAGTCTGAGTCATACTCAACAGATCCCAGCTAGTATATTTACTAACCACCCCATGTGATCAGATGTGGCACAGGGCCGAATTTAATGTGGCGTATCCGAGCCCATAGGCTCAGCCAAAAATTCCCCGTATAAAATAGGGTTGGGTAGTTGTTTCCCAAGACAAGACTCTGCTCTTTGACATAGCCTCGTCTGGAGATCCTCTCTGCCCCCAGGCAGAGAATTTGACCAGCACAGCTGGAATAGATCCCAGCTATCCGATATTTACCAGCCTCCCCATGAGGTAGGATGCAGCACAAGGCTGAGTTTAATGTGGAGTAATTCAAGACTGTAGGCTCGGCCAAAAATTTCCCATAGACCCCCTATAAAACAGGGTTGGGTAGCTGTTTCCCAAGACGAGACTCTGCCCTTCGACATAGCCATGTCCGGGGATCCTCTCTGCCTGGAGGCAGAGAGTTCGACCAGTACACCTGAAAAAGATTCCAGCTAGTCAATATTTGCTAGAACCTCCCACGAGGGTAGATGTGGCACAAGGCCGAGTTTAACATGGGTCATCCGAGCCTGTAGGCTCGGCCAAAAATTCCCTGTAGAACCCGCATAAATGGGTTTGGGTCTGTCTACCTCCCCAGACAAGACTCTGCCCTTTGGCATAGCCTCGTCCAGGTTCCTCTCTGCCCAAAGGCAGAGAGTTCGACTGTCTAGCTGGAACAGGTCGCAGCTAGAATATTTAGCCCCACCCCCCGAGGGTTACATGTGGCACAAGGCCGGGTTTAACGTGGGTTTTCCGAGCCCGTAGGCTCGGCCAAAAATATTCCCTTTTGAACCCATATAAATGGGTTCAGGATCAGTCTACCTCCCCGAACAAGACTCTGCCTTTTGGTGGAGCCTCGTCCGCGTTCCTCTGCTCAGAGGCAGAGAGTTCGACTGTCTAGCTGGAACAGGTCGCAGCTAGCCTCTATAGTCTGTTGACTTACAGATACTTATAGGTAGATACTACCTATAGTCTAGTCACTCATGAGAGTGACAGGTTATTCCATTACATCATATTGGTCAGCCGTGCCCAACAAGAATTTTGAAGCAGGTATCCAAATTTAAGATTCTGATTGTGGGTGTGGCATACTGACTCCCACATAATGGTTCTGTAATGTCAAACAAGGATTTTTAAGTAGATTCTCATAGCCTTTCATCCTATCCCCAAGGCTCTGATTCTGAATGTTGTATTATGGCACAGCCTCCTATAAAATGGTCATGTAGTGCCAAAAGTCTTTAATATTCTTTCCCAAGGTTCAGATTCTAAATATAGTTTTATGGCACATTGATTCCTATATAATGGTCAAGTAATGTCAAAAGGATTTTAAAATTGATTCTCATAGTCTTTTATCCTATCTCCAAGGATCTGATTGTGAATATATTTTATTGCAGATTGATTCCTATATAATGGTTAAGTAGTGTCAAAAGGATTTTATAGTCAGTTCTGATAAGCTTTCATCCTATCCCCAGGGTTCTGATTCTGAATGTTGTTTTATGGCACATTGACTCCTATATAATGGTAATGTAGTGCCAAAAGGATTTTAAAGTCAATTATCATAGTCTTTAATCCTGTCTTCAAGGTTAAAATCCTAAATATGGTTTTATGGCACACTGACTCCTATATAATGGCCATGTAATAACAAACAAGGATTTTAAAGGTGATTTTCAGTCTTTAATATTCTTTCCAAGGTTTAGATCCTAAATATGGTTTTATGGCACACTGACTCCTATATAATGGCCATGTAGTAACAAACAAGGATTTTAAAGGTGATTTTCAGTCTTTAATATTCTTTCCAAGGTTTAGATCCTAAATATGGTTTTATGGCACACTGACTCCTATATAATGGCCATGTAGTAACAAACAAGGATTTTAAAGGTGATTTTCAGTCTTTAATATTCTTTCCAAGGTTTAGATCCTAAATATGGTTTTATGGCACACTGACTCCTATATAATGGCCATGTAGTAACAAACAAGGATATTAAAGGTGATTTTCAGTCTTTAATATTCTTTCCAAGGTTTAGATCCTAAATATGGTTTTATGGCACACTGACTCCTATATAATGGCCATGTAATAACAAACAAGGATTTTAAAGGTGATTTTCAGTCTTTAATATTCTTTCCAAGGTTTAGATCCTAAATATGGTTTTATGGCACACTGACTCCTATATAATGGCCATGTAGTAACAAACAAGGATATTAAAGGTGATTTTCAGTCTTTAATATTCTTTCCAAGGTTTAGATCCTAAATATGGTTTTATGGCACACTGACTCCTATATAATGGCCATGTAATAACAAACAAGGATTTTAAAGGTGATTTTCAGTCTTTAATATTCTTTCCAAGGTTTAGATCCTAAATATGGTTTTATGGCACACTGACTCCTATATAATGGCCATGTAGTAACAAACAAGGATTTTAAAGGTGATTTTCAGTCTTTAATATTCTTTCCAAGGTTTAGATCCTAAATATGGTTTTATGGCACACTGACTCCTATATAATGGCCATGTAATAACAAACAAGGATTTTAAAGGTGATTTTCAGTCTTTAATATTCTTTCCAAGGTTTAGATCCTAAATATGGTTTTATGGCACACTGACTCCTATATAATGGCCATGTAGTAACAAACAAGGATTTTAAAGGTGATTTTCAGTCTTTAATATTCTTTCCAAGGTTTAGATCCTAAATATGGTTTTATGGCACACTGACTCCTATATAATGGCCATGTAATAACAAACAAGGATTTTAAAGGTGATTTTCAGTCTTTAATATTCTTTCCAAGGTTTAGATCCTAAATATGGTTTTATGGCACACTGACTCCTATATAATGGCCATGTAGTAACAAATAAGGATTTTAAAGGTGATTTTCAGTCTTTAATATTCTTTCCAAGGTTTAGATCCTAAATATGGTTTTATGGCACACTGACTCCTATATAATGGCCATGTAGTAACAAACAAGGATTTTAAAGGTGATTTTCAGTCTTTAATATTCTTTCCAAGGTTTAGATCCTAAATATGGTTTTATGGCACACTGACTCCTATATAATGGCCATGTAGTAACAAACAAGGATTTTAAAGGTGATTTTCAGTCTTTAATATTCTTTCCAAGGTTTAGATCCTAAATATGGTTTTATGGCACACTGACTCCTATATAATGGCCATGTAATAACAAACAAGGATTTTAAAGGTGATTTTCAGTCTTTAATATTCTTTCCAAGGTTTAGATCCTAAATATGGTTTTATGGCACACTGACTCCTATATAATGGCCATGTAGTAACAAACAAGGATTTTAAAGGTGATTTTCAGTCTTTAATATTCTTTCCAAGGTTTAGATCCTAAATATGGTTTTATGGCACACTGACTCCTATATAATGGCCATGTAGTAACAAACAAGGATTTTAAAGGTGATTTTCAGTCTTTAATATTCTTTCCAAGGTTTAGATCCTAAATATGGTTTTATGGCACACTGACTCCTATATAATGGCCATGTAGTAACAAACAAGGATTTTAAAGGTGATTTTCAGTCTTTAATATTCTTTCCAAGGTTTAGATCCTAAATATGGTTTTATGGCACACTGACTCCTATATAATGGCCATGTAATAACAAACAAGGATTTTAAAGGTGATTTTCAGTCTTTAATATTCTTTCCAAGGTTTAGATCCTAAATATGGTTTTATGGCACACTGACTCCTATATAATGGCCATGTAGTAACAAACAAGGATTTTAAAGGTGATTTTCAGTCTTTAATATTCTTTCCAAGGTTTAGATCCTAAATATGGTTTTATGGCACACTGACTCCTATATAATGGCCATGTAGTAACAAACAAGGATTTTAAAGGTGATTTTCAGTCTTTAATATTCTTTCCAAGGTTTAGATCCTAAATATGGTTTTATGGCACACTGACTCCTATATAATGGCCATGTAGTAACAAACAAGGATTTTAAAGGTGATTTTCAGTCTTTAATATTCTTTCCAAGGTTTAGATCCTAAATATGGTTTTATGGCACACTGACTCCTATATAATGGCCATGTAATAACAAACAAGGATTTTAAAGGTGATTTTCAGTCTTTAATATTCTTTCCAAGGTTTAGATCCTAAATATGGTTTTATGGCACACTGACTCCTATATAATGGCCATGTAGTAACAAACAAGGATTTTAAAGGTGATTTTCAGTCTTTAATATTCTTTCCAAGGTTTAGATCCTAAATATGGTTTTATGGCACACTGACTCCTATATAATGGCCATGTAGTAACAAACAAGGATTTTAAAGGTGATTTTCAGTCTTTAATATTCTTTCCAAGGTTTAGATCCTAAATATGGTTTTATGGCACACTGACTCCTATATAATGGCCATGTAATAACAAACAAGGATTTTAAAGGTGATTTTCAGTCTTTAATATTCTTTCCAAGGTTTAGATCCTAAATATGGTTTTATGGCACACTGACTCCTATATAATGGCCATGTAGTAACAAACAAGGATTTTAAAGGTGATTTTCAGTCTTTAATATTCTTTCCAAGGTTTAGATCCTAAATATGGTTTTATGGCACACTGACTCCTATATAATGGCCATGTAATAACAAACAAGGATTTTAAAGGTGATTTTCAGTCTTTAATATTCTTTCCAAGGTTTAGATCCTAAATATGGTTTTATGGCACACTGACTCCTATATAATGGCCATGTAATAACAAACAAGGATTTTAAAGGTGATTTTCAGTCTTTAATATTCTTTCCAAGGTTTAGATCCTAAATATGGTTTTATGGCACACTGACTCCTATATAATGGCCATGTAATAACAAACAAGGATTTTAAAGGTGATTTTCAGTCTTTAATATTCTTTCCAAGGTTTAGATCCTAAATATGGTTTTATGGCACACTGACTCCTATATAATGGCCATGTAGTAACAAACAAGGATTTTAAAGGTGATTTTCAGTCTTTAATATTCTTTCCAAGGTTTAGATCCTAAATATGGTTTTATGGCACACTGACTCCTATATAATGGCCATGTAATAACAAACAAGGATTTTAAAGGTGATTTTCAGTCTTTAATATTCTTTCCAAGGTTTAGATCCTAAATATGGTTTTATGGCACACTGACTCCTATATAATGGCCATGTAATAACAAACAAGGATTTTAAAGGTGATTTTCAGTCTTTAATATTCTTTCCAAGGTTTAGATCCTAAATATGGTTTTATGGCACACTGACTCCTATATAATGGCCATGTAATAACAAACAAGGATTTTAAAGGTGATTTTCAGTCTTTAATATTCTTTCCAAGGTTTAGATCCTAAATATGGTTTTATGGCACACTGACTCCTATATAATGGCCATGTAATAACAAACAAGGATTTTAAAGGTGATTTTCAGTCTTTAATATTCTTTCCAAGGTTTAGATCCTAAATATGGTTTTATGGCACACTGACTCCTATATAATGGCCATGTAGTAACAAACAAGGATTTTAAAGGTGATTTTCAGTCTTTAATATTCTTTCCAAGGTTTAGATCCTAAATATGGTTTTATGGCACACTGACTCCTATATAATGGCCATGTAGTAACAAACAAGGATTTTAAAGGTGATTTTCAGTCTTTAATATTCTTTCCAAGGTTTAGATCCTAAATATGGTTTTATGGCACACTGACTCCTATATAATGGCCATGTAGTAACAAACAAGGATATTAAAGGTGATTTTCAGTCTTTAATATTCTTTCCAAGGTTTAGATCCTAAATATGGTTTTATGGCACACTGACTCCTATATAATGGCCATGTAATAACAAACAAGGATTTTAAAGGTGATTTTCAGTCTTTAATATTCTTTCCAAGGTTTAGATCCTAAATATGGTTTTATGGCACACTGACTCCTATATAATGGCCATGTAGTAACAAACAAGGATTTTAAAGGTGATTTTCAGTCTTTAATATTCTTTCCAAGGTTTAGATCCTAAATATGGTTTTATGGCACACTGACTCCTATATAATGGCCATGTAGTAACAAACAAGGATTTTAAAGGTGATTTTCAGTCTTTAATATTCTTTCCAAGGTTTAGATCCTAAATATGGTTTTATGGCACACTGACTCCTATATAATGGCCATGTAGTAACAAACAAGGATTTTAAAAGTGATTTTCAGTCTTTAATATTCTTTCCAAGGTTTAGATTCTAAATATGGTTTTATGGCACACTGACTCCTATATAATGGCCATGTAGTAACAAACAAGGATTTTAAAGGTGATTTTCAGTCTTTAATATTCTTTCCAAGGTTTAGATCCTAAATATGGTTTTATGGCACACTGACTCCTATATAATGGCCATGTAGTAACAAACAAGGATTTTAAAAGTGATTTTCAGTCTTTAATATTCTTTCCAAGGTTTAGATTCTAAATATGGTTTTATGGCACACTGACTCCTATATAATGGCCATGTAGTAACAAACAAGGATTTTAAAGGTGATTTTCAGTCTTTAATATTCTTTCCAAGGTTTAGATCCTAAATATGGTTTTATGGCACACTGACTCCTATATAATGGCCATGTAGTAACAAACAAGGATTTTAAAGGTGATTTTCAGTCTTTAATATTCTTTCCAAGGTTTAGATCCTAAATATGGTTTTATGGCACACTGACTCCTATATAATGGCCATGTAGTAACAAACAAGGATTTTAAAGGTGATTTTCAGTCTTTAATATTCTTTCCAAGGTTTAGATCCTAAATATGGTTTTATGGCACACTGACTCCTATATAATGGCCATGTAGTAACAAACAAGGATTTTAAAAGTGATTTTCAGTCTTTAATATTCTTTCCAAGGTTTAGATTCTAAATATGGTTTTATGGCACACTGACTCCTATATAATGGCCATGTAGTAACAAACAAGGATTTTAAAGGTGATTTTCAGTCTTTAATATTCTTTCCAAGGTTTAGATTCTAAATATGGTTTTATGGCACATTGACTCTTATATAATGGTCAAGTAGTGTCAAAAGGATTTTAAAGTTTAATTCTCATTGTCTTTCATCCTATCTCAAAAGTTCTGATTGTGAATGTTGTTTTATGGCACATTGACTCTTATATAATGGTCAAGTAGTGTCAAAAGGATTTTATAGTTAATTCTCGTAGTCGTTAATCCTGTCTGCAAGGTTCAGATTCTAAATATGGTTTTATGGCACACTGACAACTATATAATGGTCATGAACTGAAAATTAAGTCAATCAAATCAAATTTAGCATTGAACCTTTCTGCCTGACCTTCAGCAATTTGAGACTGCATTATTATATTACAATTATCTTTTTGCAAGCTTTTCTCTTTTGTCGGACTGTTTTGTGGGCTTTTGTTGAGGACAATTACTTTGTCACTTTTGTTTTTCTATGTTTTAATTGGGGAAGAATTTTATACATAGAAACAGAGGAAAATATAATCCACAGAAATATTTACTTTCAAGGCCACCTATTATCCATAACACAATGAGTTTCAAAGCAAAAGTTGACTTTTTTCTTTATCTGAAATAATATTAAATTGCTTACATACTTGCCCACAGTGATATCAATCTAAGCTCTGAATATCAGTTGGAAGAAGAATGACAAGGTCAGAAAACAATCCTATTCATATTGACATGGAATGTTCCAGCTTTATCATGGACTCAAATCTGGTATGATATTGCGAAGAATAACATATTAAGATTGATTTAAACGTCTTTTTCATTAATTGTCACCAGGTTTTATGTTTAATTGGTTGAAGATGGCACGGTTGCAAACTAAATATCACACTAACAAAAGCTCTACCTATCTATCAGTTTTGGCAATCTCTCTGTCTGTTTATCTAAGCCTAAATAATTCATTTATATCTAAGTGTAACAATTTTATATCTATGTCGAATAATTAGTCTATATCTATGTCTAAATAAAAATTTTATATCTATCTATCTATCTCCGTCCATATCTATCTATTTATGACCATATCTATCTCAGTCTGTTCAATATCTATCTATCTATCTATGACCATATCTATCTCAGTCTGTTCAATATCTATCTATCTATCTATGACCATATCTATCTCAGTCTGTTCAATATCTATCTATCTATCTATCTCAGTCTGTTCAATATCTATCTATCTCAGTCTGTTCAATATCTATCTATCTCAGTCTGTTCAATATCTATCTATCTCAGTCTGTTCAATATCTATCTATCTATCTATCTCAGTCTGTTCAATATCTATCTATCTCAGTCTGTTCGATATCTATCTATCTCAGTCTGTTCGATATCTATCTATCTCAGTCTGTTCGATATCTATCTATCTATCTCAGTCTGTTCGATATCTATCTATCTATCTCAGTCTGTTCGATATCTATCTATCTATCTCAGTCTGTTCGATATCTATCTATCTATCTCAGTCTGTTCGATATCTATCTATCTATCTCAGTCTGTTCGATATCTATCTATCTATCTCAGTCTGTTCAATATCTATCTATCTATCTATCTCAGTCTGTTCAATATCTATCTATCTATCTATCTATCTCAGTCTGTTCAATATCTATCTATCTATCTATCTATCTATCTCAGTCTGTTCAATATCTATCTATCTATCTGTCTCCGTCCATATCTATCTATCTATCTCCGTCCATATCTATCTATCTACCTATCTATCTCAGTCTGTTCAATATCTATCTATCTATATATCTATCTATCTATATATCTCCGTCCATATCTATCTATCTATCTAAGTCTGTTCAATATCTATCTATCTATCTATATATCTATCGATCTATCTATCTATCTCCGTCCATATCTATCGATCTATCTATCTATCTATCTATCTATATATCTATCTATCTATCGATCGATCGATCTATCTATCTATCTATCTATCTCCGTCCATATCTATCTATCTATATATCTATCGATCGATCGATCTATCTATCTATCTATCTCCGTCCATATCTATCTATCTATATATCTATCGATCGATCGATCTATCTATCTATCTATCTCCGTCCATATCTATCTATCTATCGATCGATCGATCTATCTATCTATCTATCGATCGATCGATCTATCTATCTATCTATCTCCGTCCATATCGATCTATCTATCTATCTATCTCCGTCCATATCTATCTATCTATTGATCTTTCTATCTATCTATCTATCTCCGTCCATATCTATCTATCTATATATCTATTGATCTATCTATCTATCTCCGTCCATATCTATCTATATATCTATTGATCTATCTATCTATCTCCGTCCATATCTATCTATATATCTATTGATCTATCTATCTATCTCCGTCCATATCTATCTATATATCTATTGATCTTTCTATCTATCTATCTATCTCCGTTCATATCTATCTATCTATCTACCTATCTATCTATCTATCTCCGTCCATATCTATCTATCTATCTACCTACCTATCTATCTATCTATCTCCGTCCATATCTATCCATCCTCTGAATGTCTATTTTTTATATCTAACTAGCTTGCTATCCCAGTCTGTTCATATCTATCTCATTTTGTTCACATCTAAGTCTAATCAATTCTTCCTTTTCTTCATATTCATATCTATCTCCTATGTCATTTTGTTTACAACATTATTCATCTCTCTCTCTCTCCTCTATATATATATATATATATATATATATATATATAGTGTCATCCACAGACAGACTGTTTTGCTGTATCACAGCTCATCAGTGTGGCTAGAAATCCAGTTGCCTCTAGCTAGGATAAAAAACCAGCTGAAGTGGCATCAGTCGGAGATTCTACCCCTAAGCAGGGATGAAGGTGAATTTAAGCATATTTATTTTTAGATAAACACACAGTGACTGAGAGAACTCAATTCATTTTACCAAAGAGTCTCGCATTATTAGCAGTAATAGTCACTGTTTACAAACTGACACTACGTCAGTGGCGTAGCTAGTGGGGGCGAGGGGGCGGACCGCCACGGGTGCTAGCACAGGAGGGGGTGACACAATGTCACCTCCAACAAAATTTTTCAATCAGGTTAAGGTGCCAAAAATAATATGAAAACAGTGGTGGAGACACCGGGTTTCGCAGGTGGGCATATGACCCCCCAGAAATAATTTATGACCCCCCAGTTTTGTCCTCCCGTCAGAAATTTTCTAATAAATTGTCGGGAAATTTGTGAGTAGGAAAAATAGCAATGTTTGCAGCTTTCATGTGTTTCAGTTGCTACAATCTTGGTTACTAACGAGAGACATTGTTGTAACATTTTATCGGGTGATATGGTATTTTAACTCTGCGTCATTAATAACAACAAAGCGAAATACGAAGCCAAAAGTGCAACAATTTCAGTCTTGCCTGTGTATCAATTCGCTGAGATACAATTTTCCATTGAGTGGGCGATATGCTTTTGAATAGGAGGAAGCCAAGCACTGGACTGTACTGCAGTTCCTGCAGTTTATCATCAAGTGGGACTTTGTTGAGTCATTGCCATATCTTACGCTGACTCTAAGATTCTTTCTGACAATATGTGTTTCTGTGGCATCGTGTGAAAGAAGTTTCTCCAAAATGAAACCTATAAAAAATTACCTCCGGTCAACCATGAGCCAGTCGAGACTGTCGGATCTGGCTGTGCTGTCCATTGAAAACGAGCTTACAAGACAAACAGATTTTGACGATGTCATTGACCAGTTTGCCACAATGAAAACAAGAAAACATTCATTCTAAGTCCATAGTATCGAATGTCATTCTTTTGTGTATTGCCGTGTTTTGTATTTAGTTGTTCTGAAAGTGAACAGTTGCATTTTAAAAATCTTTTGATTTGAACTGATTCTTTTGTGGTATTGGATTTTGTCTTGGATCATACATGTAAACAGTAACGTACCGGTCAGTAAAGTAGAGGTGTAGCATGTATGAAAATTTAGCTACAGCGAACCATTCAGCATAGGGTGAATCGGGGCCATTAGGGTGACATTTGAGCGGACTGCCCCGGCTGACGTTTACTCTAGCTACGCCACTGCACTACATATATTTTCAGGTTAAAGGTGAACGTGACTATGGGATATATAAGAATTCTGTTTGTTTTTAGAAAAGAACGTAATGCAATATATTTACTGTGATAGATTCTTAAAATGAAGTAAATTGCCAAAGATAGATTCAAAATGAATTAAAGTTCAGATGCAGATCAAATATGGATAGGAATCCAACAGGATGATAAAATAAAGAACAAATAGGAAATGGATATTAATCTAACATGTTTCACTTTTATTAAAGCTTCATCAGAGATTGAGAGAAAACAGACAAAAAGACAGAACTCTGGTATTTTCAATTTTGTTTGCCTCAATTTTCATTGGTCAGTCATGTATCCCACTCCAACTAGAGAGATGCACATATACAATTATGAATACACATTATCATCTAATGCCTGCTTAGACATACAAGAATTTTTATAATCTTATATACATATAGAATTATCTAACATTTTAATGTATATGATACATGACTGACCAATGAGAATTGACCCAAACAAAACTGAAAAATACCAGAATTCTGTCTTTTTGTCTGTTTTTTGTTGATAATTGTTTCCTATTTGTTCTTTATCTTATCCTGTTTGATTCCAATTCATATTTGATTCTTAACTCATATTGTTATACCCGTACCTACAGACTATAATGGGTATATCTCAATCCTTATATAAATACATTAGAATATACTGTATGTTGGGATTCACTGTGGGATTCAACTTGACTCACTTCTAGCTCACCACTAGCAGTTGATTACTTACTACACGCCGCTGACGAATCTTCTATGCTGTTCCTGTCATAAATATTATCGTTCCATTTCCAACTTTCGTTTTGGTTATTCTTATTCAGTAACCTTCTCCTAGTAATTAATTAAAAGTAAAGAATTACCTATTTAGAAATCTAAATCAAATCTCTATTAAGTTTAAAATTGTAGAATTACCGAGGAGAGAAAAAATAAAAAAATAAAAAATACATATGCTATTTAATTTATTTTTTCATTGAAATTATGTTAAAAAGGATGTTGACAGCTCCAGACAAAACTGTACCCATTTTACAGTTTAACTTCAACATGGTAGCCACCTCTCACGTAAAACAATTCAAACACACTCAGGTTATAATACATAAGCGCTCAGAAATATTTAGATATACATACACACACAATATATATATATATATATATATATATATATATATATATATATATATATATATGCTGAACTTTGCATGACTATCAATATATAATTATCAATAAAATGATGGACAATATAAAGGGAATAATTCTGAAATGGAAATTAATTGGAGGCCCAGGACAAAAATCCTTCTATTTACATAATGAAGGTCTCAAGGAAGAAATATCGCTTCCAATATTCTCAAGTGGTAACTTGAGTGGGACTTACTAAGGACAGAAAACCACTCCACACTGAAATTAGCAGCACAATTATGGTTATTATATATATATATATATATATATATCAATCAAGTAAATTGCCAAAAATAGTTACAAAAGTTTAAAAGAGGGATTCCCATCGATTTCTATGCTGCCACGCACACAGGAAAAGTTTGACCAATGTTCGCACAGCCTTAAAAATCAACGTCACTTTTGATGATGAATTTTAATTTATAATTTTAAAACTACTTACATAACCGTGGTTAAACAAACTGAATTTAACAAACAATATGAATATGATTTCTCATGGGTGCCGCCATTTTTGTTTCTTCAGGTTAGGATTTGTTTGTGTCTGCCTCTTTGTTCTTGCTTCTCTTTCATAATTTTGTTAAAATGTGAAACTATCTTATTGATTGCAACCTGCAGGTCTGCCTGTATTGATTTATTCAGCATAGCTTTCATTTGGCATGAGGTCAAGATTAAGAGGCACTCAGTGAGGATCAAACTCACTACTCAATCGTAACTGATTGGATGAAACAAGCTTGCTAACTATTATACCACATAGAAGTTCACTGTCTGTTGGCAGATTCAAACTATTCCTAGATTTTGTTTTTTTTCTTTTTTTACAACAATAATGTTCACCCTGCACAAGGACCAAGATATGTGGCGGTGGTTGCTGATATTACCATATTAAAGAGCAAATGAAAGCAAACTTAACCACTGAAAACTATATATATATATATATATATATATATATATATATATATATATATATATATATATAGGGTTAGGTAAATGAAATAACTAGATATTAGCAACAATATACATCGGTAAGCAAATAAATAATTGCCAAATTTAGCCAAGAGGTGTAGACATAACAGTGGTCAATGTGATTAGACAGGGCAAAGAAATGTATATTAATAAATACACATATACCTATGTTTGGTGTGTGACTAAAGTTTCGTTGGTTACCCAACTCATTGGGCACAAGATATAGCTTCATCTTGTGCTATATCTTGTACCCGATGAGTTGGGTAAATAATGAAACTTTAGTCAAACACCAAATGTAGGTATATGTGTATTTATTAATATATATATATATATGTGTGTGTGTGTGTGTGTGTGAATTAATGAGATCCAAATGATTTACCTCATAGAGATGATCATTTCGTCCATGAGAAAGTAGTTTTTCCCTGGACTTATCAATTCAAATACATTTACTAAAATGAATAAAACGTTTCTTTACAGGAAATTTGAAAGGCAAAGGAAGGAAAGAAGGAAAAAAGAAAAAGGAAAGAATAGAAGGAGGAGGAGTAAGAATTGGCCTATAATAGCGGGGGGGGCGGGAGTTATATAGATAAAGAGGGTTAAGGGACCTAAGGTGGTTGTGAGGGGTGTCAGGTACAGATGATATATATAGAAGAAATAAGAAGAGTTTGTTAACTGTTTCTTTCCACTTGACACCTGACACAACCTGTACATCTGGAATGTGGCTGGTGTAAAGAGCCAGTTGATGGTGAGTAAAAAAGGGGCGGTAGGTAAGAGAGATGGTAAAGGGCAGCAGAGAAACATTAGAACCAAGTAATTTTCCCATTTTTTTAATATTTATATGACGAAATCTACGACACATTTAAGGGATACGTATGCTTTACAAAGAATGTAGTTAACGCATGAGTTATGCACAAATACATGGCTTCCTTTTATTTTGTTGTCAGAAGTTAAATGCCCTAAAATTTGTATCTTGCTGACATTATCTTGACATGACCTGCTACATGCCTACTAAATCAGACAGTCAATATCTGTGGGGATTAATACTATAGGTTTATTGGTATAGCGATATAGTCACGGATGTTAGTCTGGTAACATCTAAAAGCATCGAAGAAAAGTTGAATTGCGTATGTGTGTTCACAGTGTTGTATTAGTTGTTTTAAATTTGTAGTATACCTAATTACATAATATTAGTATTACCTAATATTAGTATATCTAATTACCAACAAAGAAGTGTCTTCATGTGGGTGTCGGAGTGTGGTGTTGGGAATGTGGCATGGTAACTAATGGTGGCAACAGCTAGAAAATGTTTTGGAATCATAATCTTTGTAGAACATGACAGGATTTCCCAGCCTGTGTGATATCACCCACCTGTGAGCGATTTCAACTGTTGGGTGGGCAAGCAGGAACTGAACAGAAAATGGTAGGCAATTGGAAATTCTGGTGGGCGATATTGGATTTTCAGTATAAAAAAAAGGTATTTCAACATGTGCTACCTGAAAAAAATATTCAAAGGAGGTCTGCAAAGAATCTGTGTAAAAAATAACAGGAAGTTAATTAGGAATAACTGGGTCACGTTCCGAGATAAGATATAAATATCTCCACCGTAAACAAGAAACATTTTGGTATTTTCTATAGTCTTGAGACGGGTCATTAACATTCAGATAGTTCTGCAGATGAAATAACATTTATTTAGAGATAGATCTAATAAGAAATACCAAGAATAACAAAAAGTATTTGGTGAATTTTTATTAGTTGCTCATAGTATAGTATATTTTTTATTAGTTGCTCATTGTGTAGTATATTTTTTATTAGTTGCTCATAGTGTAGTATATTTTTTATTAGTTGCTCATAGTATAGTATATTTTTTATTAGTTGCTCATAGTGTAGTATATTTTTTATTAGTTGCTCATAGTATAGTATATTTTTTTACTAGTTGCTCATAGTATATATTCATTATGATTTTTTAATTATGAACAAAAATTGTTTAATTTTTTTGTCAACACTTGCAGTACTAACTGTAACCATAAAACAAAATTACATATGTATACGTTTCAATAGTCAAGTTTGCTTTTGTTTGTTCAGTAGCAGCAGCAGCTGCTGCTTAAGTCAGCATTATTTGTTATCTCCCTTTGGTATATTTTACTACATTCATTAAGTCAGTTTATGAACCAGTATTTGGTGAATTTTTATTAGTTGCTCATAGTATAGTATATTTTTTATTAGTTGCTCATTGTGTAGTATATTTTTTATTAGTTGCTCATTGTGTAGTATATTTTTTATTAGTTGCTCATAGTGTAGTATATTTTTTATTAGTTGCTCATAGTATAGTATATTTTTTATTAGTTGCTCATAGTATAGTATATTTTTTATTAGTTGCTCATAGTGTAGTATATTTTTTATTAGTTGCTCATAGTATAGTATATTTTTTTACTAGTTGCTCATAGTATTTTGTAACGTGTCTCAATATTTACACTACACTTGGACAGTAGAAAATTTTGGGTAATAAAGCAAAAATGGTTGAGAACCTGTCTATATTTCTGAGATGAGGTATGATGTACACTATTTACATTATTTGGACTATTGTCATCTTTGTTGCCATATTTATCACAGCGTTTCGGCCCTTCAGTATCTGTCTATATTTCTGAGATGAGGTATTATGTACACTATTTACATTATTCGGACTACTGTCCTCATCTTTGTCGACATATTTATTATGTTTCATCCATTGTACGCTCCGGCCTTCTTCAGGTGGTTGGAATATCAAACTGAACCCTTTATTTTGCTCACTGGGGTAGACTGTTCTAGTTCCACGTGTCATGTTTAATGAATGTTAGTTATCAGTTATCTCCTGTTAATTCCCCTCTCCAAGTTCTCCACTGCCTTAACCGGGTATTGAACTCACACTCTTTGGGTCCTGTCACTGGATCTAACTAATACCTTTATCCACTGTGCATATGTCCTTGAGGATGAGAACCTCTGACATAACCGAACAGAAGCAGTAACTTCATAGACAAATGATTTTCTGAAAAACCCGGTTCAGTTGAGACAAAGCTGAAGTCTTTTTGAATATCCGAAAACCACTTGCTGTCTAAGAATGTCTGAATTAATTCAACACATCACTGTGTGTCTGTTTGTGGACCAATTATTCTCCTGACAAAACCATCTGTCACAAAACAGCCATCTGGTTGTTCCTGCTTTCAGCCCTATAGCCACAACAAATTACAAAGTGAATAACTGCATAATGTTTAGACAAAACTGTCATCAGTACAAACAACAATAATACAGATATATATATGTCTATATTTCTGAGATGAGGTATTATGTACAGTATTTACATTAGTCGGACTATTGTCCTCATCTTTGTCGCCATATTTGTCACAACGTTTCGGCCGTTGTACGCTCCGGCCTTCTTCAGGTGGTTGGAATTTCGAACCACCTATTTCGGAGGGAAAATTACCAGGAGATAACTGATAACTGACATCCATCAAACATGGCTCGTGGAACTAGAACAGTCTACCCCAGTGATCGAAATAAAGGGTTCGGTTCGAAATTCCAACCACCTGAAGAAGGCCGGAGCGTACAACGGCCGAAACGTTGTAATAAATATGGCGACAAAGATGAGGACAATAGTCCGACTAATGTAAATACTGTATGTGTATATATATATATATATATGTATGTATGTGTGTGTGGAGGTGTAATGGATTGTGGCTTGAATTGAGGAATCAGAGAACCAAGTTCAAATTTCAGTCAAGTTCATTACATTCACTTATGTGCTAATACTCTTGGGAAAGGTATGAATCTATCTCTTCTACCCCCCTCTGCTATGGGTAAATAGCAGGAGAGATTGGATTCTATAGCCTTGACTGACAACCAGTCTAGGAGAAGGAAAAACTCTAAATTCAAAACCTTCAACACTAGGTAAATAATGGGGCAATATGTGCTCTGTAGCCATGGTTGGCAACCAGATTAGGGGAAGGACAACTTTGAATTTAAATCCAGAGCTGGAGTCTCAAAGATATGTTCAATTTTCTTCTGGCAACTTCTGCAAGGACACTGGTGCCAGGCTGTATTGGCCTCTGCCTTTCCGTTGGACAACATTGGTTTATGTGGAGAGGAGAGATGTGCATCATGGGCAACTACCGATCTGTCATTAAAAAAACACACTGGAGAGAGCATAAATTTGAGACACAAATCTATGGTCTCCTGAGACTGACAGATGCCGCACACACACACATATATGAAGAAATATAGTCTTAAAGTGTGCTATATTTATGGGATA
Source organism: Acanthosepion esculentum (assembly GCA_964036315.1). NCBI lineage: Eukaryota > Metazoa > Mollusca > Cephalopoda > Sepiida > Sepiidae > Acanthosepion > Acanthosepion esculentum. The sequence continues at coordinate 51,032,023 of OZ038519.1, read as the reverse complement.
AAGTGCTCAATATCAAAGATAGAGCGTGTGTAAATATAAAAGTGAACATAGAAGTCAACACTTAGAGGCGACAGTCTGTTTCATGCTAGATGCAATCGTCAGGCCACACACACACACACACACACACACACACACACACGGCCTGACGATTACATCTAGCATGAAACAGTCTGTCGCCTCTAAGTGTTGACTTCTATGTTCACTTATATATATATATATATATATATATATATATATATATATATATATATATATATATGTGTGTGTGTGTGGTGTCATGGATAGCAGCTCAGAATGAGAAATTGAAAATGAACATGACTGGAATTTGAACTCAGCTCTCCAATTTCTCATTCTGAGCTGCTATCCATCACACCACACACACAAACATTATTTATATATATATATATATATATATATATATATATATATATATATATATATATATATTAAACATGTAGTATTGAATGTTGAAGACAACATAGTCTTGCATATTTTCTTTTGAATTCTCTCATATTCTCTAATGAGACTTTTTATTTGAAAATGATTTGAAATATGCAAGACTATGTTGTCTTTAACATTCAATACTACATGTTTAAAAGAAAAGTTGCTGCCAAATTACACACACACACACACACACACATATATATATATATATATATATATATATATATATATATATATATATATATATACACACACACACACACACCTTTAAGAAAAATACAAATCCATCTCTTCTCATCACCCCTCAACTCTGAATTCAAAATCTGAATAGTTCTGTTTCAAGACCCCATTGTACACTATGCACACCATTTCAGTCCTTTGTATTTAGTTATTCTAAAACGTCTGGATGGTTCTGCACAAGCCTTCAGCACTATAGTCAAATCATATTTGCAGGTAGTCTGGTTGTTTTGTTCTAAGAACTGAGCTTCTGGGCCCTCAAACATTGAAGATGGTGGGGGAGTCTCTTGTATATATTTTAGAACAAAATAAGCTGGGAAGCCTAAGGTGATAAAAATATGAGTGCACAATATCGCAAGACAGAAATTTCATATAATAATAAAATAATATTTTAAAACATGCAAAGTGCTTCGACCTACCAAACTCCTAGTTTTATGTGATTTTCATTGGAACGACAATAAGGATGGCATTTTTCTCCTGAATTCCTTATAGAAAAATAAATCAGAATGTGAAATTAATAAGCTTGAATACAGGGGTCCCTACCGTTTTTTGTGTGATTGCTCACTTGCACATGGAAAAAATTTCCACCACCTAACCGTATGATAAATATTCAAAAGAATACCAAAATTGTTTGACAAAAGTTTGTTACTGGCTTGTAAGCTGACTTTATGGTGGTGCAAAAAATACCAAAGGGAGGTAACAAATAACACTAACTTAGACAGCAACAGTTGCTGATATTACCATATTAAAGAACAAATGAAAGCAAACTTACCCATTGAAAACTTTATATATATATATATATATATATATATATATATATATATATAAGTGAACATAGAAATCAACACTTAGAGGAGTCTGTTTCATGCTATTGCAATCGTCAGGCCACCATATATATATATATATATATAAATGTAAAAGTGGACATGGAAGTCAGCACTTAGAGGCGACAGTCTGTTTCATGACTTCCATGTCCACTTTTACATTTACACACGCTCTATCTCTGATATTGAGCACTTTATCCCATAAATATAGCACACTTTAAGACTATATTTCTTCATATATATATATAAATAAATTTAATTTTATGCAAGTGTTGACAAAAAATTAAAATGATTTTTGTTCATAATTATAAAATTAAAAAGAATATGCACTACCAGATATCCATCAGGTTAACAGAAAAGTCTAGGTAAATTATGGAGTTATGCTTGTAAGTCACTATTCAGCCTTGCTTGATCAGTGATGCACTCTTTGACCAAATTGGTCAAAATCACATCAGATCTAACAACATTTTCTCCTGCAAATGGAGACACAAGTTCAAAACTTACAGGAAAGCTCGTATTTTCCTTTAATAAGAAGGTTGACAAAAAATAAATGGATATACTGTTTAATAAACGGAGCATCTATTCAAATATGGGTATCTACTAAAATAACATTTAAATATAAATGTGTGTGTGTGTGGATATCTAAAATCCAATAAATGATAACTATTTAGTATCATTTACTATACTGAATGATGATGTTTATATAAATTCCTCTCTATAAGTCTAAAATTCTTTAATATGCAAAATCAAACAATTTCAGATTAGATGACGTCAAGTAAAAACATCTTTAATCCTAAGTTACCTCGGATTTTTGAAAATGAATAGTCTCCTAACATCTGTCTTCCATGACAACTGAGCTACAACCACACCATACTGCATAGTACATGCCCTCACTGAGTCAGTAGCTTATGGCAGGCAGCAGAAGAAATAAGTTGCTGACTAAGAATTATGAGTACTTTAAAAAATTTTTAGTTAACAAAACTCCCCATGTGACTAACGCAAGGTTAAGATACAAATTTAGAATTAAGTTGATGTAAAAAAATTAACATTTTTTTTTTATATCTGTAAATATCTTCAATTAATTCATTCTGTCCATGAAGAATAGAGTTTCTGTGAAACTCAGAGTTGGAAGATAAGTTTGAACTTTTCATTTACTTAATTTTTAAAACACACATACACAAACACAAGTTTTATTAAACTCAACCGACAAAGCCGGTTTAATTTTTCTATTATATTTTTCCAATTTTCAAATAACGTTGTATATCAGAATCAAAATTATAGATCAGGTATCTGAAGTTAATATTTTGTTCTATTGTTTTTATTTGAGTATATTCAACTTAGTCATTATCAAGAACCATGTGCTATCAGTGTAGTAGATAAGATTCCATTAGCTACATCTTGGTATTTTATGGAGAACTGAAAGTTTGAAACAGTCAAAAGTGATGTCATATATAATGATTTTAGGGAGGGAGACCATGCCAGAAAGAATGCATAAAATATTATCACAATTAATTGACGATTCAGTTGGGTTTTGATCCTGGCTTGAAGCAATTGGATGTCTAGCCAGACTGATGAGCTCTGATATGGCGAAGCAGTCTGTCTGTGGATGACAATATATACGCACCCAAAAAACTTAAAATTTGGTTGTGCACTCTTGGAAGATAAGTGTGAATTTGTAAAACAATTACTATTACTACTAATATTACAAGGCTCTTTCCCTTTCCAGGGTTGAGCACTGTCAGTCATTGGCGTGTTTATTCCCAGAATAAGTACGTAAAAACTTGCCTTTCTTTCAACCATGTGTAAATGGCTTAGGGGAAAAATATCCGATAGTTGTCGAATCAGTCGAGTTACGATACTAGCCACACTGATGAGCTATGATACAGCGAAACAATCTGCCTGTGGATGACAATATAATCAGTATAATATATACTTTGGGAAAATGTAAAATAAATGTAAGTAACATTTATGTAACGTAAATTTGTTATTTTCTCCCATAATATAATTACTATCCTTGGTATGACGATAGACTACGTCCGGGTCCCGGGTAAGATGATAAACTACGTCCAACAGCAAGGCCTCTGATCAGGAGGTTTTGAGTAGCATGGAACCACCTCTTAATTGCTGGTGTTCCCAGGTCCACCTTAACCCAGGGTGGTAGCACCTGTTAGGGTCCCAGCTATGGGCAAATAGTTAACCACCAAACTGGGGTCAAAACACTATGAAAGTGTAAAAAATAGATTTTAATACCAGAAAAAAAAATTATTGCCAGCTATACATTTTTGAAGGAAAAAATATTACCAAAAATAGATTTATGAAGGAATAAATATTACCAGCAACAAAAATTGTCAGCATTAAATAACCCATTGAGGTTGATATGCCGTAAAACAAACCAAACCATAATATAATTACAGTGTAACCCGGATATAAGAGAGTTGTCGGGACCGGAGAAGAAGTATCTTATATCCGGGTTTCTCTTATATCCGGGTCTGGTCTATTTTGTTTAGGTAAGTATGGCTCTAATTTGGGACCAGAGAAAATCTCTCTTATATCCGGGTTTCTCTTATATCAGGGTTACACTATATATTTTCTAAGGAATTTATGGATTTATTTATAATATAACTTTTTTATTTCTTCAAATGCTATTAAAGTGGACTCTTGTTATTTAAAATAGACGACCCATTTTTATTCATTAAACAGTGTGTGTTATGTCAATTTTCTATCAGCTTTATCTTTGAGAAATCATAGTAAAGAAAATGTCTTCTAGTAGGGATTGAACCATCATCTCCCTTTGTAGGGCAAACTACCATTTGACCCAGCATGCTTTATCACTCGGCCATGAAGGCTCTTTTTACCCTATTTAATACACACCTTTCTTATCCTTTTTAATACACGTTGCTTAATAATAAATAAAAATGGGGAGTTTATTTCAAATAAGAAGTGTCTAACATAATAATGTTTGAAGCAATAAATACACAGAGTATATGCCTCTCTTTTATTTTGAATAATTGAATATTAAAATAATACTTTATTTTGAATAATTGAATATTAAAATAATACTTTATTTAAAATAATTGAATATTAAAATAATACTTTATTTAAAATATAGCTTAGTTTTTAAATGAAAATCTTACTTAATTTCTCCACATCATTTTTCTTTACCCAGAAAATGAAAATGATGATTTTATTTCTGTTGACTTTTTTCCAACCCTAACAAAGTGTACCTTATGACTTTTCTTGTGACTATTTCCAACAATCAAAGGTCTATCGAAGATTCAAGATTGTCTAATCTGATTCTTGTATATATATAAGTCATAGCAAAAGGATTCTATCAAAGTGGGAAAGTGAGGATTGTGCAGCTCCAGCCCAGATATGGCAGCAATACTCGATTTTAATCTGATCTGACTCTTGTGAAGATGAAGCGTGGCAGAAGGACTCGATCAAAGATGGAAAGTGAGGATTGTGTAGCTCCAGCCCAGATATAGCAGCAATACTCGATTTTGGTCTAATCTGATTCTTGTATATATAAGTCATAGCAAAAGGATTCTGTCAAAGAGGGAAAGTGAGGATTGTGTAGCTCCAGCCCAGATATAGCAGCAATACTCGATTTTGGTCTGATCTGATTCTTGTATATATAAGTCATAGCAAAAGGATTCTGTCAAAGAGGGAAAGTGAAGATTGTGTAGCTCCAGCCCAGATATGGCAGCAATACTCGATTTTGGTCTAATCTGATTCTTGTATATATATAAGTCATAGCAAAAGGATTCTATCAAAGTGGGAAAGTGAGGATTGTGCAGCTCCAGCCCAGATATGGCAGCAATACTCGATTTTAATCTGATCTGACTCTTGTGAAGATGAAGCGTGGCAGAAGGACTCGATCAAAGATGGAAAGTGAGGATTGTGTAGCTCCAGCCCAGATATAGCAGCAATACTCGATTTTGGTCTAATCTGATTCTTGTATATATAAGTCATAGCAAAAGGATTCTGTCAAAGAGGGAAAGTGAGGATTGTGTAGCTCCAGCCCAGATATAGCAGCAATACTCGATTTTGGTCTGATCTGATTCTTGTATATATAAGTCATAGCAAAAGGATTCTGTCAAAGAGGGAAAGTGAGGATTGTGTAGCTCCAGCCCAGATATAGCAGCAATACTCGATTTTGGTCTGATCTGATTCTTGTATATATAAGTCATAGCAAAAGGATTCTGTCAAAGAGGGAAAGTGAGGATTGTGTAGCTCCAGCCCAGATATAGCAGCAATACTCGATTTTGGTCTGATCTGATTCTTGTATATATAAGTCATAGCAAAAGGATTCTGTCAAAGAGGGAAAGTGAGGATTGTGTAGCTCCAGCCCAGATATAGCAGCAATACTCGATTTTGGTCTGATCTGATTCTTGTATATATAAGTCATAGCAGAAGGATTCTGTCAAAGAGGGAAAGTGAAGATTGTGTAGCTCCAGCCCAGATATGGCAGCAATACTCGATTTTGGTCTAATCTGATTCTTGTATATATATAAGTCATAGCAAAAGGATTCTATCAAAGTGGGAAAGTGAGGATTGTGCAGCTCCAGCCTAGATATGGCAGCAATACTCGATTTTAATCTGATCTGACTCTTGTGAAGATGAAGCGTGGCAGAAGGACTCGATCAAAGATGGAAAGTGAGGATTGTGTAGCTCCAGCCCAGATATAGCAGCAATACTCGATTTTGGTCTAATCTGATTCTTGTATATATAAGTCATAGCAAAAGGATTCTGTCAAAGAGGGAAAGTGAGGATTGTGTAGCTCCAGCCCAGATATAGCAGCAATACTCGATTTTGGTCTGATCTGATTCTTGTATATATAAGTCATAGCAAAAGGATTCTGTCAAAGAGGGAAAGTGAAGATTGTGTAGCTCCAGCTCAGATATGGCAGCAATACTCGATTTTGGTCTAATCTGATTCTTGTATATATATAAGTCATAGCAAAAGGATTCTATCAAAGTGGGAAAGTGAGGATTGTGCAGCTCCAGCCTAGATATGGCAGTAATATTTCAGTTTGGGTCTAATCTGACTCTTATAAAGATAAAAAGCCTGATAGTAGGAGTCAGGTTTGTAAGCAGTAATAGCACATGAAAATATTTACTTTAATAAATGGAATAATATTTTATTAAAGCATCATTTATTTTATTACCATATGTAAAGTATTTTCTGAAGAATTAATGGATTTATTTATAATCCAACATTTTTATTTCTTCAAATGCTATTAAAGAGGACTCTTCTTATTTAAAATAGACGCCCCATTTTTATTTATTAAACAGTGTGTGAAGATGATGAAACAAAGTGAAAAAATCTTTTTATGAAAGATGTGTTTTGTCAGCTCAGTCAGATGTGTGATACATGCTTAGGCAATCATGTATCTTTCGATACATGACTGATGAGACAGATTTTCCTGCAGTAGGTTGCCATTTCTTTCTGCGGTAGACCAGTTGTCATCCAAGGCTATAGAACCCAGTCTGTCCTGCTATTTATCCATATCTGGGGGGAGAAGAAGAGGATTCATATCTTTTTCAAGGCTATTAGCACATAAGTGAATGTAATGGATTCGACCGGAATTCGAACTCGGCTCAAATTTCTCAATCCGAGCTGCTATCCTTTACTCTACCGTTTTGCCAGCTACCGAGAGAAAATGTGCGCTCTCTGTCTGTCTTCTTCAGTTTAATAATGAAAGAAAGACAATAACATTGCGATGGAAAAATGTCTTGGAATCTCTGAGAACAGTCAGGCATTGTAGATCAAATTTATTGCCCCAGCTTATCACCTCATGATTTAGGCTTGAAGACAGTCAGTTTTTTGGGTTTGTTTGTTTTGTCTGTATTTGTATTAGAACTGTTTTGGTATTGTTGGATTTTAGATCAAGGTCTTATATTAAAAAATTATTATTATTATTATTATGTTTATTTTTATTTTTTATCTGTATGTTTAATCCCTGCTGGAGAACACATTCTCTTTAATATTTCTCAAAATGCATGTGCAGGCTGAATATATGCATAATATACACTACAGTGTAACCCGGATATAAGAGAAACCCGGATATAAGAGAGATTTTCTCTGATCCCAAATTAGAGCCTGTGTTAATGTATATATAATAGATCAAACCCGGATATAAGAGAAACCCGGATATAAGAGACTTCTTATCCGGTCCCGACAACTCTCTTATATCCGGGTTACACTGTATATAAAATAAAAATGGGATGTCTGTTTCAAATAAGAAATGTCCACTATAATAATTGAAGTATATATATATATATATATATATATATATATATATATATATATATATATATTCAACAGTTGTTTTTCACATCCCATATCTGTGTGTGTGCTTATGTTTGATGTTATATATGAAATACATGCCCACACATGTACGTACCCTGCTCAGTGATAGTAACCAGGTATTGTGAAGAAGTGATATTGTAAAAACAAACTGCTTTCCTGTCATGACAACAAAACAGATGCCATGTGTTATTAGAAAACTAGTCTCTTTACTTGAGATGAAGAACAAATTCACCACCCATCCCTACAAATACATCAACACACAAAGAAAGAAAAAAAGAAAGGAAACAAAATTTCAAGTACACCGGCTCTTAATGTATAGCAAAAAACCAGTCCATTAAAGTACACTAAGCAAAAAAAAAAAAAATTTCTATTTAGGTGACTTTATATTTTTTTTATTTTATACCGGGGTGACTTGACAATTTGCAGATTAAAAAGAATTCTTCAGCAAGTTCCTACTTGTTTTTTCATCTAAGAATATTGCTGAGAGACCAGGACAGAGTTCATTGTCCTCATCTCACGAGGTCATCTTCCCAATTTTCTGTCACCTGATAAGTTTCATTGAAGATTTTTTTTTTTTTTTTTTTTAAGCGTATCACCCCAAGCAAGGCTGGAAGCCACTATCACGCAAGGGGTTAAAGAAGGGTTGGAGGAAGAGCAGATATGAGTGGTAAAGGAGAGGATGTGGAGAAGGAGAAAGACAGTGGGTCGATCAAGGCAAGGGGGTTACAGAAGATTTGGAGCGAGAGCAGATAGGAATGAAAAATGAAAGGATGTGGAGAAGGGAAGTGGATAGATCAAGGCAACTGGAGATGTCGATTGACGCTACACTTAAACCGTTGGAGATTGTATTTGTCAGGGAAACAGTAATAGGGAAGGGAGTTCCATAGGCGAGATGTGCGAGACATGAAGCTATTGGAGTAGAAGAGACGTCTACATCTAACAGTTTCCACGGTGTAGGGGTGGGAGCGGGATGCCAGCCTCGTGGGGCGTTTAAATTCATGAGGCCTAGGGACAAGCGAAAGCAGCTCCTCGGAGCAATTACCGTGAAAGTACTTGTAAAAAAGGCAGAGCGTGGCAACATCATGTCTGTGAGAGAACGACTGCAGACGAGATGACAGATCAGGGCCAATCACGTTGCCTATCCATCTCTGGATCTTATCAAGAACCCTGAGGCAAACAGCAGGGGCCCCAGACCATATATGGCAGCAATACTCCATGCAAGGGCGAATGGTCGATTTATAGACTTGGAGGATCGATTACTAACAAGGTATTATGATAAACATTTTATTAAGTTTTTCTAGCATTCCATTAGTACAAGTATTTTCTTTTATGGATGCTAATGTGTAAGAAATGGCTAGAATATGTTTTCATCGGTTAATCTAACCATTATACGACAGGATGCTTATTTTTTGTTTAGCTGTATATCTAGAATTTTTTTGTATGCATATATAGCAATGGGAATGTTTATTAATTTCTGAACATGGTCAGCACATTGTGACTGTGTTCATAATTGATATTTGAGTTGGCATCTTTTTTTATTGTTAATACCTCTATTATTTATAACGTTTTTTTTTTTTTTTTTTTTTTTTGCATATGGATGAGTCTATTAGGTTTGTATTTTCCACAAGTCATGGACAAAGATTGGTAGGTCTCCGTGTATATTTTTAAATGGGTCCTAATGGAGTTATGATCTGAGCAACGGAAAGTAAATCTTCTTGATAAGCATGTAGTTGTATTTCTATTCATGAATTTGTTTTCATCAGGAATGCAAATTCATAAATAAGGTTGGTCCTGAGTAGCTTGGATCTTGCTGGTGAGTTGTTATTGTTGACGATACACTCACAGACACACACACATATATATATAAACATGTATCAGCCACAAAAAAAAGGTAGGTTAACATTATTGATCGTTCTGGGTATGACGTTAAACTGCATCCAAGTCCTGGGTAAGACAATAAACTACATCCAACAGCAAGGCCTCTGATCAGGAGGTTTTGAGGAGCGTGGAACCACCTCTTAATTGCTGATGTTCCCAGGTCCACCCTGACCCGGGGTGGTAGCACCTGTTAGGGTCCCAGCTATGGGAAAATAGTGAAATCCCAAGGTGTGTCCACGTCCTGGGTATGACAATAAACTACATCCACGTCCTGAGTATGACGATAAACTACGTCCAACCAAAAGGCCGTCGATCCAATCAATCGGCTGGTCATATCATGCCCCATCACATCTAACCCATCCCAAAACAACTACAACTTACAATTAACTTTCCCTCCCAAACCCTACACTAAATATACTAACACCTTACCCCTAAAATGTGATGGGAAACAATGATGTTGCCAGCTATACGTTTTTGAAACGATGATGTTGCTAGCTATACGTTTTTGAAACGATGATGTTGCCAGCTATACATTTTTGAAACAATCTAGTAAATACTGGATCTGGCATTAAATAACCCATAGTGGTTGATATGCCATAAAACCCCAAACAAACAAACAAACATTATTGAGTACCAGGAAAAAGTCTATCGCTCTTTCTTTTATATATATATACACGCACACACTCATTCTCTAAATCTCTCTCTCCCTGTCTCCCAAGTTTACTTGTTGAAAATATAGGGGGAGGAAGAATGTGTACTTTTATTAAGTATTTAATTTTTTCTTCAAGACAGAATGAAATGAAATACTCTTCATCTTTTTTTCATCCTTCTTTCTTAGCTTTTTGTTATTCTTTCTTTTTTTTGCAGAGTTATTTCTTTCACCCTCTGCCCTCACATCGTTTGACTAACTTTCCTTCTTTACATTATTATTTCATTCTTCACTTTCTTTCTTCACATTCTTTCTTTTTTGCAGAGTTATTTCTTTCACCCTCTGCCCTCACATCTTTTGACTAACTTTCCTTCTTTACATTATTATTTCATTCTTCACTTTCTTTCTTCACATTCTTTCTTTTTTGCAGAGTTATTTCTTTCACCCTCTGCCCTCACATCTTTTGACTAACTTTCCTTCTTTACATTATTATTTCATTCTTCACTTTCTTTCTTCACATTCTTTCTTTACATTCTTTCTTTTTTGCAGAGTTATTTCTTTCACCCTCTGCCCTCACATCTTTTGACTAACTTTCCTTCTTTACATTATTATTTCATTCTTCACTTTCTTTCTTCACATTCTTTCTTTTTTGCAGAGTTATTTCTTTCACCCTCTGCCCTCACATCGTTTGACTAACTTTCCTTCTTTACATTATTATTTCATTCTTCACTTTCTTTCTTCACATTCTTTCTTTTTTGCAGAGTTATTTCTTTCACCCTCTGCCCTCACATCTTTTGACTAACTTTCCTTCTTTACATTATTATTTCATTCTTCACTTTCTTTCTTCACATTCTTTCTTTTTTGCAGAGTTATTTCTTTCACCCTCTGCCCTCACATCTTTTGACTAACTTTCCTTCTTTACATTATTATTTCATTCTTCACTTTCTTTCTTCACATTCTTTCTTTTTTGCAGAGTTATTTCTTTCACCCTCTGCCCTCACATCTTTTGACTAACTTTCCTTCTTTACATTATTATTTCATTCTTCACTTTCTTTCTTCACATTCTTTCTTTTTTGCAGAGTTATTTCTTTCACCCTCTGCCCTCACATCTTTTGACTAACTTTCCTTCTTTACATTATTATTTCATTCTTCACTTTCTTTCTTCACATTCTTTCTTTTTTGCAGAGTTATTTCTTTCACCCTCTGCCCTCACATCTTTTGACTAACTTTCCTTCTTTACATTATTATTTCATTCTTCACTTTCTTTCTTCACATTCTTTCTTTTTTGCAGAGTTATTTCTTTCACCCTCTGCCCTCACATCTTTTGACTAACTTTCCTTCTTTACATTATTATTTCATTCTTCACTTTCTTTCTTCACATTCTTTCTTTTTTGCAGAGTTATTTCTTTCACCCTCTGCCCTCACATCGTTTGACTAACTTTCCTTCTTTACATTATTATTTCATTCTTCACTTTCTTTCTTCACATTCTTTCTTTTTTGCAGAGTTATTTCTTTCACCCTCTGCCCTCACATCTTTTGACTAACTTTCCTTCTTTACATTATTATTTCATTCTTCACTTTCTTTCTTCACATTCTTTCTTTTTTGCAGAGTTATTTCTTTCACCCTCTGCCCTCACATCTTTTGACTAACTTTCCTTCTTTACATTATTATTTCATTCTTCACTTTCTTTCTTCACATTCTTTCTTTTTTGCAGAGTTATTTCTTTCACCCTCTGCCCTCACATCTTTTGACTAACTTTCCTTCTTTACATTATTATTTCATTCTTCACTTTCTTTCTTCACATTCTTTCTTTTTTGCAGAGTTATTTCTTTCACCCTCTGCCCTCACATCGTTTGACTAACTTTCCTTCTTTACATTATTATTTCATTCTTCACTTTCTTTCTTCACATTCTTTCTTTTTTGCAGAGTTATTTCTTTCACCCTCTGCCCTCACATCTTTTGACTAACTTTCCTTCTTTACATTATTATTTCATTCTTCACTTTCTTTCTTCACATTCTTTCTTTTTTGCAGAGTTATTTCTTTCACCCTCTGCCCTCACATCGTTTGACTAACTTTCCTTCTTTACATTATTATTTCATTCTTCACTTTCTTTCTTCACATTCTTTCTTTTTTGCAGAGTTATTTCTTTCACCCTCTGCCCTCACATCGTTTGACTAACTTTCCTTCTTTACATTATTATTTCATTCTTCACTTTCTTTCTTCACATTCTTTCTTTTTTGCAGAGTTATTTCTTTCACCCTCTGCCCTCACATCTTTTGACTAACTTTCCTTCTTTACATTATTATTTCATTCTTCACTTTCTTTCTTCACATTCTTTCTTTTTTGCAGAGTTATTTCTTTCACCCTCTGCCCTCACATCTTTTGACTAACTTTCCTTCTTTACATTATTATTTCATTCTTCACTTTCTTTCTTCACATTCTTTCTTTTTTGCAGAGTTATTTCTTTCACCCTCTGCCCTCACATCTTTTGACTAACTTTCCTTCTTTACATTATTATTTCATTCTTCACTTTCTTTCTTCACATTCTTTCTTTTTTGCAGAGTTATTTCTTTCACCCTCTGCCCTCACATCGTTTGACTAACTTTCCTTCTTTACATTATTATTTCATTCTTCACTTTCTTTCTTCACATTCTTTCTTTTTTGCAGAGTTATTTCTTTCACCCTCTGCCCTCACATCTTTTGACTAACTTTCCTTCTTTACATTATTATTTCATTCTTCACTTTCTTTCTTCACATTCTTTCTTTTTTGCAGAGTTATTTCTTTCACCCTCTGCCCTCACATCTTTTGACTAACTTTCCTTCTTTACATTATTATTTCATTCTTCACTTTCTTTCTTCACATTCTTTCTTTTTTGCAGAGTTATTTCTTTCACCCTCTGCCCTCACATCTTTTGACTAACTTTCCTTCTTTACATTATTATTTCATTCTTCACTTTCTTTCTTCACATTCTTTCTTTTTTGCAGAGTTATTTCTTTCACCCTCTGCCCTCACATCTTTTGACTAACTTTCCTTCTTTACATTATTATTTCATTCTTCACTTTCTTTCTTCACATTCTTTCTTTTTTGCAGAGTTATTTCTTTCACCCTCTGCCCTCACATCTTTTGACTAACTTTCCTTCTTTACATTATTATTTCATTCTTCACTTTCTTTCTTCACATTCTTTCTTTTTTGCAGAGTTATTTCTTTCACCCTCTGCCCTCACATCGTTTGACTAACTTTCCTTCTTTACATTATTATTTCATTCTTCACTTTCTTTCTTCACATTCTTTCTTTTTTGCAGAGTTATTTCTTTCACCCTCTGCCCTCACATCTTTTGACTAACTTTCCTTCTTTACATTATTTCATTCTTCACTTTCTTTCTTCACATTCTTTCTTTTTTGCAGAGTTATTTCTTTCACCCTCTGCCCTCACATCTTTTGACTAACTTTCCTTCTTTACATTATTATTTCATTCTTCACTTTCTTTCTTCACATTCTTTCTTTTTTGCAGAGTTATTTCTTTCACCCTCTGCCCTCACATCGTTTGACTAACTTTCCTTCTTTACATTATTATTTCATTCTTCACTTTCTTTCTTCACATTCTTTCTTTTTTGCAGAGTTATTTCTTTCACCCTCTGCCCTCACATCTTTTGACTAACTTTCCTTCTTTACATTATTATTTCATTCTTCACTTTCTTTCTTCACATTCTTTCTTTTTTGCAGAGTTATTTCTTTCACCCTCTGCCCTCACATCTTTTGACTAACTTTCCTTCTTTACATTATTATTTCATTCTTCACTTTCTTTCTTCACATTCTTTCTTTTTTGCAGAGTTATTTCTTTCACCCTCTGCCCTCACATCTTTTGACTAACTTTCCTTCTTTACATTATTATTTCATTCTTCACTTTCTTTCTTCACATTCTTTCTTTTTTGCAGAGTTATTTCTTTCACCCTCTGCCCTCACATCTTTTGACTAACTTTCCTTCTTTACATTATTATTTCATTCTTCACTTTCTTTCTTCACATTCTTTCTTTTTTGCAGAGTTATTTCTTTCACCCTCTGCCCTCACATCGTTTGACTAACTTTCCTTCTTTACATTATTATTTCATTCTTCACTTTCTTTCTTCACATTCTTTCTTTTTTGCAGAGTTATTTCTTTCACCCTCTGCCCTCACATCTTTTGACTAACTTTCCTTCTTTACATTATTATTTCATTCTTCACTTTCTTTCTTCACATTCTTTCTTTTTTGCAGAGTTATTTCTTTCACCCTCTGCCCTCACATCTTTTGACTAACTTTCCTTCTTTACATTATTATTTCATTCTTCACTTTCTTTCTTCACATTCTTTCTTTTTTGCAGAGTTATTTCTTTCACCCTCTGCCCTCACATCTTTTGACTAACTTTCCTTCTTTACATTATTATTTCATTCTTCACTTTCTTTCTTCACATTCTTTCTTTTTTGCAGAGTTATTTCTTTCACCCTCTGCCCTCACATCTTTTGACTAACTTTCCTTCTTTACATTATTATTTCATTCTTCACTTTCTTTCTTCACATTCTTTCTTTTTTGCAGAGTTATTTCTTTCACCCTCTGCCCTCACATCGTTTGACTAACTTTCCTTCTTTACATTATTATTTCATTCTTCACTTTCTTTCTTCACATTCTTTCTTTTTTGCAGAGTTATTTCTTTCACCCTCTGCCCTCACATCTTTTGACTAACTTTCCTTCTTTACATTATTATTTCATTCTTCACTTTCTTTCTTCACATTCTTTCTTTTTTGCAGAGTTATTTCTTTCACCCTCTGCCCTCACATCGTTTGACTAACTTTCCTTCTTTACATTATTATTTCATTCTTCACTTTCTTTCTTCACATTCTTTCTTTTTTGCAGAGTTATTTCTTTCACCCTCTGCCCTCACATCTTTTGACTAACTTTCCTTCTTTACATTATTATTTCATTCTTCACTTTCTTTCTTCACATTCTTTCTTTTTTGCAGAGTTATTTCTTTCACCCTCTGCCCTCACATCGTTTGACTAACTTTCCTTCTTTACATTATTATTTCATTCTTCACTTTCTTTCTTCACATTCTTTCTTTTTTGCAGAGTTATTTCTTTCACCCTCTGCCCTCACATCTTTTGACTAACTTTCCTTCTTTACATTATTATTTCATTCTTCACTTTCTTTCTTCACATTCTTTCTTTTTTGCAGAGTTATTTCTTTCACCCTCTCCCCTCACATCTTTTGACTAACTTTCCTTCTTTACATTATTATTTCATTCTTCACTTTCTTTCTTCACATTCTTTCTTTTTTGCAGAGTTATTTCTTTCACCCTCTGCCCTCACATCTTTTGACTAACTTTCCTTCTTTACATTATTATTTCATTCTTCACTTTCTTTCTTCACATTCTTTCTTTTTTGCAGAGTTATTTCTTTCACCCTCTGCCCTCACATCGTTTGACTAACTTTCCTTCTTTACATTATTATTTCATTCTTCACTTTCTTTCTTCACATTCTTTCTTTTTTGCAGAGTTATTTCTTTCACCCTCTGCCCTCACATCTTTTGACTAACTTTCCTTCTTTACATTATTATTTCATTCTTCACTTTCTTTCTTCACATTCTTTCTTTTTTGCAGAGTTATTTCTTTCACCCTCTGCCCTCACATCTTTTGACTAACTTTCCTTCTTTACATTATTATTTCATTCTTCACTTTCTTTCTTCACATTCTTTCTTTTTTGCAGAGTTATTTCTTTCACCCTCTGCCCTCACATCTTTTGACTAACTTTCCTTCTTTACATTATTATTTCATTCTTCACTTTCTTTCTTCACATTCTTTCTTTTTTGCAGAGTTATTTCTTTCACCCTCTGCCCTCACATCTTTTGACTAACTTTCCTTCTTTACATTATTATTTCATTCTTCACTTTCTTTCTTCACATTCTTTCTTTTTTGCAGAGTTATTTCTTTCACCCTCTGCCCTCACATCTTTTGACTAACTTTCCTTCTTTACATTATTATTTCATTCTTCACTTTCTTTCTTCACATTCTTTCTTTTTTGCAGAGTTATTTCTTTCACCCTCTGCCCTCACATCTTTTGACTAACTTTCCTTCTTTACATTATTATTTCATTCTTCACTTTCTTTCTTCACATTCTTTCTTTTTTGCAGAGTTATTTCTTTCACCCTCTGCCCTCACATCGTTTGACTAACTTTCCTTCTTTACATTATTATTTCATTCTTCACTTTCTTTCTTCACATTCTTTCTTTTTTGCAGAGTTATTTCTTTCACCCTCTGCCCTCACATCTTTTGACTAACTTTCCTTCTTTACATTATTATTTCATTCTTCACTTTCTTTCTTCACATTCTTTCTTTTTTGCAGAGTTATTTCTTTCACCCTCTGCCCTCACATCTTTTGACTAACTTTCCTTCTTTACATTATTATTTCATTCTTCACTTTCTTTCTTCACATTCTTTCTTTTTTGCAGAGTTATTTCTTTCACCCTCTGCCCTCACATCTTTTGACTAACTTTCCTTCTTTACATTATTATTTCATTCTTCACTTTCTTTCTTCACATTCTTTCTTTTTTGCAGAGTTATTTCTTTCACCCTCTGCCCTCACATCGTTTGACTAACTTTCCTTCTTTACATTATTATTTCATTCTTCACTTTCTTTCTTCACATTCTTTCTTTTTTGCAGAGTTATTTCTTTCACCCTCTGCCCTCACATCTTTTGACTAACTTTCCTTCTTTACATTATTATTTCATTCTTCACTTTCTTTCTTCACATTCTTTCTTTTTTGCAGAGTTATTTCTTTCACCCTCTGCCCTCACATCTTTTGACTAACTTTCCTTCTTTACATTATTATTTCATTCTTCACTTTCTTTCTTCACATTCTTTCTTTTTTGCAGAGTTATTTCTTTCACCCTCTGCCCTCACATCTTTTGACTAACTTTCCTTCTTTACATTATTATTTCATTCTTCACTTTCTTTCTTCACATTCTTTCTTTTTTGCAGAGTTATTTCTTTCACCCTCTGCCCTCACATCTTTTGACTAACTTTCCTTCTTTACATTATTATTTCATTCTTCACTTTCTTTCTTCACATTCTTTCTTTTTTGCAGAGTTATTTCTTTCACCCTCTGCCCTCACATCTTTTGACTAACTTTCCTTCTTTACATTATTATTTCATTCTTCACTTTCTTTCTTCACATTCTTTCTTTTTTGCAGAGTTATTTCTTTCACCCTCTGCCCTCACATCTTTTGACTAACTTTCCTTCTTTACATTATTTCATTCTTCACTTTCTTTCTTCACATTCTTTCTTTTTTGCAGAGTTATTTCTTTCACCCTCTGCCCTCACATCTTTTGACTAACTTTCCTTCTTTACATTATTTCATTCTTCACTTTCTTTCTTCACATTCTTTCTTTTTTGCAGAGTTATTTCTTTCACCCTCTGCCCTCACATCTTTTGACTAACTTTCCTTCTTTACATTATTTCATTCTTCACTTTCTTTCTTCACATTCTTTCTTTTTTGCAGAGTTATTTCTTTCACCCTCTGCCCTCACATCTTTTGACTAACTTTCCTTCTTTACATTATTTCATTCTTCACTTTCTTTCTTCACATTCTTTCTTTTTTGCAGAGTTATTTCTTTCACCCTCTGCCCTCACATCTTTTGACTAACTTTCCTTCTTTACATTATTTCATTCTTCACTTTCTTTCTTCACATTCTTTCTTTTTTGCAGAGTTATTTCTTTCACCCTCTGCCCTCACATCTTTTGACTAACTTTCCTTCTTTACATTATTTCATTCTTCACTTTCTTTCTTCACATTCTTTCTTTTTTGCAGAGTTATTTCTTTCACCCTCTGCCCTCACATCGTTTGACTAACTTTCCTTCTTTACATTATTTCATTCTTCACTTTCTTTCTTCACATTCTTTCTTTTTTGCAGAGTTATTTCTTTCACCCTCTGCCCTCACATCGTTTGACTAACTTTCCTTCTTTACATTATTTCATTCTTCACTTTCTTTCTTCACATTCTTTCTTTTTTGCAGAGTTATTTCTTTCACCCTCTGCCCTCACATCGTTTGACTAACTTTCCTTCTTTACATTATTTCATTCTTCACTTTCTTTCTTCACATTCTTTCTTTTTTGCAGAGTTATTTCTTTCACCCTCTGCCCTCACATCGTTTGACTAACTTTCCTTCTTTACATTATTTCATTCTTCACTTTCTTTCTTCACATTCTTTCTTTTTTGCAGAGTTATTTCTTTCACCCTCTGCCCTCACATCGTTTGACTTGCTCTCCTTCTTTCTTTATTTTATTTCCTTCTTCACATTCTTTCTTTATTCACATTCTTTCTTTTTTGCAGAGTTATTTCTTCCACCCTCTGACCTCACATCTTTTGACTTACTCTCTTTCTTTCTTTACTTTATTTCCTTCTCTACTTTCTATCTTTCCTCACGTTATTTCTTTCACCCTCTGCCCTCACATCTTTTGATTTGCCTTCCTTCTTTCTTCACTTTCTTTCCATTATTATTCCCTTCATCTTCTCTCACATTTTTGTTTTTCTTTCTTTCCCTTTTTTATGAGAGGTATTGTCTCTGACTGATGTAGTCTCGTCAAGAGAAGATACCTCTCCCATAGGTATGACAATTCTGCCTGTTATACAGTGCCTAATTTACATATCACTGCACCTCCATGAACCTAAGGGGCTTTACACATTTTTTGACCTTTGACTTCTATGAACAACCTTGAAAGACATAATCCATCTCTCAGATTGAGTCTGTTTATTTCTTTTCATAGGAAATCTAGGTCTTAATTGATTCTCCTCATTTGAATCATCATGATATCTCTGTCTACGCTCATCCCCAGATTATTCCTTACTACTACTGGAAGCGCTCATCCTCTCCTCCCTCTGCTTTTCTTCACTTTAATATCTCTGGTAGTCTTCCTGATCACTCTCAATACTGGATTCATTCATCCTTTCTTGCATTGTTTGTTTTTCTGCTTTCTCTTCCTCCTCTTTTTCTATAGCTTCATGCTCTCTTGTGGTTCTACTTTGACTGTGCCTGGTAAGTTGGTATTTTTGTATGTTTTAACCATGCACGTAAACTTTCTTCACATAACTCAGGTGCATTTTCAGAGACCAAGGTCTTTGGAATTCCATTTCTCAAAAACACTATCCTCAACACTTGCTTCAAAGTAGTGGCTTTTCTATCCACAACTTTAATATTAAGTTGGTGCAAAAATAATGTCGTTTTTTGACGTTCAAGATCATGTCAAAAAACGACATTATTTTTGCACCAACCTAATAACTTCAGGCCAACTTGAATACAAGTTGACTAATGTCGGAAATAGTCCTATACCTTTAATGTGGGTATGATCTGTACGTACTCATATCCAAGGTTCCATTTCCTTTGGGCAAGAGTGAGTTTTAGTTTGTCCAAATTTCTTTATTTCTGCACACTTTGGGTATTTTTTAACATACTCATCCGTGTCTCTTGAATAGCCTGGCCACTGTGCTTGCAATTTTAACCTTATTTGCATAGCCAATATGCCTCCATATATATTATTATACACAGCTTTAATTGCTTCTTTTCTCAGAGACTGTGGTGGTACTATGATATCTCCATTACATATAATTCCTTTTTCTATTGTTGTGTCTTGACTCTTTAGAAGGCCTCTCAGCCATAGAGCAATTAATCCATGTAATTCTCTTTATTCTTTCCATAATTCTATTCAATGGTGGATCTTGCCTAGTTCCCAACTTACACTGATTTAATGACAATATGTCCATTTCTGTCCAGTACAAAATCCTATCCTCACAATTTTCACTTGCTTCAACATTTTTACTCTTAAAATTTAACTGAGATAATGCATCCACATGTATACAAAATAGTATTTTCTTTAATATATACAATGTCACTCTCTTCTGGGGTTGAATATAAATTCCAAAGGCGTATCATCAGATTTTAATAGAAATTTCCTTCCTAGCAAAAAAATTTCTAGCTATTTCTGTGCTCCACACAATCACCAGTGCCTCCTTCTCAATATTCAAATAATTTTCCTCCACTGATGTTGGTTTTCTAGATAAAGACATTACAGGGTGATCCTCCTGTGATAATCTTGTGGCTATAGCATTGTCACTGGCATCCATAATTAATGTCATTTTTTTTCACTGGTTTGAAGATTTTAATGACTGGTCTGTTTATGAGTGCCTTTTTTAATTTTTTGAAAGCAACCTCCTGTCTTTCTGTTCATTAAAACTCAGTATTCTTCTTCCTTATTTTGTTAAATTGCTCCACAAGCTCTCTCACTATATTGCAATAGATATCTGTTATAGAAATTGGTTAATCCTAAGAAGGACACTCTTTTTATTTCTGTTATCTCTGATATCGTATTAATGAGTTTATCATCTGGCAATATACTGTCTTCGAATATTTAACTTCCTAAATACAAACTTTTTTCACAATTAAACTTGCATTTATTGCAATTAATTGCCATACTTGTGCTATTTAATTTTCTCAAAATTTGCTCCGTTTTAGTTTTGAGCTCTCCTTTACGACTAGCACCAATGCCACTGTTGCCCTGATATTCAATTATATTTTTAATCCCCTCTAAAACTTTTTCAATGTCTTTTTAGAAAATGTGACTTGACATTTTTACTCCAAACAGCAGACAAGTCCAATTTAGTTCTCCAATAGGGGTGTTCACACTTTTGTTTATGAGTGTCATTTTTAATTTCTCAAAAGCAATCTCCAGTCTTTTTTCCTTTGAAATTCAGTACTCTTCTTCCTTATTTTGTTAAATGGTTCCACAAGGTCACTATATTGCAGTAGTTATCTGATAGATAATAGATTCTAATTCTTTTTTATTTCTGGGTGTAACTATCTCTGATATCGTATTAATGAATTTATCATCTGGTGATATACTGTCTTTGGATATTTGATATCCTAGGTACAAAATTTTTTCACAATTAAACTCACATTTATCACGATTTTCATACCTGTGCTATTTAATTTTCTCAAAACTTGCTCTGTTTTAGTTTTGAGCTCTTCTTTACCACAAGCACCAATGCCAATGTTACCCTGATATTCAATTATATTTTTAATCTCCTCTAAAACTTTTTCAATGTCTTTTTAGAAAATGTGACTTGACATTTTTACTCCAAACAGCAGACAAGTCCATTTTAGTTATCCAATAGGAGTGTTCATTGTGGTGACTTCTTGAAACTTGCTATCAATTTTTATCTGATTACATGCTGACTTAAGATCAACTTTAGCAAAGTATTTCAGACAAGCAAACCCATGACATACTGTTTTAATGTTTGGCAATGGGAATAATCGCCACAAATTCTTAAATCACCATTGGGCTTGCATATAGCTACAATGGGTGAAGCCCAATTGCTACCACCCTGACTGGCTTTTTTTAATATTCCTTGTTTCCACCATTTTGTTCATCTTAGCAACCACCAAGGGTAGCTTGTGAAAATGAACTTTTCAGGCTTGAAAATACATGAGTTGGCTGTTTTCTTTAAGCTGAATACTCACCTCATATCCCCTTAATAAGCCAATATCTGGTTCTACAGACTTCATGGAATTTACCAGCTTTGATGTATCTACTCTTAATACGTCAATTCCTGAAAGACCGTAGATTTTGATATTTTCCACCATTATGATGGCTATTATCTTGTATCTATTTTTTTTGTCTCAAACATATATTCAAAGTATCCTAAAAACTTTGATGATTGACCTATCAAACTTTTTCAACTGGAGATTACATTCCTTTAACTTTGGTCTCCCCATTCTTTCCTAAAAAATTCCTTGGTATCAATGTAACGTCACTTCCAGAATCCTCCTCCATGAGTAAAGTTACTCCGTTCAACTTCACCATTTCCCTACTTTTATCCCGTGTTTTGATCTCAAATACTTCCATACTTTCAATCCCGTCCTGGGTATGATGATAAACTACATCCACGTCCTGGGTAAGATGACAAACTATGTCCAACAGCAAGGTCAGGAGGTTTTGAGGAGCATGGGACCACCTCCATATTGTTGGCATTCCCTGGTCCACCCTGACCCGGGGTGGTAGCCCCTTTTAGGGTCCCAGCTATGGGCAAATAGTTGACACCCAAACTTGTGTAAAAATAGTTTTTAATACCAGAAATTCTTTGTAATAAAAAAAAATTACCAACAATAATTTTTGAAGGAAAAATTATTATCAGCAATACTTTTAAAAACAAAAGTACAAGTAATACAAACAGCTATATATTCTTTGAAAAAAATACTACCAGCTGTAGATTTCTTCAAGGAAAAATATTCCCAGAAATAGATTTTTGAAGAAAAACATATTACCAGTAATAAAAATTTTTGTTGGCATTAAATAATCCATTGAGGTGGATATACAGTAAAACAAACCAAACCAAACCATACTTTCAATTGAAGGATCTATATTTTTTACTTTTTCCACTCACTTGTCATATGCTTTTACTGTCTGGAAATGATTCCTCTTTTTACACTCAAAACACCATTTCCCAAAGGCAGGACACTTATTTTTGCTCTTTTCATGTTCCTTGTAATATCTGCATACAAGTAAGCCTTTAGTAGCACTATGAATCTCCATGCTGCCTTCAGAAGCATTAAATCTTTGAATCAATTCCAATTGTTTTAAGAACTTCACACATGCTTCCAGGTTCACCTTATAAGCTTGAAGTCACTCTAGAATTTTACGCTTGTATGAGATGTCAAATATTCCTTCAGTCTTAGCAAAATTAGCTTGTCTTTGATAGACAGTTGTTCCGAACACATTCTTTTAAACACACAATATCTTGATGCTGCTTTCAATCACTGTACATATTGCATAATAGTTTCATCTGGTCTCTGTCTTGAGAAATTTAGTTCTTTCCGCTATGACCAATCTTTTTTTTGGTCGTAAATTTGATTTTATGATGGCATCAATTTCTTCATACACTAAATCTTCCGACACTTTCGGATAGACCATGACAGAGATTTTTTTATGGCCTCACACCCCACTGAGGCCAAAAACAAATCTGTAACTTCATTTTCTCAACATTTGCTGACACTGAAAAACACCTAAGTCAGGTTTCCACATATTCCAAAACCTCCATTGTGGCTAAGTAACTGATTGGCAACACTATATTGTTATGATAGGTATTCTCTCTGACAGATATAGTCTCTTCAAGAGAAGATAACTCTCTTGTTGGTAAGTCAATACTGCTTTTTATACAATACCTAATTTACATATCCCTTCCTGACAACCAAACACCACCTTTGATATATCTTTTCTACCATTTTGTGGAGAGCGGACAGGCAAGCTATTACAAGTCTGTCTTCACAATCAAAAACAGTAAGGCGTAACATACCTGCTAGCTCAGGAACAAACAGAATCATAATATACTTTATTAATATTGTCTTTTCAGATATATTCATTTACATTGTAATTTTTACACATGCATTTTTAAGTAGTTAATGGATTTTAATCTGGCATTATCTATCTATTAAATAAATAAACAGCAAATTCTGTTTGTCCGTCCGTCTCGTCCTGGGTATGACAATAAACTATATCCGTGTTCTGGGTAAGATGATAAACTACGTCCAACAGCAAGGCTTCTGATCAGGAGGTTTTGAGGAGCGTGGAACCACCTCTTTTGCTGGTATTCCCAGGTCCACCCTGACCTGGGGTGGTAGCACTTGTTAGGGTCCCAACTATGGGTAAATAGTTAACCCCCAAACTGGGGTCAAAACACTGTGAAAGTGTAAAAATAGGTTTTAATACCAGAAATATTTGTAAAAAAAAAATTATTACCAGTAATCATTTTTGAAAAAAAAAAAAACAGAAATACTTTCAAAAAAATTATTACCAGCTATACATTTTTGAAAAAATATTACCAGAAAGCATTTTTTGGATTGATTGTTGTGGGCTGATGTTTTTTTCCTTATTTTCCATGATATTTTAGGTGTGATTTGGTTTTGTTTTTAATTTCCCAGATATACTCCGAATGCATTGTACTGTTCACGTGTTTACTATTTGTGAAAGATGTTTTGTGTGCATAGTTTCTTTGTTTTCAGGGTCCTTCAGTTACTCTTATGTATATTTTTTCTTCATTATCTGGCGATTTTACCGTGGCTTGGTATATTATGTGGTTTTGTAAGCAATTACGATTTAAGGGGCATTCGTTCTTCATTCTGCAGTTACACATGGGTTTAATTTGTTCAGGTGGTTTGTTGATAGTTTTCCTGTTGTGCTTTTTTATTATTTGTGCCCTGTTCTCGGTGCAACTCTAGCTAATTTTTACTGTGTTTTGTTGAATATTTTGTGGAGGATGCTTGATTCCGGCAAGTGTTTGTGTAAGAGTTTGGATAATAGTGAAGAAAGGATCAGATGTGCATTTTGGATAATAGTGAAGAGGGTCAGGTGTGCGGTTTGAATAGTAGTGAATGGAGGATCAGATG
The DNA here is from genome assembly GCA_964036315.1 of Acanthosepion esculentum. Lineage (NCBI taxonomy): Eukaryota > Metazoa > Mollusca > Cephalopoda > Sepiida > Sepiidae > Acanthosepion > Acanthosepion esculentum. Next base: position 51,007,211 of record OZ038519.1, on the reverse strand, counting down.
TGCAGTTTGGATAATAATGAAGGGAGAATCAGATATGATCTTAGGATAATAGTTAGGGAAAGGTTAGATTATGAGTTAAGCTAATAGTAAAGGGTGCTACTTTTTCACCTTTCAGATGATGATGAGCTAGTTGTGTAAGGAACATAAATATTGTAGAATTATAGTATAAATGTTGCTGCTGTTGTTATTGGTATATTTTTTTTTTATATAAGCTGTCCTATCAGGATTATTATATAAATACAAGTAAGTGAAAACTAGTCGTAGTATCTATCTTTGCCAGATAAGTTGTCAAGTGTAAAATTGCAGTTGATTATTATTTAAATCACTTCCCCACATTTAATCTTTATTAACAGTTCATGATGGTGATGAGTTTCAAATAAAATATGATTCAATAAATATTAAATAATTTGTAGCCATGATGTCATATTGGGGGCCAAATCCCCATTTTGGTCTCCTGTGTGAACAAGCTTAATCCCTGGCCTATAGGTTGCATTTTTCAGACTGTATAAAAATAAAATGTACAGATTAAAAAGAGCATGTTACAATTTTTTCTTTTTTTTCTTTCTTTTTTCTTTTTTTTTCTTTTTTCTTTTTTTTTTTTTATTGAGAGAGAGAGAGAGTCTGTGTGTTTTGATGCGTTGTGACCCCATCTCTTTTTAGTATTGTTTAAAAATGTTTGAACAGAAGACAAGGACCTGGCAGTCAGGCTGAGGGCGGGTGAGATAACAGTTTATAGGTTATGTTGAAGGTTGTTTCAGGGTGAGACATTGTATTCATTGTATCCTACTGTTTCGTTCAGAAAGAATGAAAGTAAAACAGTGAAGAAAGAATGAAAGAAAAATGGGTGAAGAAATAATGATGGGAAGAAAGAAAGAAAAACTGTAAAGTTGAAAAAGAAAAACAGTGAAGAAAGAACGAGAGAAAGAAAAAAAGAAAAACTGAAGAAAGAATGAAACAAAGGAAGAAAGAAAGAAGAAAAGAAAAGCAGTGAGATCCAAAAACAGTGAAGAAAGAATGAAGGAAAGAAAGAAAAACAATGAACATGAAAAATATAAACAGTGAAGAAAGAATGAGGAAAAGAAAGAAATAAAAAAGTGAAAGTGATAAAGAAAAACAGTGAAGAAAGAATGAAAAAAAAGTGAGGGAAAATAACGTAAATAAAGAGAAAAACAGTTAAAATGAAAACGAAACAGTGAAAAAAGAATGAAGGGAAGAAAAAGAAAGAAAAAAACAATGATGAAAGAAATAAAGGAGAGAAAAAAGAAACAGAAAAACGGAGCAGAAAGAGTGAAGGAAAAAAGAAAGAAAAACTGAAAATAAATAAGAAAATCATTGAAAAAAATAAAGGAGAGAAAAAGAAAGAAAAACGGTGAAGAAAAAAATGAAGGCGAGAAAAAAATGAAAAAGAAAAAAGTAGAGAATGAAGGAGAAAAAAGAAAAATCAGTGAAAGAGAAAGAAGGAAGAAAAAAGTTAACAAAGAAAAACTGAAGAAGGAAAAAATAATGAATGTAAGAAAAAAGAACAAAGAAATAAAAAAACAGGGAAAAAGAAAGTAAATGGAAAGAAAGAAAGATAAACAGTGTTAGTGAAAAGGAAGCAGTAAAATAAAAAAGTAAAGAAAGAAAGAAGGTATGAGTGAGTGTGGGAGAAAAACGATTATTGTTACAGTGATGAGTGTGTGGGTCAACAAATAGGTTAAAGCCATTCTGACACTGAGAGGTGACACAGGTGCTTGGTAGGGAGGGGAGAATATAAAGAGTAATGGGGGTGGGAAGGAAGAAAAGAGAGAAGAAGGGAGACGAAATGTTGAAGAAAGAGATAAATTAAAATAGAACTGAAGAAAAAGTAATTGATGTGGCCTGAAGAGGGTAAGGAAGAAGACAAAGAAAGTGGAGAGAGTAGAAAGAAAAAAGAGGGAAAAGAATACAAAGAAAACAAAAGAAAAAGTCATAGGAAATAAATAAAAAGAAAGAAAGACGGGAAGTTAAAGAGAGAAAAAAAGTAAAAATATAGGAAAGTCCAAAGGAAAAAAAGAGAGAAAGAAAATGAAAGAGAAAAGCAAGCCATGAAAAAAACAGAGGAAGAAAAAAGATTAGAAAGTAAAGACAGGAAGGAAGGAAGGAAGAGAGGAAGGGAAAAAGGTACCCCCACCTCTTCCATGAAATAAGTCAAACAGTTTTTTTTTTCATTACTATGTTTTCTCCAGCTAACCTCCCGTCCCAGTTTACTTATTGTCGACTTAATGAAAGGTAAGCTGTTTTCTTGTGTCCCTGGCACAGAGAGATTCGGTCATTGGTCCAGGACGATCATTGAGACACGTGGGTCACAGCATGGCGGGTGTGGGTGCTGAAAGTTCAACATAGTCATGTGACTGTCGGCGTGGATGGAAAGTGCACAAGTGTGTACATTATTTACCAGGATGCTATAGACAGACTTTCCCTTCCCACTACACAGCACAATGAATAAACTGCCATGATACAAGCTGATGTGGAAGGCGAACAGATTGTTTGGATTGTTAATTCATGCTAATGCCACTGGGAAAAGGCATGGAACAAAATTTCCCTGTAAACATGTTACATTATTGTTAACGCAACTTAATATTCAGATCATAGCATGTATACATTATAGTATGTTCGTCATATCCATGTCCTTTACAATCAGTATCAGCATCTTCATATCTATCTATCTATCTATCTATCTATCTATCTATCTATCTATCTATGAACCTACTCATTATTTACATTAGTCTGTTCCACAAAGCATTATTTATATTTTTCAAACTGCTGTCCTCATCTTTATTGCCATATTCATGATGTTTTAGCTGTTGTATGCTCCAGTCTTCTTCAGGTGATTGGAATTCCAAACTGAAGCTTTTATTTTGTCTACCAAAATTTTCAACAAACATACTTTGGAATGGGATCAGACATATATCGACAGGATGAAAGCTTAGCAATGGGCTCACCATTATCACCAGCAATGACAAACATATACATGGAATACTTCGAAGAAATGGCATTAGAATCCATATCACTAGAGCCAACCCTATGGCTGAGATATGTAGATGACAGTAGCTGAACCTCTTCCTGGCCACACCAGGAAGAGGTCTAGCTATTACTGGACCATGTGAATGCAATAAGATCATCAATACAGTTCACAAAGGAGAAGGAAAATGACAATATACTAGCATTCCTGGATGTACAAATATCTTGAACAGCGCATGGGTTCAAGACATCAGTATACAGCAAGTCAACATTCATCTGACAATACCTCAACTTCAATTCCCACCACCCATACACTGTAAAGAAAGAGATTGTAAACTGCTTTCAACATCAAGCAAAAATCATAAGTGGTGACCCAGATACATATATCCGTACCCTACAATGTAACAACTACCCTGGGTATGTGGCAGCAGCTCCGAATACTCAGAAAACATCTTCAGTCTGCCTACCCTATGTGAAGGGATTATTGGAAAAAAATACAAAAGATCTGTGGTCCATATAACATCAAAACAACCTTCAAAAGTGGTTCGACAATTTGCAGACACCTCTCTCATGTAAAACCCCCATAGAGGAGATCATGACTAAAGACTGTGTGTAAGCCATCCTGTGCAGCTGTGGTAAGAAATTTGTAAAGCCATAACATGAGGAGAAATATAATAATCAGTGTTATGGTAATTTACCCACGCATGCATGGACTCTCTCAGTTATAAGTACTGCCTTTTGGAGGGTGAAGTTTCCAGCAGTCAACTCCAACAGTCGGACTGAACATTCTTGCTGTAACACTCTCGTTTGTATATGTTTGTATTATTGTTTCTATTAATATATTTGTTTAACTCAATTCCTCTCTTGTGTCTTTATTTCTGGCCCTAACAAGGCCACAACAATCAGACACAGCTAACCACATATGGAAGGAAAAAAGAAATCTCCACCACTTGTGGAATGAGGTTGAAATAATAGACAGAGAACATCACTGGAAAATATGAAAACTCAAGGAGTCAGCACATATACTAGGCCACAAAAATCTCCTAAGTAATGAATACAACATGGGAACCAGTAACATGGAGTACTAGAGAAAAGCAATAATAACAACAAAATTGCATTATGAGCTTTGGTAAAAAAAAAGATACTGAGACATTTACTGAAGTTTATAAGTCCCCATAATTCATACACTGATGTCCTTAATGACACATAACCCAGTGGATAAAAGTGTTGGTTGTATCTGAAACATATCCAAAGAGTTGGGAGTTCAATACAAAAACTTGGGAGTTGAGTTAAAGGGAGATAACTGACACGTCCGGAAGAGGCATGGCAAGTGGAACTAGAACAATCTATCCCAGTGGATGAAATAAAGGGTTCAGTTCAAAATTTCAGTCACCTGAAGAAGGACAGAAAATGTTGTGAATATGGCAATAAAGATGATGACAACAGTCAAAACAATGTAAATAATTACAATACCCCATCTCGGATATATGGACAGATGGTTAGCAAGCTTGTCTCACTAGAACAATTAAGACTGAGTAGTGAGTTCAATCCTTACTGGGTGCCCCTTACATTCGGCCTTGTGCCACATCTAAGCTACACTTGGAAAATCACTATATGGCCAGATACAGCCTGTTCATATCCATCTATATATCTATCAGCCTGTTCATATCTATCTGCTATCTGTTCATATTTATCTATCTACAAGCCTGTTCATATCTACCTAGCTATCTATTAATGGGGTTATGAAATTTATTATTTAATCCACTGAGTACGCCGCCACTGCCAATGAAAAATTAAGACGTGTCCTCCGAATGTATTGTTAACTGCCAGAGATGATTAGTAGTTAAGATGATACATCTGTCATAACAATTGTTTTCCAAAAATGGAAATTTGTTGACTCAACCTAATATACAGTGCAAGTGTATCATGCCCCCGCCCCGAATCTCTGATACAGGGCCCCCACTCTAATACATTTTAATTTTCATAATGTCATATTCATATAAAATACACATTTTATTGTAGCCTAATTATCTACAATACTAGATCATATGCAATATAGGTGAACAATTCAACTAGAAAAATAGAAAATAAATACAATGTATCTAAATACAAATTAGAGACATGTCATAATAGATCATTCCATCTTAAATAATCAACAATGTTTTCCAGCAATTTTTAAGATTAACTTTGCTATCTCATTTCTTGTAAAAAGAAACAAGTTTTCATTCCTCTTTGATTTTATAAGATTATTTGTTAAGAAAAATGCAGCTAAGTAATTAGAATCTAATCATGAAATAATGTCATTCTCTTGAATTGATTATAAAGTTTCTATTTTCATTTAGGTTTTGGCATTAAATAACCCATAGAGGTGTTGATATGCCACTAAACAAAAACAACCAAACCAAATATAAAATACACATTCTATTGTAACCTAATTATGTACAATAATGGATCATATGCAATATAGGGAGACAGTTCAACGAGAAAAATTGAAAATAAATAAAGTGTATCTTATTACAAATTAGAGACATGTCATAATAGATCATTCCTTCTTAAATAAATTAACAGTGTTTTGCGGCTATTTTTAACATCAACTTGAGTTTGTTCTTGTTAAAGAGATGAATAATTTTAACACTTTCAAAATTACGAATGAAAAAAATAGTGAATTTTATATAGACAGTTGGTTATTTATGTGTGTGTGCAGGGCTGGTGCAAGAGTGTCATGCACCCCCCCCCCACACACACACATCTATGATATGCCCCTCTCCCAATGTAATATCTCAATTTTCATATGGTTGCATTCTTATAAAATACAAATTTTATTGTAATCTAATTATGTACAATAATGGATCATATGCAATATAGGTGAACAATTCAAAAATAAATACAATGTATGTAAATACAAATTAGAGACATGTCATAATAGACCGTCTTAAATTAGAGACATGTCATAATAGATCATTCCATCTTAAATAAATCAACTTGAGATTTTTCTCATGAAAAAGTTAACACAAAAATAAATAGTGAATTTTATACAGAATTTTTTTCAAGATTTTTGTTCTACAATCCAGGCCCAGTGCAAGGGTCTTGTACCTGCCACCAAATCTATGATACGGCCCTCCCATTCTATTACATCTCGGTTTTCATAAGGTAGTCTTCATATAAAATACAAATTTTATTGGAACCTAATTATGTAGAATAATGGATCATATGCAATGTAGGTGAACAATTCAACTAGAAAAATTGAAAATAAATACAATGTATGTAAATACAAATTAGAGACATGTCATAATAGACCGTCTTAAATTAGAGACATGTCATAATAGATCATTCCATCTTAAATAAATCAACTTGAGATTTTTCTCATGAAAAAATTAACACAAAAATAAATAGTGAATTTTATACAGAATTTTTTCAAGATTTAGCATGAGCAAAACAAATTCACATATTTGGACAAAAAGACTCCAGAATGACATCAAAATCTGCAAAATTTGTTCATCTTTTATTAATTAGTTGGGCTTACTTTAATTTGTAATGTATATAAATGTAGGTAGAAAATAGCAAATGTTCATAAGACAGCAAGAGCCCCAAAGCACTACCCGGGCCCCTAATCAGGCCCCTCCAGCCAGAGGGCATTTAGGGAGTAGTACGTACAGTCCTTGCTAGTATACTGGGTGTAACAGCAAAACTATCCTATTGTTAGATTAAGCTTTAAACTTTTGTATCTTAGAAATGGTTAAAGATATCTTACTGGAATTCTCCAAGGTTTTTATAACACTAGTGGACTGTACTTTGAGTAATAAGAATGTATTTAGCTCTAATTTGAAATGATGATCTCTCTTCTTGTTGTGACTCCCTGATCCAGTTTTCCTCTCTACTCTTCCCACTTTTTTAAACTTATTCACCGTTCTCTTGATGGTTCTTGAATGGACTTTGTAGATGGAAGCTAGAGTATGAATGTTGGTACCATTACTGAAAGCCTGAATGATCTTTTTCCTCTCACAATTGCTCAGTTGGGAAGACAGAGGGTCTAACACAAATCGATTTTAACCTGTTCCTTTCTTGCTGAATAACTCAAAGGGTTTTTCAATGATTCTTAAGAGAAATGGTGTCAAGATGGCTAAACCAACTGTTTATATAATTTTCTATTTTTTCCAAACCTTTCTGTTTATTTTATCTTTCTCTCTCTCCTTTTTATTGTGCTGAAGACAAATTAATTTTGAATGAATTTTCCAATCTACCCTTTTATTCCAAACTCCTTTCTACAGTGGCCTAAGAAAAGTTTTTAGCCCGGAGAAATAAACTACATCGAATTTCAAAATTTAATTACATACTCCCAAATCAACATAAATAAACAGTATTTGGAACTAGTATGGAGTAGGTGTTCCATTTGCTAGTTTCAATGCTTGTATTTGATTTTTCATGGATTTGATCAAGTTATGAACAATCGTCTGATCCATATTTTGCCACTCCTTTAGCAATGTTTCTTTAAGAGTTACCACTGACGTGATTTTGGTTGCACACCCTCGAAGTTTTTAGTCAAGGTGCTCCCAAACACGCTTTATTGAATTCATGTCAGGACTTTAAGCTACACATGACAGTGACTTGATTCTTTGAGATTCCTTCCAGGCTCTTGCTACTTTGCTCATATGACATAGTGCTCCATCTTCTTGAAAAGGGGAGACAGTCTTGTCAATCTGATTGCTTTCAAATAGTGGGAGGAGTACTTTCTCTAATATTTGACAGTATTGACCATTCAACCGGTCGTCAAAAAGAATCAGCTCAGATTCCCCTCCAAACCAGACGACGTTCCACACCATTACTCAAATCCTTCCATATTTAACGGTCGCCTTCATACATTCAGTGTTTTAAGTCTCATTCTGATTTCTCCAAACATAAACCTGTCTTGAATTTGAATATTGGCAGAATTTACTTTCATCTGACCAAATTCCAGACTGCCAAAATTCATAATCTTTGCTCTTGAATTCTCTCGCCCAGTTCATACGCCTGTTCCTGTTAACCTGTGAAATTAAGGGCTTCTTACTTGCAACTCTTCTTTGATAGCCTAGCTCTTTCGGGGTCTTTCTAATCGCATATGTCAATATTTCCATGCTGTTGACGGCATCTTTGACGCTCTGACGACGGTTTCTGACGACTTCCCTATTCAGTGCCCTTTTCGTTTGGTCATACACGATGCTTGTTCTTTCTGGACATTGTTCCACATGACCATGGTCTTCTTCATTAACTTTCTTGATAATATTATTAACCGTTTGATGATTAACCTTGAAAAACCTAGCAATTTCTGCATATGACTTGCCACACTGATGCCATCCTATTATTTGCCCTCGTTGAAATTCACCAATTTCCTTCTGCAAACTTTCATTACAAAATATGAGTCTACTATTGTTCATAGATGAGAGTAGCTTGATACTGACATGGTATCATCTGAAGAAAAAGAGGAGACGTTGTTACACAAGCCAAAATTGCTTTAATCAAGGTGGGCTAAAAACTTATCATAGCCCACTGTATTCTGGACTTAAGAATAAGTATTATTGGTATCAGTAATTGTTATGAGATTGTACCTGTAACGACATAATGAACTCTTCCTGATACTATAAAGACTGCGCCTCTCAAGAGAGACGTTAGAATGAAGTGTAATGAGTCGAGATGGAACGTGTTGAGACAATAGTAGTTCACTCCAAAACCAGACTGACAGTCATACTAACACCTTCAACTTCTTGTATTATTATTCTGTTTAATATATCTTTGTTATTCCTACTCTTGTGTTCATGTTGTTCTTCCTTGGTCCTAACCTTAGACCATAACAGTGGTGCGAGGATATTGGACCATAACAGTAATACAACATATTAGATGCTTTATTTTGTCTTTTGTTATCTTAAACTTCCTATTTTTGAAAGTCCATTACTCTGGTACCTGCCTACTCCCAAGAGTTATGATTTCCAAGTGACCCTCTGTCAAGATTCAAAGTGACAACTTGGAGGTAAACAAGTGGCATACCAATCAGACAGTATACTAATGCTGGAATATTTGGGTAAAATTAGTTTTGGATTACAACATCAGTTAGTATCTGTATATTTTTTATTTATGTCCTTTTTTGTCCAGAACAGACGAGCTCGTCTGGCTATTTAAGTTTTTTTTTTTTTTCCAACCTACCCATTGTTATTTCATCCCCACTGTTTATATAATTTTCTACCTTTTGCCAACCTGTCTGTTTATTCAAACCTTTTTTCCCTCTCCTTTGTTTTATTGTTCTAAAAATTAATGAATTTTCCAAACTACCCTTTTATTCCAACCTCTCCTTCTATTCAGGACTTAAGAGTATGAATTAAAAATGTTAATAATTATTTTATTTTTATTTTAATTGTATTTATTAATTTATATTTATTTATTGTTTTAATTAAAACGACTGGCAATACAAATTATTCAATCCCCTAAGGGTACAAAATTTGTACTTTTGCATCTGAAATAAACGGTCCTGGCTGGTTATTTAAATTTGGATTTTTTTCTCCCCAACCCACACACTGTTACTCCAAAATCACCAATTTATTTTATTTTCCACATTTTTTTTCCAAACTGCCCATTTATTCAAACCCGTTCTCCCTTTATTTTTGTTTGGAAATGTGGATGTGCAGGTGGTGTCATGGTCAGCATTTCAGGATAAGAATTGGTGAGCCGAGTTCAAATTCCGGCCAAGTTCATTACATTTACTTTTGCACAAATATACCCTTGGAAAAAGTATGAATTTATCCCCCCCCCCCAGATATGGGTTAAATAGCAGAGCAGACTGCGCTCTCTAGCAATGTTTGGTAACCAGTCTAGGAGAAGGACAACTCTTAATTCAAAACCATATCTAACCCTGACATAGCACATACTATACAGTCATCAGCAAGAGCATGGAATTCACAATGACTATAATCTCCACTGCAGTTGACCCATGACTGTGTCAATGTGTTATTATTAGCTTTGGAATACAGTTTATTTTTTAAATTTTAACATTTACAATTCTCCTATATGGCAGTGGATGCTGGACAGTCTGTCATAGATGAAGAAGAGAAGAAACATGGTTCTACAGAAGGATGCTGAGAATACTGTGGACAAAACATGGTTCTACAGAAGGATGCTGAGAATACCGTGGACAAAACATGTGAGCAACAGTTTTGGAGAAAATGTAAACAAAAAGGTAACTCATACATAACATCTGGAAGAGATAGTTGAAATTTCTGGGTCAGATAATGGGGTAAGAGGGCTTGGAAAATTTGATACTCACAGGACAGATTGTAGGCAAAATGGACAGGGGAAAACAATGCATAACCAACCTCACAAGTTTGAGTAAATGAATGGCAGAACAAGGTTTCGGACAGATAGCAAAAAGACAAAATTTAATGAGAGCTACAATGGACAGGAAATAGTAGAGAGCCATGATCGCTTACAGCCTGAAGGGATATGGTGCATAGAAATAGTACTAATAGTATTAGTAGGAGTAATATTATCTGGAATTTTGACTGGGTGAGTAGAATTTCTTTCATCTTCATTTCAATTGCTTTATTTATGCTAATAGTATTAGTAGTAGTAATATTATCTGGAATTTTGACTAGGTGAGTAGGATTCTTTCGTCTGCATTTCAATTGCTTTATTTCCACTTGTAGTATTAGTAGTAGTAATATTATCTGGAATTTTGACTAGGTGAGTAGGATTCTTTCGTCTGCATTTCAATTGCTTTATTTCCACTTGTAGTATTAGTAGTAGTAATATTATCTGGAATTTTTACTAGGTGAGTAGGATTCTTTCGTCTGCATTTCAATTGCTTTATTTCCACTTGTAGTATTAGTAGTAGTAATATTATCTGGAATTTTGACTAGGTGAGTAGGATTCTTTCGTCTGCATTTCAATTGCTTTATTTCCACTTGTAGTATTAGTAGTAGTAATATTATCTGGAATTTTGACTAGGTGAGTAGGATTCTTTCGTCTGCATTTCAATTGCTTTATTTCCACTTGTAGTATTAGTAGTAGTAATATTATCTGGAATTTTGACTAGGTGAGTAGGATTCTTTCGTCTGCATTTCAATTGCTTTATTTCCACTTGTAGTATTAGTAGTAGTAATATTATCTGGAATTTTGACTAGGTGAGTAGGATTCTTTCGTCTGCATTTCAATTGCTTTATTTCCACTTGTAGTATTAGTAGTAGTAATATTATCTGGAATTTTGACTAGGTGAGTAGGATTCTTTCGTCTGCATTTCAATTGCTTTATTTCCACTTGTAGTATTAGTAGTAGTAATATTATCTGGAATTTTGACTAGGTGAGTAGGATTCTTTCGTCTGCATTTCAATTGCTTTATTTCCACTTGTAGTATTAGTAGTAGTAATATTATCTGGAATTTTGACTAGGTGAGTAGGATTCTTTCGTCTGCATTTCAATTGCTTTATTTCCACTTGTAGTATTAGTAGTAGTAATATTATCTGGAATTTTGACTAGGTGAGTAGGATTCTTTCGTCTACATTTCAATTGCTTTATTTCCACTTGTAGTATTAGTAGTAGTAATATTATCTGGAATTTTGACTAGGTGAGTAGGATTCTTTCGTCTGCATTTCAATTGCTTTATTTATGCTAATAGTATTAGTAGTAGTAATATTATCTGGAATTTTGACTAGGTGAGTAGGATTCTTTCGTCTGCATTTCAATTGCTTTATTTCCACTTGTAGTATTAGTAGTAGTAATATTATCTGGAATTTTGACTAGGTGAGTAGGATTCTTTCGTCTACATTTCAATTGCTTTATTTCCACTTGTAGTATTAGTAGTAGTAATATTATCTGGTATTTTGACTAGGTGAGTAGGATTCTTTCGTCTGCATTTCAATTGCTTTATTTATGCTAATAGTATTAGTAGTAGTAATATTATCTGGAATTTTGACTAGGTGAGTAGGATTCTTTCGTCTGCATTTCAATTGCTTTATTTCCACTTGTAGTATTAGTAGTAGTAATATTATCTGGAATTTTGACTAGGTGAGTAGGATTCTTTCGTCTGCATTTCAATTGCTTTATTTCCACTTGTAGTATTAGTAGTAGTAATATTATCTGGAATTTTGACTAGGTGAGTAGGATTCTTTCGTCTGCATTTCAATTGCTTTATTTCCACTTGTAGTATTAGTAGTATTATCTGGAATTTTGACTAGGTGAGTAGGATTCTTTTGTCTGCAGTTCAATTGCTTTATTTCCACTCGTAGTATTAGTAGTAGTAATATTATCTGGAATTTTGACTAGGTGAGTAGGATTTCTTTCGTCTGCATTTCAATTGCTTTATTTCCACTTGTAGTATTAGTAGTATTATCTGGAATTTTGACTAGGTGAGTAGGATTCTTTCGTCTGCATTTCAATTGCTTTATTTCCACTCGTAGTATTAGTAGTAGTAATATTATCTGGAATTTTGACTAGGTGAGTAGGATTTCTTTCATCTTCATTTCAATTGCTTTATTTCCACTCGTAGTATCAGTAGTATTATCTGGAATTTTGACTAGGTGAGTAGGATTCTTTCGTCTGCATTTCAATTGCTTTATTTCCACTCGTAGTATTAGTAGTAGTAATATTATCTGGAATTTTGACTAGGTGAGTAGGATTCTTTCGTCTGTATTTCAATAGCTTTATTTCCACTCGTAGTATCAGTAGTAGTAATATTATCTGGAATTTTGACTAGGTGAGTAGGATTTCTTTCGTCTGCATTTCAATTGCTTTATTTCCACTTGTAGTATTAGTAGTAGTAATATTATCTGGAATTTTGACTAGGTGAGTAGGATTCTTTCGTCTGCATTTCAATTGCTTTATTTCCACTCGTAGTATTAGTAGTAGTAATATTAACCAGAATTTTGACTAGTTGAGTAGGATTCTTTCGTCTGCATTTCAATTGCTTTATTTCCACTTGTAGTATTAGTAGTATTATCTGGAATTTTGACTAGGTGAGTAGGATTCTTTCGTCTGCATTTCAATTGCTTTATTTCCACTTGTAGTATTAGTAGTATTATCTGGTATTTTGACTAGGTGAGTAGGATTCTTTCGTCTGCATTTCAATTGCTTTATTTCTGCTAGTAGTATTAGTAGTAGTAACATTATCTGGAATTTTGACTAGGTGAGTAGGATTTCTTTCGTCTGCATTTCAATTTCTTTATTTCCACTCGTAGTATTAGTAGTAGTAATATTATCTGGAATTTTGACTAGGTGAGTAGGATTCTTTTGTTTGCATTTCAATTGCTTTATTTCCACTCGTAGTATTAGTAGTAGTAATATTAACCGGAATTTTGACTAGGTGAGTAGGATTCTTTCGTCTGCATTTCAATTGCTTTATTTCCACTCGTAGTTTTAGTAGTAGTAATATTATCTGGAATTTTTACACGAGCACTACAAGTATAAAATAATAAAAAACTTAATGGTAAAACAATCACTACTAGTAATGTTATAAGCAAACAAAATGGTATTAATAACTGGATTGAGATGACATTCCATCCTTGTTGGTCTCCCTGACAAAATCAGTTAAGCCGCTGGAAAGTCGGTGTGAGTTCATGTTTTGTTTGTGGTTATTTCTGATCCATGTTTTTGATTTTTTAAAAATAAAAAAAAAGAACAAACTTTCTTGGTTAGTCTCAACTTGAAAATTTTAATTATAACCAATGTAAATTGTAAAAAAATCTTTCGGAATCACTCATATTTTTTTAAAGTTCTGTGATAAGAAATTATCATTGTTTATCCTTGGACTATTGACCTAGTCTTTGTTCTTATTATCACTTTTCGTCTATTGTACACCCTAGTCTTCCCTTGGTACATAACGCATTGGTTTATAAATTTGTTGTCATAATAAATGTAAGTTCAATCCCTAGACTATGTAGTACAGATTTCAATTCACTGGAAACAGGGAAAGAAATGACAGAGCTATACGAAAGAGGTAATTGTGAGTTCAATCCTTGAACTTGGTAGTACAGATTCATACTCGGTAGAAACGGGGCAAGAAATGACAGAGCTGTACGAAAGAGGTAATTGTGAGTCCAATCCTTGAACTTGGTAGTACAGATTCATACTCGGTAGAAATGGGGCAAGAAATGACAGAGCTGTACGAAAGAGGTAATTGTGAGTCCAATCCTTGAACTTGGTAGTACAGATTCATACTCGGTAGAAACGGGGCAAGAAATGACAGAGCTGTACGAAAGAGGTAATTGTGAGTCCAATCCTTGAACTTGGTAGTACAGATTCATACTCGGTAGAAACGGGGCAAGAAATGACAGAGCTGTACGAAAGAGGTAATTGTGAGTCCAATCCTTGAACTTGGTAGTACAGATTCATACTCGGTAGAAACGGGGCAAGAAATGACAGAGCTGTACGAAAGAGGTAATTGTGAGTCCAATCCTTGAACTTGGTAGTACAGATTCATACTCGGTAGAAACGGGGCAAGAAATGACAGAGCTGTACGAAAGAGGTAATTGTGAGTCCAATCCTTGAACTTGGTAGTACAGATTCATACTCGGTAGAAACGGGGCAAGAAATGACAGAGCTGTACGAAAGAGGTAATTGTGAGTCCAATCCTTGAACTTGGTAGTACAGATTCATACTCGGTAGAAACGGGGCAAGAAATGACAGAGCTGTACGAAAGAGGTAATTGTGAGTCCAATCCTTGAACTTGGTAGTACAGATTCATACTCGGTAGAAACGGGGCAAGAAATGACAGAGCTGTACGAAAGAGGTAATTGTGAGTCCAATCCTTGAACTTGGTAGTACAGATTCATACTCGGTAGAAACGGGGCAAGAAATGACAGAGCTGTACGAAAGAGGTAATTGTGAGTCCAATCCTTGAACTTGGTAGTACAGATTCATACTCGGTAGAAACGGGGCAAGAAATGACAGAGCTGTACGAAAGAGGTAATTGTGAGTCCAATCCTTGAACTTGGTAGTACAGATTCATACTCGGTAGAAACGGGGCAAGAAATGACAGAGCTGTACGAAAGAGGTAATTGTGAGTCCAATGCCTAGACATGGACAGTGGAATGAGAACAACTTACCCCATAGATTAAATAAACGGTTCAGTTTGAAATTTCCTGAAGATTATATGGATCATGAAGCTCCTGAAGAAGTTCAGATAGCACAACGACCGAAACATTGTGATAATGGAGATGAATACAATTGTCAGAGTGTAAATAATGAATACTTGATTAATGTTTCTGTCTATATTTCTGAGATGATGTATTATGTACACTATTTACATTATTCAGACTATTGTCCTCTTCTTTGTCGCCATATTTATTACAACATTTTGGCCATTGTATGCTCCGGCCTTCTTCAGGTGGTTGGAATGTCAAACTGAACCCTTTATTTTGCTCACTGGGGTAGACTGTTCTAGTTCCATGTTTAATGGATGTCTGTTATCAGTTATTTCCTGTTAAGTTCTCCACTGCTTTAACCGGGTATTGAACTCACATTAGGTTTATAATACCCAGATTTCCTCAAGGACACATGACACAGAGTGACAGGACCCAAAACGTGTGAGTTCAATACCTGGTTAAGGCAGTGGAGAACTTTCAGAGGGAAAAATTAACAGGAGATAACTGATAACTGATATCCATTAGACATGGCATGTGCAACTAGAACAGTCTACCCCAGTGAGCAAAATAAATGGTTCAGTTCGACATTCCAACCACCTGAAGAAGGCCGGAGCGTACAATGGCTGAAATGTTGTAATAAATATGGCAACAAAGTTGATTAATGTTGATAAATATATAAATAATCGTTTGTATATCTTTTTTTTCCAATCAATATTGATGTATTAAACTCATTTAAAACAGCAAAAATTAATTTTAACTTTTTCTTAGATTTTAAACCTTCATCAAATTTCATAAAAGTTCTATCTTCACTTTAAGTTTCTTGCATTAAGTCTTTACACAATGATTTTCAAAACAATATTGCAGTGTTTTTGTAATTTCTGGGTATGATGATAAACTACATCTGGAAGTCAGGCTTCAGATTGACATGTTGAACGTTTTGAGGAGTGTGGAACCACCTCTTTATTGTTGTTCCCAAGTGCACCCTGATCCCACTTAGAGTCCCAGCTATGGGCAAATAGTGACCCACCCCACCCCAAAAACAAAAATAAAACACTATGAAAGTATAAAAATACATTTTTATAGTAAAAATACCAGCAATACATTTTTATAGAAATTACCAACATACATACTAACAAATTCACTCAAATCTATTTAAAATACTATCAAACAACCGACATAGAGCTTTCATGACATCAGTGCATATAATATCCAACAATTTCTTAAATCAAACTGTGTTCCAAAATATAACTTCGACACAACCTAAAACGCACATCACTGCCTCTGGTAATTATGTCCACACAAACATATACAAGGTGCGATGGATAAATTGCCATCTAAATTTCACAAAAATGAAAAGAACACTGATATCTCATTTTAACAGGTATATTTACCAAAATTACACAAAAATATCTTGAAATACTAAAGAATAAATTTATTCAATAAAATCACCATTGGGTTCAACCACCGCCTCAAGATGACTTCAGAATCTCCTGCAACGCTTCTGGACAGTCTCCTTGTTTAAGTTGGTGAATGCTGCCATAATCCTTTCTTTCAGTTCATCTTTGGTGTTAAAAGGAGTTTTGTTGGTCTCTCGGTCAACTGCGCCCCACACATAATAATCAAGGGGGTTACAGTTTGGGGAGTTAGGTGGCTAGATGTGATGTGGTCACAGAAATTGTCTGACAGCCATGACTGAGTTCTCCTGCTTGTGTGGTATGGTGCAGAGTCTTGTTGCCAAACATAGGTTCTCCCAGCAGCCACCCTCTTGACCCAGGGCAGCACTACCTCCTCAAGACACTTGAGGTAGGCCTTCAAGTTGAGTCTGAGGCTCTGTGGGAAGATGAATGGAGGTATAAGGTTGCAATCACTAGTGATCACTCCAAACACCTTCATACTCACCATTAGACTCATCCAACTCTTTCTGAATCCTTTGCACTGTCCTCAGATTAGCACTCAAACACTCTGAAATGTTCATTTTGGAGCTTCCAGCACAAATGCCAAGCAGAACAGCAAGCTGTTTCCAAATTTCAGGTTGAGTGAATTGCATCATGGCGTTATTTTTGTCACAGATAGTGCCCAACTGACCTTACTATGTGCAGTCGACAAAATGAAAAACAATCAATGCACATGTGGGAAATAAAAAATATAAAGTAGTGACAATTTACCCATCTCACTCTGTATATGCATAAATACTGAGTATCATCTACCATGTATTCAATTGTGAAAGCAGAATAACGTATATTTATATTACTTCCAAGCTCCCAAGAAAATTAGGTTTCAGCATTAAATGACCCATAAGGAATTGATATGCCGTTTAACAGACAAACCAATGAATCACACATATCACTGCCACTAGTAATTGTGTGCACACAAACATGTATATGCACAAAAGCTGAGTATCATTTACCATGTATTCAATTGTGAAAGCAGAATAACATTTTTATTACTTCCAAGCTCCCAAGAAAATTAGGTTTCAGCATTAAATGACCCATAAGGAATTGATATGCCGTTTAACAGACAAACCAATGAATCACACATATCACTGCCACTAGTAATTGTGTCCACACAAACATGTATATGCACAAAAGCTGAGTATCATTTACCATGGATTCAATTGTGAAAGCAGAATAACATTTTTATTACTTCCAAGCTCCCAAGAAAATTAGGTTTCAGCATTAAATGACCCATAAGGAATTGATATGCCGTTTAACAGACAAACCAATGAATCACACATATCACTGCCACTAGTAATTGTGTGCACACAAACATGTATATGCACAAAAGCTGAGTATCATTTACCATGTATTCAATTGTGAAAGCAGAATAACATTTTTATTACTTCCAAGCTCCCAAGAAAATTAGGTTTCAGCATTAAATGACCCATAAGGAATTGATATGCCGTTTAACAGACAAACCAATGAATCACACATATCACTGCCACTAGTAATTGTGTCCACACAAACATGTATATGCACAAAAGCTGAGTATCATTTACCATGGATTCAATTGTGAAAGCAGAATAACATTTTTATTACTTCCAAGCTCCCAAGAAAATTAGGTTTCAGCATTAAATGACCCATAAGGAATTGATATGTTAACAGACAAACCAATGAATCACAAATATCACTGTGTGATCAATTGTGTCCACACAAACATGTATATACACAAAAGCTGTGTATCATCTACCATGTATTCAACTGTGAAAGCAGAATAATATTACTTCAAAGCTCCCAATAACATTAAATTTCAGCATTAAATGACCCATTAGGAGCTGATATGCCATTAAACAAACACTCCATAAATATAATTTTATTTTATTATTTTGATAAAAAAAAAGTTTTGAAAAAAAAAAAATAGAGTAGATAAAAAAAGACCTAATTACCCAACTCCTGATGAAGGCTAGAGAGAAGAGCTGCTGAAACGTGATAATAACAACAAAGATGATAGCAATAGTCCAAATGTAAAATAGCATGAAAAAGCATAATTCAATGTTTTTTTAATACAGAAATGCAGATGAAACATGCATAAATAACCCTGTCATTTTTATATATTCTATGCTAATTCAGTGTTGATGGCAGTCAGTGAAAGAAAATGGTAAGAAATCCTAGAAAAGGTAGCAAAAGAAAGTGGGAAGAAAGGACTAATCATCATTTGTAAGAAAATAGGGTAATCTTTGCCCTTCATGCCAGCAAAAAAATGGTGTATCAAAAGGACAGCTTTTCCCTTGACACCAATATTATTTTAACTACCTTTACTCCTCAGCAATGTTTATTGTTTTAAAAAAACAATGATCAGAATTGGAATAAAACCTAAACTTATGAAAGTGAATTTATACATTTTCTTTGTTCTTGAGAATTGACAACAAAAATAATAAACACTATTTATTTATTAAATTGTTTATTGGAATGGTTGGCAAAACATCAACTAATTGTCAATCGATTCAAGATTTATAAAATGGTAAATAATAAGGATTTTCTAATACTTAGTTCATATATTTTAATAATTTAGTAAATGTTTATAAATTTATGAATAACAAATTGTTTTCATATTTCTTTCTTTATGTGAAATGAAAAATATTGCATTAAATTAGTTCTAATACAATTATATCATTTTTTAGAATGTTGTAAATATAAAATTATTCTTGTAAATAAACAATCTAATAAATAGTGTTTAATATTTTTGTTGCAAATTCTCAAGAACCAAAACTGTATAAAGTCACTTTCATCATATGAAACATTTAGAGCTGTCTTTTCAAAATTAAGTCATAAGTTAGAAAACCTAGTGTTCATAATGAGCATTGTTGTCATCTGATATTTCACATTACTTTATTTGCACTATTAATTTATTATATTATTAGAATGATTAACAAAACATTGGCAAATTGCCAATTGATTTAAACTTTATAAAATGGTAAATAACAATTTCCTTATAGTTGGTTCACATATTTTAATAATTTACTAAATGTTTATAAATTTATGAATAAAAAATTGTTTTATATTTATTTCTTTATAAATTGGTAAATAATAAATATTGCATTGCATTAGTTTTAATTGTATTAGTTTTTAGAATGTTATAAATATAAAGTTATTCTTGTAAATAATCTTTAATATTTTTGTTGCAGATTCCCGAGAATAAAAAAAAAAATGGATAAATCCACTTTCATCATATATTTAGATTTTATTATAATTGTAATTATTGTCTTTTAAAAACAATAAACATTGCTGAGGAGTGAAGGTAGTTAAAATAATAGCAGTGTCAAGGGAAAACTCATTTTTTTTTTTTTTTGCTAGTGCAAAAGTTAAAGATTGTCAAAACTAGGAACAACTCAAGAAGCAATCTACAAATATCAGATGTCAAAATCGAGCAAGTACAGAAATTTAAATATCTGGGAAGTGTTTTAACAGAGGATGGAAAGTGTGACACAGAAATTTGAAGCACATTGGAATGGCAAAAATGCCTTCCAAAAGCTAAGCAAAGTATTAAGAAACAGGAAAATTCCATTAGAAACATAGAAAAGAGTGCTGAACTGCTACGTAATATCTGTTCTCTTATATGGCAGTAAAAGGAGACTATAGGAGACTAGAAGCAACAGATGATGTGGTTTTAGACAAACTGATGCTGAGATTACACTTGATGGAATATGTAAGTAATAAAAAAGATTTAAAGAAAACATATACTTAGAATCAGAAAGTTGAAATTTCTAGGACACATAATGAGGAAAGAAGGTTTAGAAAATTTGACACTCACATGACATTGAAGGTAAGCCGAACAGAGGAAAACAGCAAGAAGCTTTCCTAATGAGCTTGTCTATGGCAGAACAGGGAATGAGAGGACAGAAAAAAGACAAACATTGCTACAAAGGATAGGAAGTTGTGGAGAGCTATGATTCCCTACGTCCTGAAGGGACACGGCACATAGAAAAAGACTACATAAATTATAATCAATCGTAGACTTTTTTTAAGAAAGGTTATACTACTAAAATTAGCAGTAGTATATTTAGTAACTAATTAGCAATGATAATAATAGTCTCAGTACTTCACTGAGTGAAATAAGAGATTCAAAAAAGAAGGCCAATGTTGGTACAAGGTTATATTCTTCAAGCACTCAATGAGAAAGTAACTTAAATGGCTTTTTAATTTTACTTGTTGGAAACGAACACACTGAAAAACGCACTTTATCAAACAGCAAACAGAAACTCATACGAATTACTCCGATTCGACAAAAACGTAATAGTTGTAGTACTGTGTAACCCGGATATAAGAGACTTCGTCTCTGGTCCCGACAACTCTCTTATATCCGGGTTACACTGTAATAACAAAAAAGAAAAAATGCTTATAAATTTAAATAACGAATTAAAAATACATTCATGGCAACAGTTGTTACCCACCCATTCACTCCGGTGAGAAAAGAATCATGGGTAATCGATTTCTCTTGGAGGAAGGGTGGATTTTAAAAATGGCCGCGCGCATTGCGCCCATGTGCTTTTTCTCTGCGTGTCCATATTTGAACCCGTTTTTTTTAATGACGCTCTCAGTTACACATCTTTTAAATGTAAATGCCTATATATTTTTTTTTTAATCATTTGAGCGTATTAGGGGATTTAAAAAACGGACGAAATAATTTTGTTACTTTGAATTTCTATGTCATGATAATAAAAAAAAACGTATAAAAAAAATAAAATAAAAAACTTTTAAACTCTAGAAGGGGAAGAAACTATGACAGACCCATTTGCGACAGTCTATTTATTTATTTATCGAATTTTTCAACAATTTCTTATCGATTCGTATAAAACTATAAGAAAAGGTCATTCCATCATTGTTAAACTAAAAAAAGTCTCGTGACTATTCTTGTAATTAGGTTGTGCACACGTTTCCTAATCGTTTCTCTCTCAAACAATTTGAAAATATTTTTTATCTTTATAATGGCGGTCATAGCACTGAGAAAAAAAAATAGATATGATTTACCAGAACTTGACTGTCCAAAGTGAAAAAAAAAAATCGAAATAAACTTGTTTATATAAATTTTAGAAAAATTGGCATATTTATGGTGGAAGCGTGCTTATTAGTATCGGACATAGAGCGTTCTAGTAACTTCTTAGATATATAGTAAGTAGACTGTGGACCTAGGAATTAACACTAAGGTGACTGTCAACAACACGACTCAAGCGATTTTCAGGCGTGAAAATGAGTTACAAATTTGCAATGCAATGTTGATTCCCGTGTCCACTCTATCTATTTATTATATTTTTTAACTTTTTTTCAAAATATTTTTCTCGTTTCTGTAATGTCACACAAATTTTAGCAGGGGCCACGTTACTTGTACCAAATTAAAATAAAAAACAAAAAAAAAACTTAAGGTCACTACAAATGAATTATTGTAAAAAAAAAATGAACTGTTGTGTAGAGAGAGTATTCATTTTTTTTTTTTAGTTAGACCTTCTTCAATCCACATTTATCAGAATCGAAAAATATAATGTCTTTTTATCGATCCTGATCACAATATAAATAAAATCGATCCATACGTTTTACAGAGTTATCTGGACTTTATTGTTGTTTACAAATGTCAAGTTTGAAACTATGGTACGTTGATATCTGCATTTTTTGTTGTTTTCTTTTTTTTTGTTTTTAAGTTTAAGAATTTTAAATTTAAAAGAAAACCTTATGGATAAGGTTTTTCTTCTGTGCATAAATTACGTTAAAAATAAATAAATAAATAAAGTAATCAGCAACATATTTTTTCTGAAGTTCTTTTTTTAAACTATAAAATTACCGGTTTTCGAATTCTTTTCGATTGACATTTACAGACTGTTGTCAAAATAGCATGTTTTTTGTTTGTTTTTTTTTTTTTATTGATGTGAGACGACACAAAAGAAGAAACAAGTTTCGTAATGATTGAACCTGTAGCGGTTCGACACGTGTTCGTTGGCATTAAGCCACTACCCCGACCAACTCTTAGGGTAAGAAACGAGAAAGGAAAAAGCAACAACTTTAAAACCACTTTTCACCCTTTTGTTTTAAAAATATGAAGAAAAGAACGTTTACCGGGTTTCATATTCTAACAATAGGCAAATAAATACATTTTGAAATCGGTCTCAAATTTTTACCCATTTTTAGTTGACATAAAAAATAATAACTTAAACTACTTAGCTAGCTAGATATTTAATTAATTATGGCTGTTGTTCATTAGTTTTCGGAATTAATTTGTATCTAAATCTGTTCATAAATTATATTTTTTCATTCATATCTATCTCAGTCTGTTCTCCTGTCTTCTTCACATTCTGACATCACCTGTCACTCATAATTTAACGAGCTGTTCTCACAAACCCTTTTTTAAATTATTGATCCAAACTCACGATATAAAGTTTTTATAATGAGCTCAGGTTCGAAATAGATTTTTTACGTATTTTTTTCCAGCATCCTTCTTGTTGAAGATGTGCGTATAATTCTAAAATATTAATAATCAAATCATCTAGATTTTTTCTCTCCCCTCCTTCGTTTTCTCACACACATGTTAATTAATTTTATTTCAAGTGTTTTTACCGATAATTATTTATTTGCGTTCTGTCCTCACAGAAACCGAAATTTTCAACCTTCACCTCCACAATTGTTGTCTTTCTTACCTCTGGGAAACAATGTTGTTTCGTCGTCGTAGGAGTGCTTAAAGAAGTTAACAGTAAGGTCCGAAATAGCAGAATTAAGGCATCAAGTGAAATCTTTAAGTAAAAATTGGATCGAAATATTTCCTATCGTTACCCTATCTCACCCATAAAAATAATTATGTAATTTTAAAAAAATTTCAGGACATTGAAATGCAAGGGGGCAAACGGGATAGTAAACCGCGCCTAACCTACGTAACGATCTTGCTTGCTTGAGTAAATAAATAAATGGATGGCAGAACATGACTTAGATAAGATAACAAAAAGCAAAAATTTACTAAGAGCTATAAAGCGCGGGAAGTAGTGGAGAGCCATGATCGCCCACGTCCTGAAGGAACACGGCACATAGAAAAAGATGATCTCGTGAGAATTAATATAAAAGAAAGAAAGAAAAGTTGATGTCATGCACCGCCTCCTTTTCGTTTGTACTAGGGAGAGAATGAAATCACGTGTAACTAAAAAAGGATTTTACAAGCTTTCTCTCTTCCCGACCCAAACAGTGTTTTTTCTTTTTTTTACTTTAAGGGTCACTGTTTTCTACATGAACCTTTTTTTTTTTTAAATTAGACATCACTAACTAAACTAAAAACGTAGTAAGATTATCTTTTGGATTGTTGGAATCCAGTGATGGCCGAATGTGTATTATTGTGTAGTAAATTAAACTTACCAATATGACTAAAAAAAAAAAAAAAAAAAAAATAGAAGAAGGTACTATGGTTTGTTGTTAGAAATAGTTTATAGTTGGTGTACTGTAGTCATTCAACACAGCTAGACAAGTTCTCCCACGGACGGAAGCAGTGAAATAATACATGATGTTAGCCTGACCGAGATTTACAGCATTATCCCCGCCTCCTCAAACTTTTTTGTATAAATTACAGTACCTCGTCGTGTCAGTGCGAGGATCACTTTTTTTTTATACTGAACCTCATATTTCAAGAATGATTTCGAAATGTTTCCAATAGGATTTTTAGCATTTATCATTTCCAACGATTTCTGCATACCAAATAATGATTTACTTCCCTTATATTCGCCTTAAATGTTTTTAACCCAGCCTCATATTCCGATCTCTTGGAAAGTTATGCATCGGAAATAAAACTGAAAAAAAAATAACACTCAAAGGTTGAAAAAAAAAAATGTATACTTTATTTATTTATTTTTAAAATTTCTGTAAGTAAAAATTTAAATTTAATTTTCGTAAAAAAAAAATTCGCGATTTTTTTTTTTTTTTTTTTTTTTTTTTTTTTTTTTCATGGGAAGATTTTTTTAAATTTTAATTTTCGGCCAGTAAGTTCATCAGAGGGTAAGTTGGGGGGATCTTGTTTAAAAATGTTTGAAACATTTTCTCCTCTATATATAATTACTTTAGGAAGGGGGGAAATAATTCTTATCTTTTGGCTTTGTACCTTAGATTTAAAAAAAAAAAATGTATTTGTCGTTTTATAGCTGAAAACGATTTATATTTATGCATAGCATAAGAAACACTGAGTGGTCGAAAAATAACACTTCGTTAAGTTCACCTAAAAATACTTTAAAAGGGGAATGTAAGGGAGGTAAATCAATGATTTGTATGTAAAACTCATTTGAAACTCTAAACTCAACGATACCTGAATAATACAGAAAACATAAGGACCTGGGTAACAAAAGGAAATGAATCCCCAACTACAAAATAGAAAAGTTAATGACAGTATTACTAAAAATCCTCTGTATTTGAACTCATAAAAATGACATTTATATTTTGTGGGAAGAGAGCTTCTTGACAATAAACAACAAAAAAAAAAATAGTCGGGAGCCGGTATTTTAATTGGAGTAAAAGAGAAAAATTGTTTGATCACGTGGTCACCTTACCGTAATTAGTGCTGAAAACAAACCGAATGGACACAATCTTAAAAACTAAGTTTTTATTTCATTTTATTATTTTTTTTAACTTAAGTAATTTGAAAAAAAAGTAACCATTTTTAGTGAGTAGTTTTTTTTTCTGGTTGAAGTTCTTTCTGGTAGAGTTTTCTATATGAACACGTGTCATAAAATAAAAAACGTGTCCAGTCCATCCATTCTTTTCGCTTGACATAAATGCTAACTAACACAACTAGTTTGTTTAAAAAAAAGTATTTTTTTAAGTCTTTCACGACAAACATCATCTACAGAAATAAATAGTCAATTTTTCTTCATTTGGTTATTTAAACAATTTTATTTTAAAGTTTTAAAAACCACGTAGTAGAAAACCATACTCTACAATCCATCTGTACCCCATCGGTGAGAAGTTCCACTCGAACAGCTTCTTCCTGCGAACCACTGCCCTGTGAAACTGATTCCCAAGTAGATGCTTCCCTGATCACTACAATCTTAATCTGTTCAAGGCTAGAGTTTAACCGTTAACTTCCATTCTTATATACACACAAAAATAGCTTCCGAAAACGTAATCTTCTACTTAGAGTGCCCCCCGGGCCTTGTAAACTAAAGGGTGTGAACCTCGCTGTAAAAATTTAAAAAATTGAAACACGCAAGTGGCCATGCAGCAAGAATGGTGGTTTATGAAATATGTCAACAAAAAAAAACTAACTTTATTTCTTAATCTAAAAGTTATTTCTTTATTAAACATTCTATTTTTTAATTTTTATAAGGAATAAAAAAATGTTTCATTAAACATCAAGTCTTTATTTGTCTAAAAAATAGTTAAAAATTTCAATTAATAATTTTTTATTTTCGTTTGATAAATTTTCATTTATTTTTTAAAAATAAATGAACATCACAACACTATTTGTTTAAATAGTTCTTTTGAATGTAAAGGAAAAAAAGTATGTTTTTTTACATTAATATTTTTTCTTTATTTGGAAAAGTCATTTTGTTTAATTTTTAAATACCGAATTCTTTTCTTTATAAGCTTTGAGATAGCTAAAAGTAAAGTGGTTTTTAAATTGATTTTTTTGTCTACCCAGGACTTCTGTATGTACATATTGTATGTAGTGTAAATTCCTTTTCCATTTGAATCACGTAAAAAAAAAAAGAATTAAAATACCTTTTAATTTTTTATCTGTTTAAAAACTTTTTAAATGTCTGCTTTTTTTATATTCCAAATAAAATTATAAAAGTGTTATTTTTTAATTTTATTTAAATTTAGAAATGAAAGAACTTAAGTTCTTTCATTTCTAAATTTTATTTTTATTACAGCATTTATTCTTCAAAATGTTTAATCAACTTGTTTTTAAAGATTATTAATAATAACATTAATTAATAAATCAGAAAAGTTTGTTTTTCTCGAAGAAACTAAGTAAAAAGTACTATTGTGTAGTAAGGGACACCTTGCATAGGTAAATTCGTATCTTTCTTTATTCTTGACGAAAAATAACCTACTTTCTAATTAAAAATGATTGAATTCTAAATACCTGTTTTATTTAACATAAAACCTTTTGTACGCTTGACAAATTATATTTATAATATAGAACACCCACTACTAATGACTAAAAAATGAAAAGACAGAAAAGAGAAAGAAAGGAAAAAAAAACAATAAAAAAAAAAATCATTGATTTTTGTCTTCGTAAAAAAAACTGACATTTTTTGCAATGAACACCGGGTTTGGATTAGGGTTAGGGGTCCCGGGTAAGTTATTTTAACTTGTATATTTTTTAAATACTTAATGTTTAAATTAAAATGCTATTTTTTATTTTTTATTTTTGTAAGGTAAAAAAATAATGTCTGGAACACTTAAGGCAATTTAAAATTTAATTTTAATTTAAAATTTAAAAGGCTATTTTTTTTTTTTTTTAGCATGAAGCTAGAATAAAAATGAACTTTATAAAATTCGGAAAATAATTACAGCAGATTGTTTTATTATTATTAATCAGCGTGATGTGATGACATCATTGGGGTTCGTTAATTTAATTATTACATTACACCATTTTTATGTCGTCTGCTTAGTTGCGTTTTTTTTTTTCTCCCTCATTTTTTTTTTTTTTTTTTTTTTTTTTGTGGGGAGGGGATCTAATATTTTTGGAGGGTAGGAGATCCAGTATTTTTATCTTTTAATATTGTTTTTTAACACACCCTTCAATATTTATTGACATTTTCCAAGTACAATTTTTGTACAATTTTGTGAAGTAGATTAAAAAAAGTAAAATGAAATAAAAATAAACTCTAAGAAGACACTTATAAAAATTTTTGGTTGTAAAACATACACCTGAAGAAATTAAAAGGCTGAAAAAAAAAAGCATACCGATCAAAAGATTGTGTTAAAAAAAAACAACAAAGATGAGGATTAACGTTTAAAAAAAAAATTGTTGAACAATTGTTCAGTCTTACTTATTCTTAGGAATTAATTTAAAGTAGGATTTACTGAAGTAAATTAAATATAGCCAAAAAATACTTTTTTTCTTCTGTTTTACGGTGAGCTTGATAAAACTCAAATGTCTCCTACCCTCAAAAACAATATTTACACAGTTGATTAGCCATTAATGTTTAACACAGCAACAACAAGTAACAAGAAGTGAAATAATGATAATCAAGGTAGTACCCTTCCACATTATCAAATAGAAAAAGTTTGGAAGGAAACTCCCATCAGTACAAGGCAAAGCAATAACACTAACTGAACTTGAGATTGATGCATTTTTTTTTTACGGCTTATCAACCCTTTTGTAGGTTATTTAAAGGCAAATATGTTTTACTAAAATTATTCTTACAATTTAAAATAATTTTAGATTCTAAGAATCATTTTTTTTTTGCAACTGAATACTTGAATATTGCATTAACAATTTTTTAAAAAAATAATAATTTTTCCAGATACAGGTCTTACTATTTAACCCATACCTGTGGGGGAGTTGGATTTATACCTTATCCAAGGATGTTTGTGTGTAATTGAACGTAATGAACCCAATTTGAATTCAGCTCTCCAATTTCTCATTCTGAGCCACTATCTATTATGCCTCCAGTTAACTTTAAAAGTTTAATTTTCTGAAAAACTTTTAAGAAAAAGATTTTATAAATTTTAACCAACAGTAATGCTAAGTGTTTGGTCAGTGGATGCCGTCTGTTTCCTGTATGTCAGTCAGTTATATGCCATGCGGGATACATGCTTAGGCAATCATGTATCTTTTGATACATGACTGACAAGGCAGATTTTTTCCCCACAGTAGGTCGCCATTTCTTTCTGCAGTATACCAGTTGCCATCCAAGGCTATAGAACATGATCTGTCTTGCTATTTACCCATAGCTGTCAGGGAGAAGAGGACTCATACCTTTCCCAAGGGTATTAGCATGTAAGTGAATGTAATGGATTTGACTGGAATTCGAACTCGGTTCTCCAATTCCTCAATCCGAGCTGCTATCCATTACTCCACAGTGCCTCCTGGATGGAAAAGGTTAATTTCACCACTACTATTAAAATCAAAGAAGAATTTCAAACGATCAAAGTATATTTTGAGATCTTTTACCAGGTTTACAAAAAGGGTTTACCTAAATGAATGAAGTATTTAACCTCATGCTATTGATTAAAGACCAAAGCCAGATTAAGTTCAACTGAGCACACACCAACCAGTGGTGTTCCTTTTATAGTTCTCTGATAATGACTCAATCTAAAGTTACCGTTTTTAATGTAACAGGTGTTCATAGAGTTAAAATAACTACTACTTTATGTTGTAAATATAAAAGAACTTGTTATTTCACACAATTCACATAATACCAGATATTAATCTATTAATTCCCACAGTCCTAAAAATGGAAGTGGGGGAGGCATAGGTAGAAATCTATAAATAATGTACATTTTTAGAAATCTATAATTGAAATGGGAATTTTTTATTAATCTATAATTAATACCAAATTTTAGAAACCATTTTTTAAAAAAATTTTATTCTAATTTTCTATAATTAATACTGGGTTTTTATTCTAATTTTCTATAATTAATACTGGATTTTTATTCTAATTTTCTATAATTAATACTGGATTTTTATTCTAATTTTCTATAATTAATACTGGATTTTTATTCTAATTTACTATAATTAATACTGGATTTTTATTCTAATTTACTATAATTAATACTGGATTTTAATTTTAATTTACTATAATTAATACCGGATTTCTATTCTAATTTCTATAATTAATACTGGATTTTTATTCTAATTTTCTATAATTAATACTGGATTTTTATTCTAATTTACTATAATTAATACTGGATTTTAATTTTAATTTACTGTAATTAATACCGGATTTCTATTCTAATTTCTATAATTAATACTGGATTTTTCTTTTTCTTTTCTGTAATTAATATCAGATTTTTATTTTAGTTTTATGTAATTAACACTGGATTTTTATAATTAATACTGGATTTTTATTTTAATCCTCTATAATTAATACCAGATATTTATTTTAATATCTATAATTAATACCAGATATTTATTTTAATTTCCTATAATTAATAATGGATTTTTGTTTTAATTTCTAAATTATAAATAAAATGAGAGATTCATAGGATTAATCTTCCACTGATTTATATAGCTCTTGGTACAACAAAAATTAACCCTTCTCACATCAATCCTTCTATTGATATTCAGCTTTGTCTAAACTCCTGGAAGGCTGGTTTTAAAGCCTTGCAGTCAGGAATTCTGATGACAGCTGGTGGGGATTACAGAAGCACTCAATGCAGCTTTTCAGCCCAAGTCCTCAAGCTCCACAAAGTCATCTGCTTATATGCACTTTGGCCCAAAACTGGCACGTGGCCGAAAGGTTCTGGGGCTTTGTTGATTGTTTAATTTGCATTAATTCAAATAAGGGTTTTCTTTGTTCCCTATTTCTGCTTTCTTAATCAATTTTTCAAATTTGAAGAATTATCCACCTTCTTTCGAAGTAGTCACAGGAATTGCTTCTCTCTTAACTCCAACCTGCTCTACTTCACAACTCGCACTGCTACTTCGCACAGGTGAGGCCAAATTCTTCCTCTTTCTCAGTATTCAACCTCAGCCCATTTCCCAGGGCATGCATAATTATCTGTGTGACAAATCTCATTTTTGAAATGCGTAGGAGGAGGGGGCAGAGTTCCATTCCATCCATTAATTTTAGTTCTCTGAATCTTTGCCATTTTTCTGGAACCATATCTGTCCAATGAAGATACAAACCAGACCACTGATGACAGAATTTTGTTTTCATAACTCCAGTCTTAATCATATGGTACATCCAACCGACTAAGAGAAATTCGTTCTTATTTTAACCTTCCAAACAATAGATAAAAATTATTTCCCGAATTTGTTTTCATCAATGAAAATATATTTATTTACCTAAATTCTCAACCAAGAGATCCTCTGTTTTCCATACCTGGGCTAGTCGACATCTTCAGCAAAAACTCAAACCAGATCAGCTTCTTGGCATGACATGACTGATTTTTATAACTTCAACCCTAAGAAAAAGGGTTCATTCCTTGTTTTCGTTTTCATCAATGAAATTAAGATTCTCATCTGCTTTTCTTTCCGTTAATAATGTTTTTTTTCTAATTTTTCCAGGAAGAGATTAACTTATTTCCCAAATCTGTTTTCAACCACATGCCAGATTCTTGATAGATAAGAAAAATTAGCTTTTAGGTGAGAAGAAATCCAGGCATCTCATTTTCACCAAGGAAAATGTCTTCACTCTCTCTCTCAGCCTATATTTCATTTTGGGTTAAATCTTTTTCCTGTTTAGAATTAATGTTTAACCACTTCACTGCCACATCATTAATACCGGATTTTATTTTAATGTCCTATAATTAACACCGGATTTTATTTTAATTTTCTATAATTAATACCGGATTTTATTTTAATTTCCTATAATTAATACTGGATATTTATTTTAATTTCTATAATTAATACTGGATTTTTATTTTAATTTCTATTATTAATACTGGATTTTTATTTTAATTTGCTATAATTAATACCAGATATTTATATTAATTTGCTATAATTAATACCAGATATTTATTTTCATTTCCTATAATTAATAATGGATTTTTATATTTATTTTCTGTAATTAGTACCAGATATTTATTTTAATTTCCTATCATTAATACTGGATATTTATTTTAATTTTCTATAATAAATACTGTATTTTTATTTTAATTTGCTATAATTAATACCAGATATTTATATTAATTTCCTATAATTAATACTGGATATTTATATTAATTTCCTATAATTAATACTGGATATTTATATTAATTTCCTATAATTAATACTGGATATTTATTTTAATTTCTATAATTAATACGGGATTTTATTTTAATTTCCTATAATTAATACTGGATTTTTTCTATAATTAGTACAAGATATTTATTTTAATTTCCTATAATTAATACTGGATATTTATTTTAATTTCTATAATTAATACTGGATTTTTATTTTAATTTGCTATAATTAATACCAGATCTTATTTTATTTTCCTATCATTAATACTGGATTTTTATTTTTATTTTCTATAATTAATACCAGATATTTATTTTAATTTCTATAATTAACACTGGATATTTTATTGAATAAATTTACTCTTTCATATTTCAAGATATTTTTGTGTAATTTTGGTAAATATATCTGTTAAAATGAGATGTCTGTGTTATTTTCATTTTTGCATAATTTAGATGACAATTTATCCATCACACACTATATATGTCCACTGTATATACCTTTCTATAGACACATATACGTTAGGACTTTTTTCCATGATAGACAGAATAGTGAAATCCTCAAATAATATAGAGTGGACCCTAAAATATTTACTATGCTCATGTGATAACCAAGCAAATACATCTCCCTCCTCTAAGAAATATTTTCGACTTAAGTGAATCAGACAAAAATATTTCAGTAGCTGGTGGACCAAGTTTATTAATTACACACACATGCACATGCTTGTATGATATGAATGGCAAACCTTCTCTAATACATGTTTCATTAAAATGACAGGCAAGTTTCTTATAGCAACTTTGATATGCAACATAGCCATTGAAAGCACATATATGCTTCGAACTGTAAAACAAAAAGAAGTCTTAAAAATAACAGAAGGCCTCATTATAAAAAAAAATAACAAAAAAAGATTTTCAGTAACATCAACTACGAATAAGGCCACAAAGTACTGGCCATGTTTTTGAATTAAAATATATCTATCTTTCAATAGCTTACATATTTTGTTTAATGGCATATCAACACCTCTATGGGTTATTCAATGTTGAAATCTAAATAATTTGAACACAATTTTATGGCTAAAAATATAATTTTATATATATATATTTTGAATGCAATTGTATGCTTTTGGCTAAAAATATAATTTTATATATATATTTTGAACGCAATTGTATGCTTTCATCTACATATATGTATTGTTGGTCATTTTGTTTAGCGGCATATCAACATCTCTATGGGTTATTTAATACCGAAATCTAAATATTTTGAACACAATTTTATGGCTTCAACTAAATATATTTTGAAAACAATTGCATGCCTTCAACTACATATATGTATTGTTGGTCATTTTGTTTAGTGGCATATCAACATCTCTGTGGGTTATTTAATACCAAAATCTAAATTATTTGAACACAATTTTATGGCTTCTACTAAATATATTTTGAACGCAATTGTATGCCTTCAACTACATATATGTATTGTTGGCCATTTTGTTTAGCGGCATATCAACATCTCTATGGGTTATTTAATACCGAAATCTAAATAATTTGAACACAATTTTATGGCTTCAACTAAATATATTTTGAACACAATTCTATGCCTTCAACTACAGATAAAATATATTGCTGGTCATGTATTGTTGGTAGATTTTTATATAAAAATATATTGCTGGTATTTTTACTATTAAAATGTATTTTTATACTTTCATAGTGTTAATGATATGGCTATGAAACTCACTTGATTGTGAAGCTCTCTGTAGCCATGCAGTCAAAACACGCTGGATATGGTAGTTGTTTCTCTTGCAATGGGGAACGTGAGTTAGACTCTTGCCGGAAGATACATTCTCTTTACTAAGTTTGCTTAAGTGCACAGTCCAATAAACGAGAGAAACACTCTTTGAATAAACAGAGTATCTACTCAAATACTGGTATCCACTAAAATTAATCTTTGAAGTAATAAAAATATGTTGGATTAAAAAATAAAAAACATTAAGTCTTTATATATATATATATATATATATATATATATATATATAGTCAAACCTAATGAGCCAGACACACCTACCAAGGTTTCACTTAGGCAGATCGTCAAGGTCGGCTGGCTATTGTTAAATCAAGAGTTCGAAGGTTTTTCGACACGAGTATAGTTACCTATATTTATATTTATATATATATATAATATGGCCCTTTCACTACAGAATTAATAATTATCACAATCAAATTAAGTTAGCTCCCCATGAAAGATTATTACCTGTAGAACAACATTTCTGCCTGCAAAAACATGATTTTAAAACCCATGCCAAATTCACTATAATTGAGAAAATAGAAAAATTCAGAGCAGATAACGTTAGAAAAATGTTAGAAGACCATGAAGAGAAGTGGATTCTGCACCTCAAAACACTCCATCCAGACAGGCTTAATCACAAATTTAACAACATAGATAGAATTAGTATATGACCCCACAAATCAGGACCTGCACACATTTCTCACCCACACAAGACAGACATGCTTGCCGAGGTGGTGAGGCTTCATACTTATACACACACCCATACTAATATACACACTTACACACATCATACTCACTCGCTCCCTAAGAACTAAATAACACACACTAAATAACACACACTTAACACAGACACTCTCCCCCCTTTCCAGGAACCACTAAAACTGCCAAAATGACCAAGGGAATTCAGAGTAGCATGAATCCATCCAGCCTTTATCTTAAATAACAACTTATAGGAGACTGTTTGACCAAAACAAGGACTGACCAAAATTTATGATAATTAAAAAAACAAATGAAAACTACAGTTCATTTTCTCCATCAAGTCATTCATTTCTGTAGTTTACTGCTAGCAGATTTTTTTTCTCCTAATGATGGCCATACTGGCTGAAACCAGTCACGGAATCTAATTGAAATAATAAAATGAAAAACTATTAGCATACAACCCAGTGTGTCTGAAAATTTTAATTTTTTAATATTTTTTATTGTTCAAAACATATATATATATATATATATATATATATATATATATATATATATATATATATATATATATATAATATATATATATATGTCATTCGCAGACTGTACTGATTTGCTGTATCACAGCTCCTCAGTGCGACTAGACATCCAGATGCCTCAAGCCCAGATCGAAACCCAGCTGATATGGTGTCACTCAGAGTTTCTACCACTGAGCTATCTTCATTCAACAGAGAGAAACAGCTAAATCTAGCATATTGTTTTTACAAATGCCAATCAGCCACAGTGATCCAATTCATTTTACTGAAGAGCTTTGCATTAACACAGGTGGCTGTGTTGTTTATTGAATTAGCCTATCTTTCAACAGTGCTCAACTGAAATATATTTTCAAGAGCTAATATATGTCAGTGTGGCTTTGTTGCCCGCAGTAAGGCTGGGCTAGTATCACACTTAAGAAAGCACAAATGAAAATATGTCATTCCCTTACCTGATTTTCTCCACAATATCCCCTGCTAGCATGCATAAGTGTAAAACAAAAGGCACCATCCAATGCTGACCCTCATTTCTTGTTCACAATAGTAGATCCACTATATATATATATATATAATAAAAAAGCTCAAACACTAATATTCCATGGTTATAATTTATTACATTGGAATCGTAATCACGATCCAATTCATCAGACCTACAAATTCTTTTATTATATTATTACTCTGTCCTGAATATTGAGTTCTACCTGAATTCTATCCTCTTATATATATATATATATATATATATATATATATATATATATATATATATTGACCACTAATATTATCAATATATATATATATATATATATATATATATATATATATATATATATATATATATATATATATTTGTAGGGACCTCCACAAAATAATCTGATATCTAAGGTTTAAAATGAAGCGTTTATTTTAGTTTTGATTTCAAGCTAATAAGTTGAATTTAATATTTCTAATAAGAAAGATACTTTGCTGTATTTCAAAAACCAATTTAAATTGACTGGAAGGAATTGTCTATATTTTTGGGATGAGGGGTTTTCACTATGGATTTCGTTAATCGAAATTCCAGACCGACGGTTCCCGAGTTCGAGATGCACCTGAAGAAGGCCGGAGGATCAGACGGCCGAAACGTTGTGAGGAAAGCAACCAAGATGAGGAAGTCAGTCCGATTAACGAAATCCATAGTGACTGGAAGGAGTTTCTTTTTCTTTTTGCTAAAATAACTGATTTCTTTATTTTACATTGTTTCAGTACTAATTTACTAAGAACAGATGATAAAAAGAAATTGACTGTCATGTTCTAGAAGTCCTCTATGATTAATATTAGGTACCACCATGGATATTCTAAAAAAAAAAAACCTCGAAAAGCACATTTTAATTTTACAAAAAAAAGATTGATGATTTAAATTCTTCAAAGACTTCTGCTTTTAACTAGTATAATCAATAATAATTACACTTTTGAATTTCTTGGTTTTCATAAAATTTAGTAAGCAGGGTGTGGTAACAGCTGTAAAAAATGTATTTTTACCAAGATGTTCTTAGAAAAAAGCATTTCTAAAATAATTTTATTCATTTATGAATAAGTTCTGAAAGTTTCATTAAAATCTGTCAATTATTTGATTTTTGTAAGAATTTCCAAATTAATGTATCTTTAACTGCAAAAAAAACAAACAATTGTTATGCTATTTTATAGTCCATTTGCTGATGAAACAAAAACAAGAATTTTAATCGAAATTTTAAATGTTCTAAAAAGGATTAAAAAATTTCATAAAATAATAAAAAAAAAAACAACTTTGGTCTGTCCCCTTAACCTTTATTACTCTGTATGTGACTTTACTGTGCAAAAAGTTTATCCTCTCACTGAAGGTGACTCTGATCCTTTAATTTGAATTTAAATAGTGTAGTTGTGTTGCCATATCCTGCTATGGCATCAGAAAACACGTTTAAGTGAAATTAACAATAAGGTTACTGCAATTGAGAGGCCTTGAAAAAGAATGTAGTGGAAAGGGAAGTAATATTATTAATATAGAATACTAAAGGTTAATAATAACATAAAGATTTTGATGATAAAACTTTGTTTTCAGTAAGTTTGGGGCATTTCTTCATCATAGTATGCCATTTTTTCAGCAAATTTCTGAACATGCTTAATTTTAAATAATTTAAATAAAGGCCTTCTTTGAACTTAAATTATTTTTGTTTTCATTTCGGAAAAAAGCATCCATTTTGGTTTGTTGGTACCTATTTAATACGCTATTGGACTGTATCGTTTTATCTCCTGATTTCATCAAATTAATGCTAAGACAATGTAGGATATATAAACCAGAATAATAAATAAATATAAAAACAAAGTTGAAATCAATTAAAATCTAATTTCTGTAACAATACAATTGAAATAAAAATCATGCTTTCCAAAAGTTTATCTGAACATGAATCATATTTATTTCGCTTGTAAACCCTCAAGACACATTGGTCTTCAGATTCCTTCAGACCACCATGGTTAACATCTAGCTAACTCCTCACTCATTAATGTGTTGTTGGTTTGTCACTGGCATCATGTTGATGAGTATGGTTCCACTCAATCTAGCTGGCATTTGTCTCTTTCACAATCATTCACTCCTGTACCATGTTGTGCTTTTGATCTCAGAGGGTGAGAAGATCACTGAAGTGAAGAACAGATCAACGGCTAGGAGCCACACCAAAAAAGTAATTCTTTGGAATAAAGAATTAACTCTGGTTAAAAATGTAACAACATTTTGGTTGATATATGATTTGTTGTATACAGCGGTTTTAACTCTTCCTATTCACTGTAATAATCAATTGAAAAGGGAGCCACTTTTGGAGTTTACAGCCTGTGTTAATAGTAACTTAAATTTCTAAGTCTCCAGGGCTGGCACAAGGTCTTTGTCAGGAGGTTTCAGCAAACAATGTGGATTCTAGTAGCAGGAATGTGGGTACTCTTTGTTATCCAAACCTCCAGCTTATATGGAGTTCTGTGTCTGGTGGGTGTAGGGTTGACTAGAGTCTGAAGTTCAGTTATATTCCATTCTTAGCAACAATCTTTTTCTAAAATCCCATATTTTCAAAATATGTTTACTCACTTAATTTTCAAAATTTAGGGGTTGTCCAAATTTGTGGTCAGAGGAATCAAGCTACCCCTTAATTCCAACTCCCTTCAGTTCTCATCTCACACCATCACTCCATATAGGCAGTACTAACCTCTCTCTCTCTCTCCCACCTTCTCAGTACCCAACCTCAGCCCAACACAAGGGCTGGTACAACTGTCTTTGTGACAAATCTAAACTTTTAGAATGCATAGGTGAAAAGGGAATTTCCAGTAATTAATCTTTCTTTATCAGCTTGTCTCACACTGGTTGTTTTGGGTGATTTCCCAAAACCAGGCATTTGACCATATCTAAGATAATTGGAGCCAATCTCAAGAACTGTTTTGTTCATTTTCAGTTGTCATGGGTTAGGAAAGAAACGTAAAGAAAAAACTTCCAACATCTTTGGTAATAAAAAAGAAACATCTTTCTCTGTTTATGTGTGTTTCTCTGTCAACATGGCCACATAAACAATTGTCTATGGTCACTCCAGGGCTAGTAATTAATTTTTAGTAATTAATTTTTCTTTATCAGCTTATCTACAAAAGAATAAAAAATAATGTCAGCCATAAAAATTTTGACAAATGTCACAGAAATTAAAATGAACAAATTTGTCTCCAATCTTAGGTGCTAATCTTTATTAGTATAAAAATAGGGATATTTTTCTTCTGGGTGGCCGATTCAAATTAAATATTTTTTCTGGCTTTTTGTTTTTCTTTTTCTTTATCGACAATATGTTTTTCTATTTTCCAGGACCGACATCTTTGATAATACATTAATTTTCTCTTTCTTATTGGCAGGAAGTGGGGAAGAACTGGTAGTCTTGGTTTTGCTCAATCATACTGAATTCTGTCTAGTTAAATTCGGGTTTGATTCACCTTGGAACTGTTCTTGGGTTCATTTTATTATTTTAAAACAAAATTTTTAATGCATTTCATTTTTTATTTTCTTATCAATCCACTTTCTCAAGAATTTCAACAATTACCATCCAGTTAATAGTGTCTTTCCTCTTCCTTTTTCTTTCTTTTGGTTAACTCCCTTAGGTCCCAGTGTCACATAGTAATGTAGATTTTTATTTTCTTCTGAAATAGATTTATTTTTTCTGATGACATGGGATCATCTGAGAAACATAACAATGTAAAATATTCAAAATTGTCTGGTATATCTACTTAATCACCATTCAAATTTATTCTTACTCAACCATTTCCACTGAATCCAAGTAGACACTGCCTGACCCAGGGATTGAACTCACAACCACTGTGTCGCCAAATTCACAAACCAGCTCAGCCATTGTCCCATTTATGCTGACATGGGAATAATTACACTATATATAAAAAAAACAAAAACAAAATTTACCTGTGTGTATGTATGCGCCATATTGACATTTTTCTCCTAAATATGTATACACATTTTACATGGTGATAACACCTGTGACTTTCCTTAATTCAAGGATTTCAGGTAAAAGAAGGCAATTATATATTGTTGTAGCATACCTATGGACAATAATGGGTATGTCCACATTCACATAAATACATTAGTAAATACTGTATGTTGGTCTGCAGTTGGAGATTAATTGTTGAATTCACTTGCTCACTTCTAGCAGTTGACTACTTATTCTACATGCTGCTGATGAATCTTATGTGTGTTGTTCTTGTCCAAATATTATCGTTCATTACCAATCTTCATGTGATTATTCTATTCAGTAACCTTCCCTAGGTTACAACACATACATACATACATACATACATACATATATATCAGGAAGAAAGGGATTGTCAGTGGTTTGGAATGAATAAAAGCACTATTGATAGAATATTCTTATTGGATGTATAATGTAAATGCATTGATTTTACTATAGAAAATCAGGAAGAAAGGGATTGTCACTGGTCTGGAATGAATGCAAGCATTACTGATAGAATAAGGCTATTATTATATGTATAATGTAAATGCATTGCTTATGATTTTACTATGGGAATGCATTGAAAACCAGGAAGAAAGGGATTGTCAGTGGTCAGGAATTAACGCAATTATTATTGATATAATAGGGCTATTAAACATTTTGGGTTGAAACAAAAGTATGCATCTTTTTAAATATATGACTTTTTAACATATCATTTTGTTTCATATGTGACTGAAATTTATGACATATGAGCTCTGATCAAAAAGTATCAGGACTGTTGCTATGGTAACAGAACTAAATTATGCAAAATGAAGTCTCTTCGCACAGATTGGCCTTGAACTCTGTCAAGCATGCACACTAAGTTATAGCATTCTTGCTCTTGTCCGTTTTTTATAGCAATGCTTGGAAAGAAAGTGAGTACAGTGTAGTTGTCTCATTACACCACAGAGGTCCATCATGATCATGGCTTGTGCAGCAAATTTTGGTCAAGTACAACATTCCCAGGTCTGACAACCACCATTTTCCCCAGATTGTGACTTTTCCTCTTCAAAAATCAAATCCCACTTGAGAGAAACAAAATTTCAATATGTCAAGGAAATCCAAAAGAATGCAATAAGGCAGTTGCTTGCTAAAAAAGAAGTTCCAGGAATGCTTACACCAATGGAAATGATGCTGGATAAAGTGTGTGGTTTTAGAAGGAGATTACTTCAAAGGTGATTAAATGCTGAACTGATATGTGTTGTAGTTTTCTTTGTATAGCACCAATCCATATATGTTTTGATCAGACTTTGTATATATTCTGAAAGGTGACATTTCAGCATATCATTCTATGCTATTCATGTGCAGCTTATAAATTTACATTAAAAGTAAAAATGGAAAAAAATTAAATGAATTTTGTTATTTGATGTGCTTTCATTTCAGGAAAGGAAAAAAGCTTTCAAACAGCAAAAAAGATATGTGCTATTTATGGAGATGGTCCCGTTGCTGAAGTACTGTTTGTAAGTAGTTTACTTGGTTCAGAAGTGGAAATTATAATCTGAAAGGCTGGGAATCTTCCTACAGACCTGCAGTTGTTGAGCATGACCAAACTGAAATGCTGATTAAAAATAATTCAAGTTACAGGACATCAGAGATATGCCACACATCTCATATGAGCATTGTAAAGTATTGCATATGGGTATCAAGATGATGGTTGGGTGCATCATGATTTAATAAAAATAAAAAAAATAATGAATCTGCTATTCTCTGCTCAAATGCAACAAAAACAATCCATTTAAAAAAAACAGAATGGTCACTGACAATGAAAAATGTATTGTTTACAACAATGTGGAGTGAAAAATGTCCTGGAGAAAATAAAATGTCACCCTGTAAACCTCACAAAAACAGTCAGTATTTGAAGAATGTGCTGGGAGGCAGTTTAACAGAGGATTGAAAGTGTAATACCAAAATCTGAATGTGCATTGGAATAGTGAAAGTTACCTTCCAACAGTTAAGCAAAGTATTAAGAAACTGGAAGATTTCATTAAAAACAAGGGAAAAGGTTACTGAACTGTCATGTAATATTGGCTCTCCTATATAGCAGTGAATGCTGGACAATCTCCTCACAGATGAATAAAAACTTTAGGCAACATAAATTTAGTTCTACAGGAGGATGATGAGAATGCCACGGATTGAACATGTGAGTAATGGTGAAATTTTAGAGAAAAATGGGGAAAAAGGACATATACTTAGAATTAGAAAGAGATACCTGAAATTTCTAAGGATATTACTAAGGAAAGAGGGCTTGGAAAATTTGATACTCACAGGACATTAAAGGCAAGAGAGACAAAGGAAAACAGCGTATAACCTACATAATGGGCCTGTGTAAATAAATGGCAGAACAGTATTTAGGAAAGATAGTGAAAAGACAATTTACTAAAAGCTGCAAAGACTAGGAAATTGTGGAGAGCCATGACTGCCAACACCCTGAATGGACATGGCACATAGTTCCACAAAATCTGATGTTGAATTCAGATAAATACTGTTCACAATTGAACCAATTAAAGGCAATAATCGATAAAAAGTGTCCTGAATTGGCCAATTGTAACAGTATCATCTGCCATCCAAGCAATGCTAGACTTCATATCTCTTTGCAGACCCAGCAAAGTGGAACATATGCTGTTGAAGTAATCTATGTACAAATCTCTAAATATTGTCTTTGAACGTCATTTAAAAACAAAAAAACTTACCTTTGTTCCAACCCAACATAATCTGCTAAAGACTTTACAATAAGAATGCACAGAAAGAAAGTGATAGTCATTGTTCAGAAATGAATGCTAACATTACTGATATAATCCCTCTATCATATGTATAATGTAAATATATTGTTAATGATTTTTGAAATGCATGGAAAATCAACAAGAAAGGGATTGTCAGTGGTCATGAATTAATGCAAGCATTACTCATACAATAATGCTATTATTATATGTATAATGTAAATACATTGTTTTTTTTTTTTTTAGCAATGTTCACTCAATACAAGGCTCAAGAGCCATTCAAGGTAGAGGGTTACTGTGTGGACTAACATTAGCTTAGGAAAGAACAAGTGCTAGGAGTATAGAGCTGAAGCAGACTTTAGAAGGAACTGGAAACCCAATTCTAGACAGGAAACAAAAGACTGAGGAAGAATATGAACCGGGCGTATTATTGTAGAAATGCATTGGAAATGAGGAAGAAAGGGATTGTCTGTGGTCATGAATGAATGCAAGCATTACTGATAGAATAGGGCTATTATATGTATAATGTAAATGCATTGCTAATGATTTTACTATAGGAATGCATTCAAAATCAGGAAGAAATGGATTGTCAATGGTCAGGAATGAATGCAAGCATTACTGATAGAATAGGGCTATTATATGTATAATGTAAATGCATTGCTAATGATTTTACTATTAGGAATGCATTGAAAATCAGGAAGAAAGGGATTGTCGGTGGTCAGGAATTAATGAAAGCATTACTGATAGAATAGGGCTTTTATATGTATAATGTAAATGCATTGCTAATGATTTTACTATTAGGAATGCATTGAAAATCAGGAAGAAAGGGATTGTTGGTGGTCAGGAATTAATGAAAGTGTCACAGTAGAGTAATGCATATCAGCTAGGATTGAGGAATCGGAGAGCCGATTTTTAATTCCAGTCGAATCCATTACATTCACTTATGTGCTAATCCCCTTGGGAAAGGTATGAGTCCTCTTCTGCACAAGTATTCACCTGCCTGTATGCACATGTGTATGTGCACACAGGCAGAATGTTGTTGTTATTTGTCCTTTTTCAGGATTTTTCTTGTCTGTTCATACTTTCTCCTTAATGTTTATATATATATATATATATATATATATATATATATATATATAGTGTAACCCGGATATGAGAGAGTTGTCGGGACCGGAGAAGAAGTCTCTTACATCCTGGTTTCTCTTATATCTGTGTTTGGTCTATTATATATACATTAACACAGGCTCTAATTTGGGACCAGAGAAAATATATCTTATATCTGGGGTTCTCTTATATCCGGGTTTCTCTTATATCCGGGTCTCTTATATCTGGGTTACATTGTATATATATATATATATATGATAATAATTATTATGCAGAAATATAGTTTTAAAGTGTGCTATATTTATGAGATAAAGTACTCAATATCAGAGGCTGACGATTGAGTCTAGCATGAAACAGCCTGTTGACTCTGAGTGTTGACTTCAATGTTCACTTTTATATTTATATTTAACATAATAATTATAATTTTAAGCTCTACTTCTGTATTGAGCACTGTTTTTTTTAAAATAAAAGCATAAATACTAAAGAACTTTGGATCATTAATCTAACTGTTCTTTCCTATTTCATCAACACACACACACACACACACACATATATATATTTGCGACAGTACAGAAGCGCATAAAAAACAAATTTTTTATTAACGGCCATGTTAGATTTAAAATAAAAACACCAGTTAACTGGTTTCGTCCTCTCTCATCAGAACTGTTTAACGGGGAATAGAAATTATGAGGAAAACACTCAGTATTCCGTCTCAGGGTGTTGGAGACTTTGTACATCAGGTCCAGGCGACCGTCTCTTTGCAAACAAAGGGACTGTTTGCTTGGGCTTGCTGTGCTGGGTCTCTAGCATCTTGTGTGGTATTACTTTAATTATATACACCTTTTCCCTTTTTTTAATTTTTTTTTTTTTATTTATTTATCTTTCTCTTCACTGCCCTTCATTCATGTCATCCATAACAAATATTTTCCTCATAATTTCTATTCCCTGTTAAACAGTTCTGATGAGAGGGGACGAAACCAGTTAACTGGTGTTTTTATTTTA
The DNA here is from genome assembly GCA_964036315.1 of Acanthosepion esculentum. Lineage (NCBI taxonomy): Eukaryota > Metazoa > Mollusca > Cephalopoda > Sepiida > Sepiidae > Acanthosepion > Acanthosepion esculentum. The sequence continues at coordinate 50,963,484 of OZ038519.1, read as the reverse complement.
AATCTAACATGGCCGTTAATAAAAAATTTGTTTTTTATGCCTTGATAGATATATATATATATATATATATATATATATATATATATATATATACACACACACACATACACTGATGTATCAACAGTCATGCGGTATGTACCTAGTACCATGTAGAACTCACTAGTCTGGTGAAGTGCATCAAAACTATGTGACATAAATTCCCCAAACCCTAATCCTAACCTCTGGAGAGATATTGTCTCAATAGCTTTCTAGGATCTTATTGTGAATAATAAGTAATTGAAAGATCCCTGGAGAAAGGATGAGCCATGATATCTTGGAATTTATCCATAACTCAATGTATTTGCAGGTACAGGATTATAATGTGAATATACCTTTCTACCATGTCCCATAACTACTTGATTGTACTCATGTTGGATAATGCCCATCCCATCTGCATAAACCAGTTTCACAATAGGTTTGAAGACCTTTGGGGAGATTTTAAATTATGCTGTTGTGATAGCTGTCCATAGCCCCTGTTATTTTGAGATGTAGGCTCTTATATCCAAAAAATCCTTTCCTCAATGTCCCTTAATGTCAGGCAAACAAGGTGATCACTGGAAGTTACCTGAATTCTCCTTAAACAATTTCCGGGCAAATTAGGCCTGATGGTACAATGCATTAACTTGTTGTAATAACCATTTCTTGTTGGTGTACATGGTAATGGTAACTCTATCTTTATAAAGAAACAATCAGTATTCATTGACTGAACAGCCAGTACCATTCTCAGTTGAAAATTATAAAAATCTTTCTCTTAAAACAATTTTTCAGGAAAATAGCTTTCTCAACTCAAGTTGCCCTTATCACTTTTTTAAGTATTGTTGGGGGTTTCTCTTATGAGAGGTATTCTCTCTGACAGATGTAAACATTTTATTCTCAAAATTTAACCAAGATAATGCATCCACATGCAGAATAGTATTCCTTTAATATATACAATGCCAAATGCCATAAGCTTACTCACCTATCTTAATATCCTGGCAGATGTGACCTTTGCCAACTCTCTTCTGGGGGTGAATATAAATTCCAAAGGTGTATCATCAGATTTTAATAGAAATTTTCTTCCCAGCAAAAAATGTCTAGATCTTTCTGTGCTCTACACATCCGCCATTGCCTCCTTCCCAATATTTGAATAATTTGCCTCTGCCAATGTTAGTTTTCTGGATAAGTACATTACAGGGTGATCCTCCTGCGACTATTATGGCTATAGTAATGTCATGTTAACGTCAATTCTTTCACTGGTTTGAAAATTTTAACAACTGTTTTGTTTATGAGTGTCATTTTTAATTTCTCAAAAGCAATCTCCAGTCTTTTTTCCTTTGAAATTCAGTACTCTTCTTCCTTATTTTGTTAAATGGTTCCACAAGGTCACTATATTGCAGTAGTTATCTGATAGATAATAGATTCTAATTCTTTTTTATTTCTGGGTGTAACTATCTCTGATATCTTATTAATGAATTTATCATCTGGCGATATACTGTCTTTGGATATTTGATATCCTAGGTACAAAATTTTTTCACAATTAAACTCACATTTATTACGATTTTCATACCTGTGCTATTTAATTTTCTCAAAACTTGCTCCGTTTTAGTTTTGAGCTCTTCTTTACCACAAGCACCAATGCCAATGTTGCCCTGATATTCAATTATATTTTTAATCTCCTCTAAAACTTTTTCAATGTCTTTTTAGAAAATGTGACTTGACATTTTTACTCCAAACAGCAGACAAGTCCATTTTAGTTATCCAATAGGAGTGTTCATTGTGGTGACTTCTTGAAACTTGCTATCAATTTTTATCTGATTACATGCTGACTTAAGATCAACTTTAGCAAAGTTATTTCAGACAAGCAAACTCATGGCATGCTGTTTTAATGTTTGGCAATGGGAATGAATCTGAACAGAAAAAAGTCTCTGACTACTTTTGAGAAATTTAGTTCTTTCCGCTATGACCAATCTTTTTTTTGTTTGTATATTTGCTTTTATGATGGCACCAATTTTTAAATACGCTAAATCCCAAACTCCATGAATTTAAGCGTGCTACTAAGTTGGTATCTCAGTCCCACCCTTTCACTGTCAAAACTGTTAAATGTAACCATCTCTTCTACTCCAATAGCTTTATGTCTCGCACTTCCCATGTGTGGAACTCCCTTCCTCTTACTTCTTTCCCTGATAGCTATAATCTTCAATTATTCAAATGCAATGTCAATCAACATCTTCAGATGCCTTGAGCTAATTCCCCGTCCTTCTCTTCATCCTTTCCTCTGTCATGCCTCTTTACTCTTGCACCCAATCTCTGTAACCCCTTGCATGCTAGTGGCATTCCTGCCTGGCTTGGGATGAAATGCTTAAAAAAAAAATCGTGCAACACTGGAGTAGACCACAACAGAGATTTTTTTATGGCCTCACACCTCACTGAGGCCAAAAAAAGTCTGTAACTTAATTTTCTCCTCCACTATCTTTCATGTCCTTTAAATCTTTTACTCTCGCTGATGCTGTAAAACACCTAAGCAATGTTTCCACATATTTCAGATCCTCCATTGTGGTTTAATAACCAATTGGCGATTCCATATTGTTATAAGAGGTATTACCTCTGCCAGATGTAATTTCATCAAAAGAAGATAACTCTCCCATAAGTATAGTGATACTGCCTTTTATACATTACCTCATTTACATATCACTACAGTTTCCTTCCTAACCTTTTGTTTTAAGTGGTGTGGAAATAAATGCAAATGGTCACAAAGCAGTGCAATATAACAGTCACCAGTCAATGGTTTGTTTAAGTAGACCAGCACTCCCAACCCATATCACATAAACACACCCCACACCATGGGACCACCATGCACAGTGTCATATTGACTACTGGAGTCCATCACTATCAACCTTAAACAACCAGAATCATGGTATATCAGATCATACCATACATTGCCAGTCCATGGTACAGTTAATAATATTATGAGTCCAGGGTAGGTACTGGGCCCATGGTCCTGGTGTTAACAAGGGTACCCTAGTAAGTATTCTGCTTCCATATCACTGGAGATATATCTGGTACCTCGTACATTGAATGTGAGTGGAGCCAGTGTTGCTTGTCTGTTACTGCTGACCATTCTAGCTAAATGCCACTGGTCATGATCATTATGGAACAATGGTCAGTTACTATGCTCTCCACAGAGTGGTAATACCTTCCACTAAGCATTCCTGGTACACATGTGGTACCCTAGATCAAGTGGTGTCAAATATCCTTGCAATATTTTAAACAAAATGTTCCATCTGTCTGACACCCACTGTCATGTTCTGTTTGTACCCCTGTAATCAATAATAGGGTAGCTTAACCAGTGTTTACTATAATTCAACAAATATTAGGGCAGACCTGACATAGGTCTGGATATTTCCCTGATGCTGAGGTACAGTGGTGTCACCTACCATTACCTTTATATACTATGCCCATGACTTTTAGTACATACAGTATGAGGCAAAAATTTTAAAAAATGGATGCATCAATAGAAAGTTGATTTTTGTATTTTTACCAAGACAAGTGAGTAATAGAATTCGTTTATTAATACAGGTGTACATTATACTGTATATACAGTCGAAAAATGATTTAGTATTTTGTTGGGTAACCTTCTGCTTTAATAACAACTTTAATTCTTTGTGCGATGCTATAGAATTCTTTAGTAAGTCAACATTCTTCGCCAGATTTCTCTAGCATTCCTTTAATTCACGAAAAAGCTCATCTTCTGTGTTAACGTTCATATTACAGACATGCTTGACCATTATTGCTCAAAGGTTTTTAATTTTTTTTTTTTTTTTTTTTTTTTAAGCGTATCACCCCAAGCAAGGCTGGAGGCCACTATCATGCAAGGGGTTATAGAAGGGTTGGAGGAAGAGCAGATAGGAGTGGTAAAGGAGAGGATGTGGAGAAAGAGAAAGACAGTGGGTCGATCAAGGCAAGGGGGTTACAGAAGATTTGGAGCGAGAGCAGATAGGAATGAAAAATGAGAGGATGTGGAGAAGGGAAGTGGATAGATCAAGGCAACTGGAGATGATGATTGACGCTACACTTAAACCGTTGGAGATTGTATTTGTCAGGGAAACAGTAATAGGGAAGGGAGTTCCATAGGTGAGATGTGCGAGACATGAAGCTATTGGAGTAGAAGAGACGTCTACATCTAACAGTTTCAATGGTGTAGGGGTGGGAACGGGATGCCAGCCTCGTAGGACGTTTAAATTCACGAGGCCTAGGGACAAGCGAAAGCAGCTCCTCGGAGCAATTACCGTGAAAGTACTTGTAAAAAAGGCAGAGCGAGGCAACGTTGCATCTGTGAGAGAGCGACTGCAGACGAGATGACAGATCAGGGCCAATCACATTGCATATCCGTCTCTGGATCTTATCAAGAACCCTGAGGCAAACAGCAGGGGCCCCAGACCATATATGGCAGCAATACTCCATGCAAGGGCGAATGGTCGATTTATAGACTTAGAGGATCGATTCCGGGGAGAAAAATTTCCTGGCTCAGCACAGGGAACCAACTTTTCTTGCGGTGGCTGATGCAACTGACTCGATGTATTTGTTCCATCTTAGATCAGCGGACAGCGTGAGACCGAGCAGCTGCAGAGAGGAGCTTTCAAGAAGTTGGTCTTCAGACATTCTAATGGGATGCAGGGATGGATCCTTGTGGTGGTTAATAGAGAGCAGTTTTGTTTTAGAGGCATTAAAGTTAACCATCCATTTCTCGCCCCAGTTCACAACCGATTGGAGGTCCTTTTCAATTTGAGCTGCCAGGTTAACTTTGTCAGCATCACTAGATTTGTGTTTGAGGCAGGAGTAAATTGTGGTGTCGTCATCGTAGATGCCGACTTGGGAGTAATACTCTGTATTAATAAACAAATTCTATTACTCACATGTCTTGGTAAAAATACAAAAATCGACTTTCTGTTGGTGCATCCATTTTTTGGCCTCATTCTGGATATTTATGAAACAGGATTTTTTTTTTCTTGACTTTTTATGATCTAAAGGGTGGTCTGAAAGTCTTGTCACCCCATACCAAAAAGTAATGAGAGCAAGTAATACAAGGTACATATTCACTTTCATTGACTCAAATTGAGAAGGTCTGTATGAACACCATCATTTTTGTGTAGGAGCTCGTCAACCATCTGAAATAGAAAATTATATTATGTATGGGTGACAAGACTTTCGGACCACCTTGTACATTCAGGTCAAATTCCATCTCGACTTCAGTCACCTCTAACTTCAATATAACAGAATATTTGATGAAATTTTAAATATTGAAGATGTCTTTAATTTTTTTTTTTTTCTCACCAAATAAGGAATATTACATTGTTATGAGGATGTATTTCTATAAAAAGAAAGTCGCAATAAGGTTAAAATTTATAGTAAGGGATTCTGAGTCCTACCTGTTAATACAAAAAAGTTTTCTTTCATGAAGTAGTTGTAAAATAGAGAAATTTGAAATAGAACGTTTGGAAGATTCGAGATCATTCCAGTATATTCGAGAAGAATCTAGATAATTTGAGAAACATCTAGAAATATGCAAATTAGGTGTTAGCCCCTATAAAATAGGTTTTTGGTAAAGGGTTGTCAGTTGGTGTAAAAGGAATTTCTGCCAGTATCAACTCCGGCTTTTGATTCGAGGATTATTATATCCAGCCGAAAGAATCTCTATGAAAAATTGCCGACCAACAAAAACCCAAAATAGAATTTCATGAAACAAATTTGGTAAATAGACTTTTGACTAATTTTCATTGACCAAACTAAAAATTTATCTTTATTTACACACATTTGTCAGTTTTGTATAGCCAATGGTATATCTTGTATATACAGTGTAACCCGGATATAAGATAAACCCGGATATAAGAGAGATCTTATCTGGTTCCAAATTAGACCCTGTGTTAATGTATATATATATAAGAGAAACCCGGATATAAGAGACTTCTTCTCCGGACCCGACAACTCTCTTATATCTGGGTTACACTGTATTTTATTTTGTGTTTTTTCAGTAAATTAAATATGGTTTGTGATTTCGCTCTGCGTTTTGGCAAACCATTCTGTTCTCCTTTGTTACAATTGCCAACACGTAACAGTGACCCTCTACTTCGAGTGGCCCCTGGGCCTTGTACAGGCTGAACCTTACTGTAAAGAAATACCAGAGTTCCACAGATGAACAAAGAGTCAGTGGAGCTCTGTACATAAATCTTATAGTTGGGAGCACATCCACGGGCCCTTGGCTGGGAAGCTGATGTCCACTCCATTGCAATGGGCTTGCTCTAGGCCTGCTGCACCTCTCCCTCGGGACATGACGATTCTTTTGGGTTCTTGAGATGAATGTAGTTGGACATATGTAGATTGTGTTCAGGGACATTTGGAAAGTAATCCTTCCTCCTTATTTCCACAAAAACTACAACAGATACAAGGAGAACACTAACCTTACTGACTTTTCGTTAATTTGGTAAAGTAAATTTTGACTAATTTTCATTGACCAAACTAAAAATTTATCTTTATTTACACACATTTGTGGATTTCCAGTAATAGCAACTAGATTACTTTGCTAGTCCTAACGTAGTAAAGGCACTTGACTCTCCTCCTTTCTCCCTCGTAACACTTTGCCAATAACTCTGTGTTGTCAGTTTTGTATAGCCAATTGTATATCTTGTATATATTTTATTTTGTTTTTTCAGTAAATTAAATATTGTTTGTGATTTAGTTCTGTGTTTTGGCAAATCAATCTTTTTTCCTTTGTTACAATTATCAACACGTAACAACATTGTTTGAAACAGATGATAATCTGATGTTGCCATTCCAAGTTCATTATGGATTTTGGCAATAATAAAGCTATATGCAATCAAGTGTTGTTATACAGTAGTACCTTCTGTCTTACCTGTTCTGTAAATAGCTTTTTTTTCATCAACTGCAGTACTCAAACTTCAAAGATAGTAATCTTAACACTTTGCAATAACAGTTTCACCATGCTACAGCAATTTGTTATACAGTATACTTTTCATATACCACCAATTACAAAGCAATAATTTTTTACAAAGAGGTTATATTTTTCTTATTGATTTTGCAGGTTGTCATCTATCCACCCATAATTTTTGATGTTTTGGACACATATACTTTTCATGTACAATGACGCCACCAAAATATCTTTTGGCCACAAGAAGTAAGATATAGATATTGGGATGCTATTCAGTGCTTTTCTTTGACAGTAAATATGGAACAAATTTCCTATTTTTTGTATCTTCCACAGACTATGAAATTATCATGCAACTGTAGATTGATTGATGTTAAATAATTTGTAATATAATTCTCTGCATTGTAACTAAGAGAACTGTCTCCTTTTTGGTTTTAAAAATAGCTTATCTCTATCAATTCAATGTCACTTCCTACCTATCTGGTCAAGGGAAGTAACTCTGTTCACCTTAACAAATGACACCGACTTTTTTCGTTAATTCTAATGTTGCATGAGTGGGGTCATTATCCAAAATAAAGCAAGTTGTCACTTCCAAATTCTTGTGATCTATAAGCGTGTGGTTTGTCCTTAAAATAAAATTCGGCTTACTTACATTATTTACATTATTCAGATTATTATCCTCATCTTTGCCATATTCACAACATTTCGGCTATTGTACACTCCGGCCTTTTCAGGTGATTGGAATTTCGAACTGAACCCTTTAGGGGTAGATTGGTCTAGTTCCACATGCCATGCTTCTTCCAGATGTCTTATGAATTGAGTTAGATCTTTTCTAATTGATCTCTTCAGCTCTAAGTTGAAATGATGATCCCTCTTCCAGTTGTAACCTCTTGATCCAGTTTTCCTCTCTACTATTCCTTCTTTTTAAGATTATACACCATTCTCTTGATGCTTCTTGAATGGACTTTGAAGATAGAAGTTAGAGTATGAATATTGATACCATTATTGAAGGCCTGAACGATTTTTTTCCTTTCACCATTGCTGAGTTGGGAAGACAGCAGGGCTGACACAAAATGATTTTAACCTATTCGGTTTTTAGCTGAATAACTCAAAGAGTTACTTAAATTATTTACATTATTCAGACTATTATCCTCAACTTTATTGCCATATTCACAACGTGTCAGCTGTTGTACACTGACCTTCTTCAGGTGATTGGAATTTCGAACTGAACCTTTTAGGGGTAGATTGGTCTAGTTCCACATGCCATGCCTCTTCCAGATATCTCAGTTATTTCCCTTTAACTCAACTCTCTATGTTTTGTTTCACCACTGCCGTAGCCTGGGATTGAACTCACAACTCTTTGGGTCTAGTCACTAGATCTAATCAACGCCTTTATCCACTGGGCCTGTGTCCTTGAGGGCCCAAATCAGGATATTGGAGGTTTTGAGAAGTATGGCACTACCTCTTAATTGCTGTTGTTCCTAGATCCAAGCAGACCCTTGGGTAGTAGCACCGGTTAGGGTCCTAGTTATGGGCAAATAGTGAACCTCCAAACAGAAACAAAACACTATGAAATTATAAAAATACATTTTTATAGCAAAATGACCAACAATACATATTCATAGTAAAATGACCAAATTACTTAAAAGCTCTCAAGAAAATTAAATTTTGGCATTAAATGACCCATAAGAAGTTGATTTGCTGTTAAACAAACAAATCAATCAATCTTCCAGTAGAGCTCTCCTCACCAACAACACTAACTGATGTTTACTCATTTCCCCACAAGTCACATAGCTAGGGGGGTGGAATCTGCCGTGGATGATACTTTTAAGGGGGCAGCACTTTTGGGCTTGCAGTATAAGCTGTATAGGTTGTATTGTCATCTTTGTTGGTGAACATCTCTGTTGTAATGTCCATATAACCACTTTGATGATGGCTCGTGTGAGCTGAAAGCTTATATCAAGGAACAGCATAATAAAAAAAATATCCAAATGTTGGACAGATTTTGTCTTTATTTTCTCCCAAAACTAAAGCCACTGTATGAAGCTTAGAATGGCTCATGATCAAACATAATAGACATTTGCCGTCTGCTATATTTAACAATATATGTTTGAATAATGATCTATTGCCCCAATACAATATATATATATATATATATAGCATGATGAGAGGCCACGTATACTTTCTTGATGTGTATATAATATCTGGATAAAATAAATGAAACAAAATTGGGTGTTTTTTTTATGAAAGTATTTATTTCTGTGTTTTTGTATATATTTAATATTTCAGACCACCTCGGTCCTTCCTCAGAAATCATCAGTCTTCCACCAAAAATTCAAACACAGTCGCATTCCACATCACGTGACATCCACGCCTCACGACAAACGCTGTAAACAAACAAACACACAAACACAGTATCTCATTTGATTTCTGAGGAAGGACCGAGGTGGTCTGAAATATTAAATATATACAAAAACACAGAAATAAATACTTTCATAAAAAAAACACCCAATTTTGTTTCATTTATTTTATCCAGATATTATACATATATATATATATATATATATGTATATATATAATATGGAGAAAACAACTGAAAAGTTGCAAATTAAAAAAAATTGAATGTTTTTTTGTGAAAGTATTTATTTATATTTTTTTATATATATATATATTTGATATTTCAGATCTGCCCCGATCTTTCATCAGAAATAACTGTATTCAGAAGTTTGTTTACAAGTAGCGTCCATCGCGAGACGCGGACGTCACGTGATGTGGAATGCAACTGTGTTTGAATATTTCTAACGTAAATCTAATGATAATAACGTGGCTTCTCATTATACTCTCTCTCTCTCTCTCTATATATATATATATATCTACTCACAATCAACTTTTATTTCCTGTCTTACAAGTTTTCATTGTGGCCACCACCTGCAGCACAGGCAACATCAATGCAATAAAAGAATTCCTCTTCCAGATGCATATCATGATCCACTGAGTTGTTCAATGTTTAAGGTCATCAAAGTTACTGGGTAGTAGTAGAACATAAAAATGATCTTTTATGTAACCCCCACAAGAAAAAAACACACACGGTGATGTCTGGGGATCTTGCAGGCCAAGCACAAAGAGCAAGGTCTTGAGACCTCTTCTGACCAATTCATCACTAGGATAGTGGATTGAGAGATCACAAACTCATGGCTAGCTCAATTTGTGGACATCCGTGGACTACCTTCAAATGCAGCACAGATTCTCGCCACTTGTCCCTTTGAAACTTGTGGTTGTCCTGGATTTTTTTCCTTTACACAGACACTCACTCTCTTGAAACTGTTTAAACCACCATCAAATATTCTTAGGAGAGGTTCGGTTAATGTTGAATTGCCTGCGAAATGCACGCTGCATCGTAACAACTGAATTTGTTTTTGTGAATTCGAGAATGCAGAATGCCTTTTGCTGAGGATTTGCCATTCTGGAGGTAAACAAACAACTGAATGTTTGAGATACAATGTAACTATAGCACCCCTGTGGCAGCCATTCAAAACTTAGAAAACTCCTCTTTCAAATGATCACTGACTCATTCTATGACGATGTTTGAGAACTGAAGCAAAGCATCATGAAATCAGTTCATTCTTTTTTAATAACCCTGTATATATATATATATATATATTATTATTATTATTAATTAATATATATATATATATTAATTAATTATATATATAAACAAATGCTTAGAGGTACAAAATCTGTATACTGTTTTAAAAACAAGAAATTTATTAATGGTAATAGTCCCTAAGGCCCTTTCGTCCAACATCTCATCAGGAGAAAATTGTTTGAAAAATTGATAAATTAAACGAAAAGAACAGCAACCAAATTGAAGAGCAAAAAAAAAAGTGGGGGGGACACGCTTAAATTTTAGCGTATTTCCCCCCCTTTTTTTTGCTCTTCAATTTCGTTGCTGTTCTTTTCGTTTAATTTATCAATTTTTCAAACAATTTTCTCCTGATGAGATGTTGGACAAAAGGGCCTTAGGGACTATTACCATTAATAAATTTCTTGTTTTTAAAACAATATATATATATATATATATATATATATATATATATATATATATATATATATATATATAATTAATGATTTTGAGAGACTGCTTTCTCTAAACAGCCAATTATTCAGAAGACAACTTACACCAGATTTATTTAAGTCAGGATGAGAGGACTTTTTTGTACCCCTTTTTTATAATACTATTGTTCACCCAATGCAAGACCTAAGAGTCAGTCAAGGTAGAGATTTACTGAGTGAGGTTGTTGTAAGGACATAAAGGGAGTAGTTAGACGTCTGTATTATGAAGGTATGTGGGATTGATAACGTTTGACACTAGATTTGAGTTTAATAGTATAGTAATTGGGGAGGAATCTTTTCAAGTGTCTGTTCAACAAAGGAACAGTTCTGGGGAAGAAACTGTCCGAGTGGAACTTCCTCCTTATTAATGGAATACAATGAATTGGCCCTATGTACATGGCATGGTGGATACTAGCTGTGAAGGTCTGGATTGGTGGAGAATTCAGGAAATTTAAGAGATTTGCTGGAAATATATTTTAAGAAGTTATACTTACAATGTGTCACCATTCAAATATTAACTCTTCTGATATACATTTTGTAAGAGAACCTGTAATTTGTAATCATTTTTCTAAGACTTGATGGTATTTTATTCGTGTTTAATGCTGATGTATAGGGTCATAACAACTAACAGAAAGGAACAAGAAAGGTGGAGACAGGTTATGATATCTTCTAACATTTGGCTAGTCTGGTACAAGGCCAGTTAGGGTGTAGGAAAATAGGATGATTGTTGCTCACAGATCTTCTGAATAGTGGTAAAGGTGTGCCAGCCTTGAAAATCAGCATTTGAAAATTCTAGCTATTACATTTGAACACAAATGTTTTTAACACTTATACAGAAATATGCTTTTTATTATACTAAAGTTCATCCAATACAAGGTTTGAGAGCCACTTAAGGCAGCAAGTTACTATTTAAATAGTTTGTCTTTTTTTTAATCATTTCGCTCCAAGAAAAGTAGTAATGCCATTAGAATGCAGGGTGGGGGTTACAGGAATTGAAAGAAAATGAGAAGACTGAGAATGAGGAGGATCAAGGAAAGGACAAAAAAGGAACAGGGGTTCAAGAAGGTGATCAATGTAGCATTTAAATTTTTGAAGATTGTAGTTATCAGGGAAGCAATAAATATGAAAGAAGAGTTAGTAGGAAATGAAAATTATGATGAGGAGGATAGATAATGATTGACCTTTGACTTGAAGAGGTTAAGTTTGTAGATTTTAGGCAAGCATCTATGTGGGAATCTGTCCCACAAAGTAGCAGTTCTTGAGAAAAAGTTGTGTGAAACTTTCTCATTACATTTAGGATATGGAGCAAATGAGGGTGATTCAACTACGTGGAAGTATCACAATGTCTCCTAGCTGTAAAGGTCTTAACTGTTGGAACTAAAGAATAGAGCTCTCATCTAAACATTTGCCATGGAAACAGCAATAAACTTGCAATATTGTGTCTCTGGGAAAGAGGTTGTAAAATGGAAAATAAGTCTTTCTTCACAAGACTGTATAAATGATTTTGAAGGCTATCAAGACTGGAGAGTGGGGATTGAGGCAGCTCTAGTCTTGATATGGCAGTAATATATAATAAATGTGAATGTCAATGTGTCACACTTTTTTTTTAATTAAAGGGACACAACTCTCTAACTTTCGATAGCTCATGTTACAGAAATTTTGGATTCCCAAGTTTTCATTACTGATTGTTTTTGGTGATTTTTTGCAACAACTTTTTTTGTAAATTAACAATTTTTATAACTTGGAAATTTGGGTATAATCAAAATTAATTGCGAAATCCAACAAAAGTCACTGATTAAATAAAAATAATTGTTTGTGAAGAAAGTAAGGACCTACGTACATCAAATTGTCTTTAAATTAAGTGGCAGTAGAAGAATTATAATGGAACTTTTAAAAGATAAGCTTAAATATTAATGCAAAATTAAATGCAGCAATCAATTTTAAGTTCTTCTGTAGTTTATTGTTGTCTATCACATACAGCACCACTATGCTTTGCAAAAAGAAATCTCGGTCAACAGAGGACCAGATTGCAGTCAAAAGAGCCAAGTCTTCAGTGAGGAAAAGAAAGTCCTGTGCAAATGAAAACCCAGATCAAATGTCAGCCAGGAGAGCTTCCAATGCTTAAATGCTGCCCAATATGGTGGCTTTTAAGCTAGTACACATTTTTAATTCTACCATTCATCCAAACATTGAATATTGCTATCACATATGGTCTAGTGCTTTTACTATATATTTAGAGATTCTTGACAAAATACAAAGAAAAAGCTGCAATATTATCAGTCCTGACCTAGCATCTCTGATTCAGTTTCTTTCACACCACTTAACATTGCTTCTCTGTTGAAAAGACTGACCAGCCTTTCCCTTTTTACAATAGTTTCAACTACTTAAATTAGCTGTTTCTTTCATCTATGTGTTGCATATTTTCAGGATGTGGGTGATTATGGCTCTCAAAAGATGGTTCACTTTGTTGTGATAGACAATTTTTCTTGACAGAATCTATTTACACAAAGTCTAACATTCATCCAGGCATTGACTATTGCTATCACATATGCTCTGGTGCTTCTGCTATGCATTTAGAGATTCTTGACAAACTCCAAAGAAGAATCTGCAATGTTATTGGCCCTGACCTGGCATCTCAGCTTGAGTCACTTTCCTACCATCGTAACGTAGCTTCCCTGTACCTTTCCTATAAATACTTTCATGGTAATTGTTCTGATGAACTTTCCTGTAGAGTACCTAGACATTATGCATTTAAATGCAGTACTAGATTGGTGACAAGGTCTCATCATTTTTTTCTAGTTGAAATGGCTAGATGTAATTGTCAGTTCTATGCTGACAGTTTCTTCCACCGCACTTCTCACTTGTGGAACTCTCTTCCAGTTTCTTGTTTCCCAGTCAACATTGATCTTTAAAAATTTAAATGCAATGTCAATCGTTATCTTTTGTCTTCTTAATTCTTGTTCATTTATTGTTCTCTCTCGGTAATAGTGTTTTATTTTCTTGTATTCTCTAATACTCAGTAACCCCTTGCGTCTTAGAGGTTTTATTACCTTGCTTGGGGGGGAAATAAATAAAAAGAAAAAAATAGTCCATTTTTAGTTTAATCTGACTCTTGTAAAGATAAAGCCTGGCAGGAGGAGTCAGATATTTTCTGGCGCAATAAAATATGCTGACCATTTTTTCAGTTTCTTTAGCAATGGATTATGAAAAAATGCAGTGTCATTCGTTATTGTTATGGTAATTTACCCACGTATGCATGGACTCTGCCAGCTATAAATAGGAGCAGGTACTGCCTTTTTGGTGAGGGAAGTTTCCAGCAGTCAGCTCTGACAGTTGGACTGAACATTCTTGCTGTAACACTCTTGTTTGTATATGTTTGTATTACTGTTTCTGTTAATATATTTGTTTAACTCAATTCCTCACTTGTGTCTTTATTTCTGACCCTAACAAGGCCACAAGTTATCTTCTGTCTTCTTAATTTCTGTACTTTTATTGTTCTCTCTCTCTCTGTAATAGTGTTCTTTTTTCTCATATTTAATACTCAGTAAGCTCTTAGAGGATTTATTACCTTGCTTAAGAGTGAAATGAATAAAAAGTTAATTAAATTTTAAGTTGGTATCCACTCAGTAGGAATATTGTATTTTCTTAATAATTTTCAATAAAAAGATGTTTTTATTTTGCTTGAAACTGATTAACTGAATATGTTATAACAATGTGTCTGTTATAATTTGAACCTCTTTAATATGTTTCCAGTAGAAAATCTTAATCTATTCAGATTTTCTTCACAAACACTATAATATACAATAATTATTTTAATGGATCATATATTAATATAATTCAATATACAACTAGTTTTAACCTGTGAAAATTTAACAGTTTTCCTATTTGAATTTTCTGATGAATCTTAATTCTTAAGTTAATGATTGCGTAAGGTCATGGTGAGTTCTACAACAATAAAATATCTGTAGAACTTCCCCATCATGTTGTTAAATATTTGAGCTTAACAACTTTAACAAAATCTTGCAATAACAACCATAAATATGAATGCTGGTTGTTAATTTAAGAAGTAAGGGGATACAAATGAAAAGATTTGAAATTCACAACTTTTTCCATTTCTCATTGAAACCAAATATTGTCTTTTCCCATCTTTCCATGCATCAAAATGAAATAGTTCATTATTTATGAGGTATTGGCAGGAAACATTAAACACGTCTATCTTCCCTCCTTTCTTTCATTTTCTCACTGAAACCAAGTAGTACCCTTTCCCCTTCTTTCCAGGTATCATAACAATAGTTAATTATTTATAAGGTATTGGCAGGACATAACGGTCGTGCAAAATAACAAATGGAGGGTCAAGCAGAGTTATAATAAGATAATTAATTTCTAGATAGTCTTTAGATATATAGATGGAATAAGCTTTGGAGTAGAGAGGTATAAAAAAGAAAAAGAAATTTGGATACATTTTGATATTGTTTTAAATGAAGAAACAGTAGTCAGTGGAGTATAGCAGTAGTAGTACTATTATTACTAGTTGTGAAGGTGGTGTTGCGAATAAATTTGTTGCTATTGTTATATTATTTTTTTTTTTTTTCCTTGTGGTGATTCCTTTTATTACAATTTCAAATAATTAGAACTAGTATGAAAAGGATTAAAATAAAAATAAAAATTGAATTAAAAAAAATGTTCTCTTTTCACCTGGAGCGTGTACAGACATGTTTGATCATCTCAACATGCTGTCAAAACTTGACTCTTTTCAATACCCCAGTAACAAATGCTATTCATGGAAGAATGTGTTAGAATAATAAAATCAACATATTTCTTTCTATAAATCTTGTTATATGTCCAAGCAGCAAGCTGGTAAAATAAATTTTGTGATCGGAGTTCAAATTTTGGCTAAAGTACATTGATATCAGATTTCTTCCAAAGCACTTATAAAACATGGGCCCAAACTTGCCTGCATCTAACCTATCACTAATTGTCTTAACTATGAAAAGAAAAGATTTCTTCTGATGGTACTGATGATATTAGCCATTTCCTTAGGAAATATTTCACATTCATTGCCAGAGCAGCCAGTGAAGTTTTTCAAACCATTCTGTTGAAACATTTTTTTATGAAAATAGGTTTCTCAAATGTAGGAACTATTATCACTCCTTCCAGTATTGATGGGGATTTCCTTCCTAACCTTTTGTTTGAAGTAGTATGGAATGTCAACATCTTGATTGTGTCATTAGTTTCTCTTTGAGTTACATCTGCTATACATTTTAGTTGTTGCTGCTGTTGAAAGTCCACAAGTTGATTCTGTTATTTGGTTGATTTTGTTTAGCGGCATATCAACTTCTATTGGTTATTTGATGTCAAAATCTAAATAGTTTTAACATCATTTTATGACTTTAACTAAATATATTTTGAATGTAATCGTATGCCTTCAACTACAGATAAAATGTATTGTTGGTCATTTTGCTTTAAAAATGTATTGCTGTTAATTTTACTATAAATAGGTATTGTTGGTAATTCTTTTTATATAAAAATGTAGTGCTGGTATTTTTACTATAAAAATGTATTTTTATACTTTCATAGTATGTTGCTAGGCCACAAAAATCTCCTGAGCCGACCAAGCATAGAAATGAATACAATATGGGAACCAGTAATAAGGAGTGCCAGAGAAAAGTGATAATAACAACAAAAGTTGCAATATGAGCTCTGGTAAAAACATGTAATCATAACAGCAAAAATTGCAATATGAGCACTGGTAAAAAAACGGTTGCTGAAGACATTAGGTTTATAATACCCAGAAATTGATACCTTTTGATACACAGATGTCCTCAAGGATACATGGCACAGTGGATAAAGGTGTTGGTTAGATCCAGTGACAGGACCCAAAGAGTGTGAGTTCAATATCTGATTAAGGCAGTGGAGAACTTTCAGAGGGAAATTAACAGGAGATAACTGATATCCATTAAACATGGCATGTGGAACTAGTGAGCAAAATAAATGGTTCAGTTCGACATTCCAACCACCTGAAGAAGGCTGGAGCATGCAATGGCCGAAACATTGTAATAAATATAGTGACAAAGATGAGGACAATAGCCCGAATAATGTAAATAATGTGTTTTGTTTTTGTTTGGGGGTTTACTATTTGCCCATAACTGGGACTCTACCACCCCAAGTCAGAGTGGACCTGAGAATAACAGCAATTAAGAGGTGGTTTCAATCTCCCAATCAGAGGCCTTGCTGCTGGATGTAGTTTATCATCATACCCATATCTATGTTATTTGTACAGGTTTTGATGATTCTATAGCATCAGTACAGATAGTTCAAAGAAGGATGGTCCATTCAGATACTAGAGCATTTATAAAAGGCATGAGCCTAAATTTGCCTGCACCTAACCTATCTTCAATTATATTAACTATTATGATTGATATGCAAGGTTAGATATCTTCTGAAGCACTTATGGAAGGCATGAGCTCAAACTTGCCTACCCCTAACCCATCACTAATTATCTTAACTTTGAAGGTTGATAAGCAAGGAAAGATTTTTTAAAGCACTTATAAAAGGCAGGAGCGTAAGTTTTGCCTGCACCTAACCTATCTCCAATTATCTTAACAATGATGGTTGATAGGCAAGGTTAGATATCCTCTGAAGCACTTATAGAAGGCATGAGCTCAAACTTGCCTAGACCTAACCTATTACCAATTATTTTAACATTGATGGCTGATAGACAATGAAAGATTTCTTCCAAATTACTTATAAAAGGCACGAATCCAAACTTGCCTGCATGTAACCTGTCACTAATTATCTTAACTTTGATGGTTGATAGGCAAGGTGATCACAGTAGATCTATATCCTCAAAAACTTAAAAAAGATTATACATATAAACAAGTGTTTATTTACCCAAAAGGATACAGAGAATTACTTATTTTATTCAAACACAAACATATATCAGGGAGATCTCTGTTAGACCTGTAGGCCATGTTTGCAATGAATTAGAAAGATGATAAAATTTATTGCTTTATCTGAAAAGACATGAAAAATATTAAGTTTTGATGATAATTTTCTTTGATTAAAATAACAAGTTTCTATGTTGAAATTCTAAAATTACTGGCAAGTACTTTCTGAAATTTTAAGATGTATTTTTGTCGTTATTCCAGAATTTACTCTGACCAGTATCCTCACCTTCGTTGTTTTGATCACTCATTTGACTGCTATAAGGCATTTCTTGTGTTGTTTGAATTTCTAAAATTATCTATTCAAACTAGTTTCCTCATCTTTGTTGTTTTGATCATTATTCCATCAATTATTTAGACTAATATCCTCATCTTTGTTATTTTGATTGTGAGTTTGGCTGAGTGTTTTGAGGCTTTTCTGATGTTGGCTGAATGCTACAGATGAAGTCTTGTCGTTATTCCATGATTTATTAAAACAAATATCCTTATGTTTGTTGTTTTGATCACTCATTTCACTATTATCTCTTCTAAGGCATTTCTTGTGTTGTCTGAATTTCTAAAATGATCTATTCAAACTAGGATCCTTACCTTTGTTGTTTGATCACTAATTTGATTGGTGTTCTGTGAGACATCCTTTATGTTGCCGAATGATCTGAAATGATGTTTTGTCATTATTTCATTGAATATTCAGACTAATATCTTCATCTTTGTTATTTTGATCACAAGTTTGACTGACATGTTTTGAGGCTTCTCTGATGTTGTCATTATTTCATGATTTATTAGAACGAATATCCTTATATTTGTTATTTTGATCAATTGTTTAACAGATACAGTGTAACCCGGATATAAGAGAGTTGTCGGGACTGGATAAGAAGTATCTTATATCGGGGGTTTCTCTTATATCCGGGTTACACTGTATTTCTTCTAAGGTATTACTTATGTTTGGCTTTCTAAAATGATATTCAAACTAGTATCCTGATCTTTGTGTTTTAAATCACTAATTTGATTGGTGTTTTCTGAGACATTCTTTGTGTTGTCTAATAATCTGAATTGATGTTTTGTCATTATTCCATTGATCATTCAGTCTAATATCTTCATCTTTGTTATTTTGATTACGAATTGGACTGGTGTGTTGTAACGCATTCTTTATGGTGTCTGCACTTACGAGTGGAAGCCTCAGTCTCTAATTTTTTAATTGCTAAAAATTAAATTTCCTGTCTTTAATTATCGTAAAATTCAATAACTTTACATTTACAAGTAGGTTATTATTATTTGTCAACTGTAGACAAGCGGAAATTATCTAATTTGTTTAAAGTTAAGTCAGATTATGATTGACGTTTACCCGAAAGTTTAAGTTCACTGTAGAGGTTTAAGTCTTATGAGTGACAGCTTCGTATGTATTATTTTTTTTTAGTTTGACTC
The DNA here is from genome assembly GCA_964036315.1 of Acanthosepion esculentum. Classification (NCBI taxonomy): domain Eukaryota; kingdom Metazoa; phylum Mollusca; class Cephalopoda; order Sepiida; family Sepiidae; genus Acanthosepion; species Acanthosepion esculentum. The sequence continues at coordinate 50,944,047 of OZ038519.1, read as the reverse complement.
AGGCCCTTCAACTTTTACCGAAGTTGAATAGTTGTTTTAAAATAATAAGAATCAAAAGTGGATATTTTAGAAATAAATGTCCACAGAAAGGGAGTTTTTTTTTTTTTTTTTAAATCTCTTTCGCCCCCCCCCCCCAAAGAACAACCGTGTTTCGGAGTGATGTCATTGAAAATTTAGTGTCAATGGTAACACATTGGTAAGCACAGTACATTGTGTCACGTGACCACGATGTCACTCTCGCTATTTAAAGGAGTTGAAATTGAATTATAAAAATAAAATCGTCATTTTAAAAGAACATACTTTAGATTATTGCTATTATTTTATTTCTGAAAGAATTATCAATTACAGTCAACAAGTTTTGGAAAGTAGTTTTTTGGGAGATGAAGCAATTTATAAAAAAAAAAAAAATAATTTCTTTATTTTTTAAGTTACCTGCAAATTTTTCATATTTATAAAAAGTTTCTCTCATCTTTTGCTTTGTTTTTCAATGAAAAGGAAATGAATACCCGTTATTATGTTTACAATACAAAATATAAAAAAAAAAAAAATAGACGAAAGTTAGTTATTTCTACCAACTTTTACAGAAAAAGTTAATTTGAATTTCTCAAACTATGTTAAAAAAGCTTTTAAAAACAAAATAAACATCCATCAATAATTTATTTATGAAATTTAAAAAAAAATTTCTTTTTTGAGAAATTATCAATTATCTCCCTGGAAACCGTTTTTTTTTTTTTTTCCTTTTATAAGTTGTCGTCCAGCAGATACACTACTATTCTGTTTCAACATGGCCTTAGAGATAAGTCATCTTCGCTCAGAACATCTTTCAGTTTTTCTGTTTGTAAATGACGAAGCTTGTCTCAACGGCTATTTTTTTTTTAAACGTTAACAATTATTTTGTTCTCTGAGGTATTGTTTGCTATTTACACAGACTAACGAAATTATTTTTATACTTTCATTGTTTTTGATCTTTGAAATGGTGGTACTGAGATAGTTTTTATTTTTTTTATTTACTTTGGCAAAGAAAAGCTAAATCACAGATTGAAGAAAAGAACAATAATTCATTTCATATGAAACAAAAATTGAGTAGGGAGTTGAACAAAGTTTTTATAGAGATATTTCTAGTAATGTCGGTAACTGAAAAAACTCCTATCACAAAAAAAAAAAACTTTTTTAAAAAAAGTAACAAGATAGCACTTGTTTCTTTAATGCACTGAATATAATTATTCAAAAAGTAAAAAAAAAAAAAAGAAGTCACAATATTGTGCCATGTGCGTGTGTTCAGCTTGAGCAAGATACTTTGGGGAAGCTCAATTTTTTTACCTGATGTCCTGAACGAAGGAAACTTGAGCCATTATTTCAGCCTGATTGAAAGCATATTTGGTTCTTCGATTATAGATTAAGATTGTGAGTTTTGGGAAAAATTTGTGAAATGGGTGGGTAGGACATTCATTTTCCGCATTTAAAAATAAAAATTCATAACCCTAACTCGGCTTTCTTTATTTAATGATTATGACATGGTATATTGGGCGGTTTCAACTTTTCAATTACGGATCTTAGAAAGTACGTACACGCTTCAGCTTACACACACATAAATAAGTTCCAATGTAATAACCATGGAATATTAGTGTTTTGAGCCTTATAAGCGTGTGTGTACAATGAAATTCGCGCATAATCATGTGACAGTGGCACCATGTGTAGCCTTTAAATCTAGAACATATTTCAATCCGGTATTTAACTGTTGGTTACTTGTCAGTCGGAGTCCACGGTATATTTGTAATATGAAATTTGCTATATTTTTATGCTCAATATTAGTACTGGAAATAGAGAGTTTGTAGATACCGACATTGTGGACATAGGACTTAACATTACATAGTGACTGTCAGTCTTCCTAATCGATCCTCCGACCACACAGCCTATCTATACAAATATATATATGTATGTGTGTGTGTGTTATGAATGACTGTAATGCGTTACACATGTGATCGTATACATAACTAAAGCGAGAATTGGTTAGAAATAATACAACAGCAGTGTTAATTGTGCAGTAGTAAATCAGCCCTATTGCAGTAGTACTGCAGTGGACTTCCAGCCTGGTTTCCGTTGAGTGGTCCACCTTGACACGGAAGGTTCGGGAGTTACCCCTATCTTGGCAGGGAGTCCCGGGGCATTAATGCGTCATTTGACAGGAAGTTATCGGCAGCAAATACCGCAGACGGTGATATTCGGTGTAAAATAAAAGACACTTATAACGAAGAAAAATCGAACTTTATTATATATAGAAGAATAATTAAATTCCTTATAATTTTTATGATTTGTTGTTTTTAGTTTAGTTAATGACTTAAAGTGTTGTTGCATCGGCGCCTGTGTCGGTTGCTATTGTAGTGAGTGCGGGCCTGGCACATGTGAGAGCGAGAGTGAAACTCAAGGTTACGCGGATCGGATTTTTTTTTTTAGGAAAACTCTCGTTTCCTTTTTTTATTTTTCGGACTTTCCCCCCTTAAAAAAGAAAAAAAGAGAGAGAGAGAGAGATAGATACACAAAGGTGCTAAAAAAAAAGAAATAAAGATCCACAAACCGAGAGTTTTCGTAAAGCACGCGTTTTTTTTTTTTGTTTTTTTTAAAAAAAAAAAAGACTACAGCCAAAAGTTTTTGGTTTAAAAACAACCGATTTCCTTCTTGAAAACAACAACAAAAAACACTTTTTAAGTCAAAAGACGAGAAGAAACATTCTTAACAGATAGGTAAGTGTAAAAGAAAACATTTTTCTTTACTCCAAAGTGATGGGGGGTTCAACTTTTTATTATTTCTATGTATTATTCTGATCACCGAATTTTGGGCCATAAGTTCGACTTTGCTCATGTCTTTATCGCCTTTCTCTACATTTAAAAAAATATTGTTTTAATTACCTGGTATTATATCAAATTGTTGTTTACCCATATTTTCTCCAGGTTTAAAATATGAATAATAATAAAAAAAGAAACCAGAAATCCCTTCTCCAATTTCTCCTTTTCTGTAGTCACGTGTAGCACCTCATGTCTTAGTTTCTTTAACCGGACACCTCCTTCAAAAATGAACTTTTTTTTTGTCATTACTTCTTAGAAAAACCATTGAAATTCCTCTACTTTTCGACAATAATACTTGACCTTTGTCAGTGCAGATTCATTTTTATTCAAATTTGTTTTTTTAATTCTTAAATTTTTCTTTGAATTTTAAACATTTTAAAACTTGCTATTTTCTTACATCGGACGCCAAGGGGAATTTTTTTTTTTTTTTATTTGAAAAAAAAAAAATGTAGAAGTCTTTACGAAAGAAAAAAAAAACTTTTCAAAAAGTTTAATTTATTGATAAAATATAAATATTAAATCTAAAATCCTACAAAAACTTTTGAAACTGTTCTTGCAGGTTTTTTTTTTTTTTTTTTTTTTTTAATTTCAAAATAAAACAAAAAAAATCGAATATTTAATGATTTACACACTGACCATGAAATCACATTTTTAAAGTTCTGGGTGTGTAGATCTAAAACTTATTTTAAGTTTTAAATCAATCGAATTTCAGAATACTTTTCCTTTTATAAGTAATTGATAAATTTGAGATTAATTTTGTCTTTATTCCTTTAAGAAATATTTCTGAAAAATACTTCATTATGCATTTTATTGAAGTGTCCAAAGTTTCCTAAATGAATGCGTAGAGACTTTGTTAAAATCTTCTGTTTATAGACTTTTCCCGATTTTCCTTTAATGTTTAACAAGCTAAAAAAGTATCTCTCTTTGAAGGAAACTGAAAAACTTAATATAGAATCTTCTAAATTGTCCCATAATACTTTAACATTTAAAATAAGAATTTTATTTTACTTTACTTCCCCAAAGTCATTTAACTTATTTGATGTTGATTTTCAAATCTGTTTGATTTTTATCATCAAATGCAGTTATTTTATATAAGAATACAGATATAATGCAATTGATATTAAATAAAATAAGTCTGGTATGAACTCTTGAACTACTCAGCTTTTTGCACATGGCCTCTTCTTTTTTTAGAGGACGACGTGGAGACCAACCCAAACCGTTGCTTCTAAAACTCTACTACAATGTTTCAAATATTTTTCAGTGAATTTTTCTTTTTGGTCTGCAATTTAACCGAAAAAAAAAAATAGTATGTTGTCCTTTTGTAGGCTGAGTTATAAATATAAAATACTTATCGTTCTAATTAATAAGAAAAGTAAAGGTGGGGGAAAACTCGACTTTGAATGTGAGGGAGTTCAGAGCGCCGTCGACCCCCCCCCCCCCATGCTGCTTTTTTGTAATCAGTTAAATTGTTCATAAAATCGAGAAAATCAGTTTATATTTCCTAAAGTCTTTATTGGTATCTAAACTGATTCATGAAATATATACGCTTACCCTGTCATAGTTTAATAAATAATTAAAAAAAGGTTTAAAAGTTGTTTAAAGAAGTAAAGGTGAATAAGTCTTGCTTGCTGGATTCTATATAGCGTGAGGAGACCTCAAGATGGCGGCCTCCTTCCCGGTCTATTGAGTTGCGGGAGGAGGAGACTTGTGGACGGGTACCTCCTCCCACTGTCATATAAATATCTGCTACGCCTTCGACTCTTCCTCCCTCTTCCTCTTTCCTCCACCTTTCTCTTTAAATCTTTAAAAAGATCCTCTACCAGATCGGATTCTCTCCACTCCACTTCGTTTTACCACTCTTCGCTTTGATACGGCTTTATTTATTTCTCCGATTCAATTATTGTCTTCAAGCTCAACACCAAACGTAAGTGGAATGATTTATTCTCCCGACCCGCTGCCTTGGTTCGCTTTTAGCAGCAGCATTTTCAGTTTTATTCGTAGCTTTTTCTTTTCTTTTTTTTCTTTTAAATTCTATCTTGGTTTCCTCCCCTCTCTATTTTTTTCTTCTCCCGCAAGGCCAGACATCTTTTTCTAAAATGCAGCATCAGCCTCGACTTGGATGAGGAAAAATATTTTTTTTTTTCTTTCTTTCTTTAAAGAAAGAAGATAAATCGGAGGGAGAGTGGGTGGGGAGAAGGAAGGAAATTACGCCAAGTTCTTAATTTTCACTCCCTTAGATACCCCCCTTAATTTCAATCTTTCAGTAACTCTATATCGTTTCTTATTCTTCTGTCTTTCCCCAGGACGGTCATCATTATTTTATTTTTTTTCTTAATAATCGCCTCATATTGTCCATATAATTGATCGTGGTCTCTCAATACGAACCGGGGGTTGGACAAAAAAAAATCATCTCAGTTGTTAGAAATCTGCATAAAAAAACACTACCTTTTTATTGTGTGTTTCTTAATTATTAAAATTCGTTTTTCTCCATAACGGTTTCAGACTCTACTTGCCTAACATTCGACTTCTTAGAAAATACATGAAAATCTAATATTTTCTTTTTCTTCTTTCTCCTTCAGTTCCACCCATGAAATATTGATATTATTGTTAATATATGTAAATACCTTCCGATTTAAAAACAAAATACTTATACTTTAGTTTGCATATGCGTGCAATTGTGATGTCTTAATCGTCGGTAATCACACGCAGAAAGAAGCGGGTTATTTTCCATTCTTCTATTTCCAATAATTAACTTCTTTTAGCCTAGAGCATCAGAAACCGGAATATCTTTCCTTTTTATATATATTATCTCAGTTTCCATAAATGATTGATACATATAATTAAATTTCTGATGTAAATGATTCATCGTTGTAAGTTACAGATTTGAGATATTCGTTACATCCCGGTTATTTCGATTATGTGCATCCATATTTAAGAAGAGCACGAATATACGGATGTACATACAATGGGTAACAAAATTACTTCACTATATCATGTAGAATGATTTGTTTTAAAAAATTTCTCCGTATTTCTTAAGAAAGCTAATTAATTTTATGTACATCACTCAACGTGTGATTTGTGTGTACATACGTGACTACTACTGTAGTATGTCTGTTGTGGCTCCACTTTAAGCACCTAATGTTGTTACCCTTAGTGTTGGGGTCTGTTTCAATCCGAAAAATTCCTTGTTCAGACATGATCACTTTTACTCAATTGATTACTATTAACTGTTTGTGTGTGTTTATATTTATTTATATTTATATATATATATATATATATATATATATATATAATATTCTACTGCTGCTGCTCCTCCCCCCTTTCTCTTCTGGCTGTGACCTGAACAGCTGAGAGTTCGCCTTACCCATTACAACATACCGCATTTAAATACCACCAATTGTTAAACCTTGTACATTCTCATGTATTTCGAAGGCCAATTTAAAGGCTTTTTGTCTATGGAATTCGATCAGGTTTTCACTTTCTCTCCTTTGTTCATAAAAAAGATTTTTATTTTTGTAATGATAATAATACGGCAAGTGGTTGTAGTAGCCATATTGATGATAGTTTAATTAATAATATGGTAATCTGTAAAACTGACCCTTGCCGTTTTAATTACATAATTATCTGAATTTTATTTCTTTTACTTGTCTCTTCAACTAATAATGGTCATGTATCTTGATTATGGTTATTTTTTTATTTTTATTTATTTATTTATTTATTTTTACTTCGTGTGACCCTGTCTCATTTTGATCAGTCTAGTATTTTTTTCTATCTCTCATTTAAAGTAAATGTTAAGTAAAATAAAAAATGGATAATTGTACATCTAAGTGAAATACAATTTCCCATTCGTATGTGACTGCTAAGAAAATAGCTCAAATCGAAACTGACTATTCTGATGTAAAAAAAAAAATGATCATACATTAACTTCTGACTCGCGTCTGTGTGTGTATGTATGTATGTGTGTGTGTGTGTGTATATATATATATATATATATATATATATAAAAACCAATAAATGTAAAATATTTTTGTAGTGTTTCTCTAGAAAATAAACGCTCATTTATTTTCATGGTCGGCTTTATATTGAAAACAAGGGTAGTTTTCAGTCCTTAAAATAGAGCCCCCACTGTTACTAAGGCATAGCTGCCTAGAAAATAGAACCAACAAAAAGTTAATGTCTAAGCATACATTTATATGAGTCTGAAACTGATTCAGATAATTAAGTCCTATGTAAGTGTTTTTTTTGTTTGTTTGGTTTTTTTTTAATTCTTGTGCTCATGTATGGCTGTTAGTGAGAAACTCTCAAACTATTTTTTTTCTTTCTACAAAGAAGCCACGAGAATTTAGTCAAATGGATCAATATGCTGCTCTCTGCTAATGATATCTTTCTGCCAACATAGCCACGTTTAAAATTAGGATTGGACAAAAAAGAAATTTCACTAAACAAACTTAGCAAATAAAGAAGCCTTCAGTTCTTTTCAAAATTTTGGAGAAAATAAAAGGTTATTACTAGAAAGTAACTAACATTTAGATAGACTATAGTTCTTCTGACTCTAACCTTATTAAAACTTGTTTTTATCATAATGTCCAAGAATGACATTTCATTTGCTTTTTCATATTGAAACCTTGAACAAAACAAAAGTTAATTTTACCTATTTTTATTTATTTTATTTTAAGGCAATTTCAACATCAAACAATTTTGATTGGTGTGTTCACCATTCATCAAGTAACTTGATCTTGTCCCATGGGTTCAGTTAAGTAAATTGTAAGCTGTCATCTGATGATGATTGAAGAACAATCTGGTTAAAAGAGAAATAGAGAGGTTCCTACTGCTCTCTCTCAACCTTTTCATCTCCTCCTCTTCCTCCTCCTCCTCACCGTGGAAATTGACATTGACCAAGCTGTTCACATTTGGTGCATCAAGGTTTTTGAACCTGGATCCAAGCCAATTTCTTTGACACTAGCGTCTTGCTTTTTTTGCTTTAAATACTCTACTCCCTATTTACTTAAGGATTTTTTTTTTTTTCGTTTATTTTATTTTTTTATTTATTTTTGTTTTTGTTTTTTTATTAAAAAAACATCTTTGTGAAAACTATACTTTTTTTTTTCTCATTTTGGAACTTGGCTCTAAAAAATAGAATATTTCTTTTGATCCATGATTTCTCCAAAGTATTTAGAAATAGCTGCATCTTCTCGTCATTTAACATTATTATACATTGTTCAGTTAAATTTAAGATCTGACCATATGGGCATTTCTGCATATAGCTTTTTATTATATATATAACATTGATTGCACTTTCTGATTCCTTTTTTCTTTTTATAAAGGAGAATTCTTGGACTGTAGAATGTTTCTATAAAGTGTTGGGATAATGAGCTTTTGCATGGAAATATGTATGTATATGTAATGTAAGATGATTGTCTATAGAAGCTATTTAAACTTTTGTGTCATGCTGACAAAGATGATTGCTATCAGTATTTGAAAATTACATAATTGTAAGTCTGTATGTGTTGGGGTCTGTTTCAGAGTTATCCTTTTGGATCTGATTAGTATATTCTGTAGAATTTCCAGGTTTTCTTGAAATTAATATCGATTGGGTTACTCACTTGATATATGGGTTCCTCTTACATTTTTCAAACAAAATGATCATATCAAATACAGCTTTAATATTTTTTGTTTTTTAAAGTAGTGGAGGCATAATTGCATTGATTCTGGGCTTTACTAATTCATTTAAGCTGTTTTCAAAAGTAACTTTTCTACTTTGTTTTCTAGTTACAGGGAACTAACATGATATAGTCAAATTAAAGAAACCCACAAATTGTAAAACTTGCTTTTTCATTATTCCTTTCTTGTACTGATTTCTTAATATTTTTCTACTGGTCAATGATTGTGACTAAATTGAAGCCCCTGCAGCTTTCATTTCAAAGTATTTATAATAAAAAGAATTACTGAATTTGATTTCCTCACATATTCACTTTTGAGTCATCATGGCTGTTTGTTTTCACCCTCTCAAGTATAGTTGCTTAGCAAAGTCCACACAATCTGTTTCTCAAATGATCTTTATCACCACTATAGGAGTGAAGAGAATTGTTTTAGAGTTAATGGTTCCTGCTGTTTTTATTGTACTTTTCAAATTAACTTTATCTCATTTCTCCAATTTCATCATTATTGTGTTTTTCCTTTTACATGAAATGATTCATTAAAATTCATTTGATTATTTGTGTTTTGATATTAAATTTTTCATAACCAAATTTTGATGTGCAAAGTTTTTGATTAGCCAATAGATATCTAACTAAGAAATTAACTTTTAGTTGATAAATAATTCATTAGTTTTTCAACAGTTTCTCAACTTTTAAAACTTTGTGCCAGGCTTGTGAACAGATGCTATTGGAATGGCATGGATTAATGGTCAAGGCAAATAAGAAAATGGCATTGATTTTTTTTATTTTTATTTTTTAATTTGTTATTTCTTTGGTAATGTGAATGAGAAATGGATTTCTAATGTTAAATAGTCATTATATTTCTATTATTGGAAATGAGTATAAATAGGTTTGTATAAATTAACATTTAGTTTGTAATGCTGTGGAGAAGAGCAAAATCAAGTTTGATTAAGCCTAGAGCAAGAGAGCACTTTTGTTTCTGTTGTTCATCAAAGTTATCGAAATTATATTCAAGGATCAATCTTATTTGAAACCATTTGCAGCTTAGCTGTGATCACTATACTGAAATGATAGTAAAAGCTTTGTCCTCTTTATGACCTCTTTTTGCATAAATTCTTGCAAAAACTAAAGGTTATTTGATCAAAAATGTTCATATTATCTGGGGAACAAATACATAGAACTAGTAAATTATTTGAATTTTATCCATCCCTGATTATGAATGACCGATTTATGGCATTCCAGGATTTGAATGATTTTTTTTTTTCCCTTCTCTTTTTAGCTTTGATGTCTGCTCAGTTTATTTTCTGATTTCTTTTTCTTCATCAGAAACCTATTTCCATATTGCTTTACATTGGTACATGAGATGATTGCCAGTAAGCTTCAATCTTCATAAAGTAATGTCTGTTGCTTAAAAATAGTAGGAATGACTATGTAAACTTTGCATTGTACAGTTCAATGTGATTTTCAGCATGAAATCTCTTTACATAAGGAAATGGGGTGGGGTAGTAATTTATTAAATTTGTTGGCAATTCATTTGAATGTTATGACTGCAATTAAGATTTTTTTTCATTGAAACAAACTTTTGTGCTTATTGCCAAAGAGTGTAATATTGTTGCTGGTATGATATCTCATAGTTAGGCATGGGGGAGGATAGGTTGGTGGCTGCCATAAAGTGATTTTAAAAGGCCATTTCATTAGTTTCTTTAGAAGTTACTAATATTAAAATACAGCACTACTTCAGAGATGGAGGAATATCAAAAAGTGGATTTTAAGTTTTAGTGAAGGGACAATTGTTACTGTAAGCTACAAGTGATAAGTTAATTGTTGAGAGTCATTATTATTCATGCCCCGGAGGGATGCAGTACATAGATGTTTGCATAGCAATTAGTAGAATTCTTAAGATCTCATCTGTGATTTTTAAAATCAATTTTCATTTTCTCCATTACTAATTAAAGACCAAGAGGGTCTGATCTACAATTAAACATAACTAGTACTAGTAGGTCTGTTATTTCCTTTGCCTTTATTATTCTCTGGAAATTTAGTTTCTTTAAACAAAGATAACCTTTCTTTCTGGGTCCATTTGATAAAAGAATACAGAAGTCTTAATATGAGTATATGATACAGTACTCTGTGACCCATATAGATACCAGTGCATTATGTTTTTGTGCATCATAAAATCTGCACTCTTGCCTACCCCCTCCTTTTTTGTTTTAAAGAAAAACTGTCAACCACCCCCATCTAGTAAATGTTATAACCTGTATTTAAGCAGCTTGTTCATAAACTGATGACTTTAGGAATAAAATAAAAATCAGGTCTGTAGTGGTGATCCAATTTGTAAACTTTTGTTTATAATTTGTTTTAAGGATTAGATCAAATGAATCCTCAACTAAAAAGATTTTATTATCTGAAGGGCAAGATGACCTAACCTTATGTAGAGGTTTGGGAGAGGACACAAAGTAAACTTTTTCAATTCTTTTTAGTTGTAAACTTAGCTTTATCCAGAGTTTAAAGAGAAAATGTGTATACATACTTGGTAATAAATATTGAACAAGTATAACTGATTTTGTTTAGTATTTTAGCTCCCCACCCCAAATTTGTTGCTCTTAAATATTTTTAATTAGTAACAAAGATTCACTCAGTTTTGAAACTAGTTTATATTTTATTTATGAAACTATTTTGGAATATATATCTTGCATTGAAACAGAATTTAATTTTTCAAGAAATTCTGCATATAATCTTTACTTATCTATAGAGATTTTGGTATAAGAAACAGGGTAACACTATCTTTTTTTTTTTTTTTTTTTTTTTCATAAATTATATTTCTAGGACATGTTGGTTGCTACAAATGAATTTGAATATTTTTGTGAGGACTTAAAAAATGTAAAAATCCTTATGAGGCAATACCATGAAAAAGTGTTATGGTTTCCTCCCTACTAAATCTGTACATAGCCTATATTGAAAGACCATAAGATATTAGCTTAATTGATTTAGTAGAGATTATTATTGTCAGTGTCATCTACTTCAATCCAGTCTTTTGATCTGAGCTTTAATCTATAATTCAAATAAGTCAGCAATTGTTCAGATGGTAGGTAGCTCATTTGCAAATAATTTGTGCAGTAAATAAAAGTTTGGAGAAATGTAATGTCTAACTGCTAAACCTTATGCACCTTAGGGGACTGTTAACATTGGATGAAATCCCTGGAGAATGAAATGTCCACCATGGATGCCATGAGAATAAGTATAGAGTAATGCATGGAGGGTACTATTGAAAAGGGTGGGAGTAGTACAACTGGAAAGTAATTTATTGGTTATTATTTTTGTATCAGGATATAAAAAACTTGCCTTATTGACTCTTGTTTGTTTTTTATTCTCATGGTAATTTAATATTGTGGGTAAAGATGATTGAGTATTAATTCTTTTATAATAATATTAGGAAAAAATAGCCTTTGAGATGAGTGTGCACCAATCAAGAATCTTAGATTGTGCAAATAGAATATCCTTTTATGATGTAAGGGGGAAATCTTGTTCGAGCCTAAATATATAAAAGAGGCTGAACCTTGTCATCACAATTATTTTCAAAGTAATAACATATAGCAGTTGATTTTTTTGGGCCCTTTTTTTTTTTTTTGTTCAACAGCTCTTTTTTTTTCTACTACATATTTATTGCGGAAAAATTTTTTTTTATTCAAGTAGTCATAAAACCTAATTCCTTGTTTTAGATTTCTGTGCTTTCTTTATTGATCAAATTGCTTAAGCTAGGTAGATCCATATGTTCATAATCATTGGAACAAACCATATTTTATTTGGTAGTAGGGCACTTCAACATGGTGTAATGGTTAGCAAGCTTGCCTTGCTATATCAATTATGTCTGAAAAGTGAGTTCAGTCCTCACCAGATGCCCCATATTTTTGGCCTTGTGCCACATCTAAGCTGCTCTTAGAAAATCACCATATTTTATTTGGTAGCAGATAATTCTACTTGTTTAGATTTTACCCTATATAAAATTGAATTGTGGATTTAATATTTCTTAAATTTGTATTGCAGCTTAAGTTGTTTCTTCAGAAGATAAACTGCCACAAAATGATGTGATGATAAATTAACAAAATAATTTAGTGAATCATCACTCATAACATTCTTTATAACAAAAGTTTCTATGGTTGCCCGGGGCAAAAAAAAAGATAAGGAACATTAACATCGAGACAATTATTATATGCACAAAAATAACTTACTTTTTATTTCTATGATCATTTATATTAAATCTAAGTAAGAATGGTGATAGGTTTATGTAAATATTTAAATTAAAATGGAATTGTGACTCTTCCCTGAATTGTTCTTGAAGTGCAGGGGAGCAAAATGACAGCAAAAAAAAAATCTGACTCAAGATTTGAAATTTGTATTGTGTTATACGTTGTAATGGTACAACTGTGTTATTGTTTTTGTTTTTTTTTATGCCAGAATAGAAATCATTTAATTTAAATTAGGGTATTTTTGAAACCTAAATGAATCTTAAGGTATTAAGTTTTTTCCCCTAAATATTTATTAGTAGGAAAATGATTTTAATTTTTAGTTAATGTTTTTGTTATATATCTGAATTATTAATGCCTTTTAGTTGGTTTCAGGGAGTTAGCTATGACTATCAAAAGGGAATACTTTGACATGGTGTTGTACTCTTTAGGTTTAACCTGAAATTAATTTGGGGTTAAGATTTCTAATAGAATGTCTAGTGAGTAACAGTCCCAAAATGATGTAGTGTGAGTAATTAACTGAATAAAGGTAACAAATTCTTTCAAAACAAAGTGGTTTACTCCTTTTATATAGACACAAGCACTGATCTCAAAGGTTATGGTCATTACCACTTTCAAGTCAGAAAATGCCTTTATTTGAATAACAATGCAATTAAATAATAAAAGCTCTCAACAAAAGTATTCATAAAGATCACAAAAGACTAGTTTGAAAATGAATAACTAAAGTTATGTTAAAATTTGATTTTAAAAGCTGAATATGTAAATTAGTTGCCTCTTAAACAACAACTGCTAAGTTGGTCAGGATATAAGAGGCATGCTGCTGGACAAGCAGTGTCAAGAATGACAACTCTTGGGTACAATAAAAGTTATTTTGATGACTAAATCTCATGCGTACACCTTCCACAACATCATTCATATATATATATATATATATATATATATATATATATATAATGATCTTATATCAGGACCTGTTGGTTGACTTGCATGTTTCTCCAAATCTAAACTGCAAATTCGTATCACTTTTTGTGAGTTACTGCAACTGAGTGTTGTCTCTGCTGCAAGAAATGTTTGAGTGAAAGATCTTGTATCAAACAAGACTATATTATTAGTAGGCAAAGAAATGTTCTTGGTTAATGTCATTCTTCTTTCTTTTTTAATGGAGGCATGGAATGAGTAGATTAAAATTATTTTAGATCCTTGAGTTTCAGGTTCTTCCAATGCTTGAATTTTTTTATTTTTATTTTTTTATTCAGGTAGCATTAGTCAGATTTATTCAGTTAAGTAATGCAATGTTCTTCTATAAGAACTGTGAAGTCATTTCTATTCAAAGGGATTAATAAAATTGATTGTAGGGAAAACACACACTTCTCATAGGCCCCAGGAGGGTCACAGCAAATTGCTAGCTCCATACTTAACTGGTTTTGAATTTAAGAGTTGTCCTTCTCCTAGGCTGGTTACCAAAGTTAGTCAAACTGCTATTTAACCTATAACTGGGAGAAGAGATGGATTTGAACTTTTCCAAAAGTATTTACTTGCAAGTGAATGTAACATACTCAACTGGAATTTGAACTTTACTCTCCAATTTCTCATTCCAATCCAGTCTCCATTACACCACCAGTGCATCCAATTGTTAAAAAAAAAAACAACTTAAAATCCTCTATCTTTGTAGAATAAAACAAAGTACGTAGATTTTGCTTTCTTAATATTTAGTGGCACACCATAGCAAAGTTTTCCATCAAAACATTTTTTTCCTTATTATATTACAAAATTTTACTTTCTATGTAGGTATGATGTCAAAAGGTTCAGCTCAAAATTCTTGACATTTTTGTCTAACAACTTACAAAGGAACATTACAGAAATATTGTTAGAATATTTTATAACCATTGCCGATGTCTTATCAATAAAGTGGGCTTTTAATTAACTGATCAGAATGTCTCTTCAATCCTCAATTTGTTTAGACTGCTTTTTTAATGTCTGAATTACTGCAAAAATTATAATCTCTTAAAAAGTTGTGAGCAGGTTGTGTGCATCACCCCCGCATTGCTGATCAAATGGTAGCAATTAGATGGCTTTGCAATTAAATACTTGAAAACAAAGCTTAGGATAATGTGAATAAATCAAACATAAATGCTGTTTGATTTAATGATAATAGCAAATTTTACAAGTCAGCAGTTTAGTACTTGTTAATAAAACTACATGTCAACTATATTGTACAGATCAAAAGTAAAGGTGTTTTAAATAACAATTTTACTTGATATAAAAATTTATTTTTATATCTCATTGATTCTAAAGTGTTAAACAAAATTGGAATTTTGCTTTTATCACATCAGAAAATGAAATTGTCTGCAATGTTGAGACTAAAGATTTCCAGAAATATGGCTGTAATAGATTCTGGATAATGTGAACTTAATATTTCCACACTTTAGAAAAGAACATTGGATTGAGTTGTTGGATAGTATATTAGTAATTTATTGAATTCACCTATTCCATCATTTTTCAATGCATTCAAAGACTGTTCACAAAACACTGTACCACATGTTTTATGTTGTAAAGTCTCTCTCTCCACTTGTCTCACTTCACCTGCTTGTTGTATGATGCAATCTATTGGATAAATTGGTACAATCTCTTGCTTTCACTAGATACTAATATGCAGAAATTTCTCTTGTCCACCTATTTTTAAAGGGCTTGTCTCGTTTAGTGTGTCCATTTTTAATCTCCTAAAAGAGCAAAGTGATAGTCATTTTTTATTTTTTCTTGCCAATTCTTGACTTTTGGTTTTAGTTTGATTTTTTTTTTTTTTAATGAATGAGTTACAACAAAATTCTTAATAACAATTAAGTAGATTTTTGGGGTCAATTATTTTTATTTATTTTAAGTAGTGTGATCAGCTTTGTACTTGACAATTTATATTTTATTTCTTTCTGTAAGGAAGTAGAACTTTCTTTATTCATATTAATAAAATATCCTAACATGGAACTTATAGTTCTTATGAGTTATTCAACACCAAATTACTTTATTCTTTTTAATAATGAGCAAATTGTATTTCTCTATAACTCTCTATGAAAAGAAATAACTGGTTCTGTTGTTACAAGGTCACAGTAATGAGACTTTTCTTACTCTACCAACAATTGCCCCTTTTTTAATCAAGGTTCAGTAATAATAATAGTGTGACTTTCATTGGTAGTATGAACTGAACTCTTTATTGAAATTTTATAAGTAGCTCAATAAACCAGGCTGTAATGTCTTGTCCTTCTGTAGACACTTACTCTGATGTCACAGGTATCAATATTAAGAAATGGGTGGATTTGTGATTTTGTCAGGTGTATGGTTATTAGAGGGTAGTCCCGACTTGTCCAGTGTCTAGATGAATTTGGACACCAGTCAAGCTGGTTGTTACCAAGATAATTTGTTAATTTTTTTACCAGAGGAGCCATGGCACCTACCTGTCTCAGTGTAGACAAATACTAAACTGCTTTGCACTACAAAGCTGATAATTGCCATGTGTAAATTGCCTCTCTCAAGAGTCTTACTCAGCATGCGTTGGACTTTTCTCTTCCAATAAGTGCCGTACACTAGTGATTCAAAAAAAAAAAAAAGTTTTCATTGGTAATGACTTGTTTTTGTAAGGAACTTAAATTTATTTTGAATAAAGTTTCTATCATTTCACACTTTGAGTGCAATTTTATATATATATATATATATGTATAATTTTTTTTTTTTTTTTTTCAAAAACGTAGCAGCATTTCTTTTTTTTTTTATAATTTACCTTGGAGATGAATAGCACTAACTCTACAAGCTTCATTCATTCTATATTTTGGCACTGCAAAGAAATGCAAATCAATATTTTTTTTTTCTTTGTATGCAATTAAGTTGGCCCAAACAACTTTTAATTTATTTTTAAAGATGTACAACAAATACATTAATTTCTATTAATGCAATGTAAATGACTTCAGTTATAGTCCATTGGGAATCATAGATTCTATGACATTAATCTGTTCTGGTCATTGTACTATCTCAACTCTAATTAGTTGAAAACTCTTGCTGATAAACATTTTGTGCCAGGAAAATGGGTCTTAGCAAGGTGACTTATTGTCTAGGAGAAAAATAGTTTTGTAATTAACTCTCAAAGCTAATCTATTTTAAATGATTTCACCTGGTGCTTCAAGTATGATAATACTCTACACAGGTGAACAGGTCTCCTTATTGTTGCTTAAAAAATCTTCATTAAATAAGCCATAATACATTAAAAAAAAAAAAAATTATAACGTGTATATTTGCTGTTGTGTTTTTCTCGCTTTAATAAGAGCCAGTCCTATTCTTTAAGTAATTTGACTATGTAAATATTTTTTCTCTCTTCAATGTACCCTTTACCTCCAAGCAACACAGCTTGTTATTAACAGAAGCATTTTCTGCACAAGTTCATGTGGATGATTTTTTTCATTATGGTAACCCTTTTCAAAATGTCATTGCTATATTGTAACAAAAACATATCCCATTAAGCTGGATTGATGGTCTTCTGTTGAATTTTACCTTTCTATTAGAGATTTAAATCCTAAACATACTTCTTCTGGTTTCTGTTTTGATGTTCACTTGTCGGGCAGATAAATGTAAAAAAGATTGACCATTCCTTTGTCAAGAATTCCATGGAACCTAACTGGTTCTGTTTTATTGTCTCTCTTTTGAAGATAATTGACAAAGCGAGTGATGTCTTTTGTGCTTTATTTTTTTTTGTGCACATTTGTGCAGAGATATTTGCTTTGTTTACAAAAGTATTTCTCGGTAAATAATTCTAACAAGTAACTGAGGTATGGTTGTCTGTCTAGTGGTATTATGTATCACGATAGTAAATGCTGTTACAGTAGACAAATCTTCCCCCTGGACTATTTGTAAATGTTTTTTAAACAATTGCTGGGATTCCTCACTGTTTATTGTGTGGTGTGCATGATTTTTTTTTTTTTTTTTTTGCTAAACCTGAAATACTGACAAGTTTAATCAAAATGAGAGGATATCTTTGAAGGCAGGAATTATCTTGAGATAAGCTTTTCAACTTTTAGTAGGTAGTGTGGATGGTAACTAGTTGTTTTCCAGCATAATTTTGTACAAGTTGTCATGGAATATTGAGCAGGCATTGTCTTAAAACCTTATTTGTATTATAATTACTTTGCTTTTTTTCTCTCCCTTTTCTGTTAGTAACAAAACTTACTAGATTGAGAAGTATGTACCATTGACCTGTTGGTACTTGCAAAACAGTTTTGGTACTGTTTGAATCAAAATAGAACTTTATTTCCAGAAAGTTAAAATTTGTGTAGTGCACATAACCTGTTGAAACTGACCTTTTTGGCAAGATTTAAGCAATTATTGTTTAATGGACTTGTCTTTGTGCAGAAAGAATAGCCATAAAAGAAGCAAATAAAACAAACTTTGACCCATTGTTTGTGTCCCAGGCAACCAGATGTTTAAGAGAAAGAACTGGGATTTAAATTTTTTGTTTTTTAAAAATAAAAACAACAACTTTTAAACAGATTTGATACTGTTTCTAAATGGCTAATATTATGTCCTTTTATAGTAATTTTTCCTTGTCTTTCAGTTGGTTGCACCAGTGCCAGAGCCTGTGGCTCAGCTGCCCTGATGACGTCTGACCGAGGAAACAGTGGCGCGGCTGAGCTGCAACTTACAACTACTTCGGTAAGTATCAATATTTATTGTTTTCTCTCCGTCAAAGTGCCGCAGAGAAAGTTATAATCTTGTGTCAGGCAAGGCTCTTGCATTTATTATTTTACTTATTTATTCTTAGTTTAAAATAAATAAATTCTCTTCATTAAAGACAAGTTCATATGCTCATTCTTGATTCACAACTTTGGCAATAAAAGAATATTCCTAGTTAATATATAAACCAATCTTGATATTTTCATGCAGGCTTGCTAGGAACAATTTTTGAATTTCATTACCTATCCCAATAGGTAATTAATATTTTTATTAACATCCATACACTTCCATTCCAAGTAATTTTTAGTAACTCACATTGGAAGACTATAGATTTAGATTTTTAGTTACGTTTAGTTGAAAATAGTAACTAAAAAAATTCAGTATCCCCAGTTAATCTCTCTATGATTAACTCTTTAAACGCAATTTATATTCTAACAGCTTCCATTTCTTCTGCAAGCATTTAGAATTAGTTAATAATCTTCATGAAAATGAAGATGTTTTGTTTGTTTAAAACGACTTTATCCAGCAATTGAAATTAAATTGACTTACACAAAGACGTTAGATGGTAGATCAACAATCTGGACATTTTCCAAATCAATAAGTTCCAGTAAATCTTGATTGTTCTGTATTCATTTTAGAATATTAATTTTATATGGAACGATGCCCACCCCAGCTTGTTCAAGGGAGACAATTAGTTTTATTTCTGATTTGTTTCCCTTGACAATTTAAGGAATACCACTATTTAATATCGGTTTTCTAGGGATCGTAAGCCGAAGGTTTGTTGAAAAGGTAAAAGAATGCCAAGAAGATGATTTTCAGAATTAATCAGAGGAAAAGGCTTTAAAAATTGTTTATTTTATACCACTTTGCAGCTTTGGTGAGCTGTTTAGCTGCTGATTGCCTAGCAATTTTCACTACCCGTTTTCTCTTGTTTATATGTGGGTGTTTATCATAATCATGTGTTGATTAACAATTGTAGAGATAAACCTTACTCTTAAAATTTAGTATGAAAGTTTTTATTTTCTTCAATTAATGGTTTATTAGTACAAATATATCCCCATTTTAAAATATTATAAATATATCATTTAATTAATTTTCTTGTTTTGCAAAATCAAATTAAAACAATGGAAAGGCAACTGCAGTTGGGATTATAGTCATTTTAAATTCCACAATCCTCTTGTTGGCTGCATAGTACGTGCATTGCCAGCGCAGCATATGGTTTTGAATTCAGTTGTCTTTCTAGATTGCGTGAAAGGTTGAAGAAGCCCAGTCTGCCCTAACAAATAGCTGAGATTTAAAGACAGATTCATACCTTTCCCAAGGGTATTTGCGTGTAAGTGAATGTAATGAACGATTGGAATTTGAACTTGGTTCTTTCATTTCTCATTCAGAGCCACTACCTATTACACCACCTGCACATTCTATTCAAAGGCCAATATTTTTTAAAAATTGCAAGTTTCAAGAGTTCAAATGCAAAAAATAGGTTTCATTTATTTTCAATAAACAAAACTGCTTGTAACTTGCACAAATATGGCTAGAACCAGAAACTCTTTGGGGTTAGTTGACAGGCATTCAAAATTGAAAATTTGACTTGCTGTTTACTAGATATCATGAGTAAACATTTTGTGGGGTATTCACACTTCATGATACTAACAGGGTTAAAGCCACAAAATCTTTTGACACGATTAGAAAGGTTATGGTTTGTTTATGTCCCAAAAACCTGTTTTCCTCATTTTAGATCCTTGTCTCTTAACTCCTTTTAAATATTTGTTATTGGTTTGTTGCTTGTATGTTATGTTGTTATATCAGATTAATTTCTGTAAGAATAATATCTGGCTGAATGATCATTTCTCTTTTGTTATTTCTTGGACATTTTTTCCAAACACAGGTATAGCCTATGCCAGGTCATTACAGTGATTATTACCAAAAAGTGATTCTTCCTTAATTTGCTAAAATGCTACAGAAATTCTTTCTGTGAAGAAAAGTTAGCTTGCCACATACAGAAGTGACAATGAGACATTGTCTTAAAAATATTCTTTCAATGAACCAATACTTTACCTTCTACTCGTTAGTTAAATAACCATTTAGTTTAATTTAGTGTTTGATTATGTTGCCTGTTTACTACATGATTTTGTGTCAGTAAAGCAAGCTGGTCCTGGATATTACTGGATAATAGTAAACAAAGTTCAACACCTTCTACTTAAAAATCAATGTTGATATTTTTGTTAGACATGTAAAGTGATCTAGCATTCCTTAGTTCAGGCTGTATTCAATGAACTGTCGTTATTATCTTGTCTATATGCAAATGTCACTCTGTCCATCTGTAAAACTTGATAAAAAGTGGCCTCGTCATCAAACAGATGTTAAACTTTGAGCATGCAGGTTCTATGCCATTTGTGAATGATATTAATAGCATTAATATTTATTTCACCATTTAGTAGATATTAATGGATTTTGAAATAGAACAAATCTTTTGATAGGAGTTTCAGCAAGAAACATGATTTAATTTCTCTATCTTGCATGGAATGATGGAAAAAACAATCTGACCCATTATAAAGTCTGATAAATGTAAATTCTAATTTTGAAATGACCACCACCTGTTATTTAACGGGATTTTTTTTTTCTCAGTAAAGACCTTAAGCTATTATGTTTTTTACTTAAAGTTGTTTTTCCTTCCTATTTGTTGACCATCCATCTTCATAGATACACTAGCTTTTTAAACTTGGAGGTTTAATGTTGTGTGATAGCTAATCATTATTAATTATTAAAGCATGATTGAGCAGAAATTTTTAGTATGAAAACTTCTGGGAGTCAAAAGCAAGACATGAATATTTTTTTAATCCATATATTGATTTTATGACTGAAAGCAGGTTCCTTAATTTGAAATTTCTTTAAGCATTTTTACTTAACATTTGTGGCACATAAAATATCATTAAGATAGTTGGCATAAAAAAAATTGTCTCCAATAACCTTTTCTTGGCTCCCTGCTTATACCAGAGTCAGTTGTGATGTTACAGGGATGGACGGATGGAGACACACACACACACACACGGCTATTATTAATGCCTAAAATCCTTTTAGGTTTTACTATCACTGGATGACTGTCTGCTAATCAGCCAGCAAACACAAGCATTGTCATTCTGCACCAACTTTGGGGTTGCTGTTAAGAATAGCTCAAGGGTTTAGGGTCGAGCAAGGAGATGTGTGGGTCCTTTTCATTTTGACATCAGTAAGGAGTTGTAGATACTTAAAACCTCTAACAGTTTTCTAATAAATACTACTACAGCAATTGGGGTAATAGGAGTCAGAATACAGCAGTTGTAGTTGCCACTGTTCATTTATGCAGGCAATGAAATCTAGTCACACTGCTTACCAGTTATTTTAAGATGACATAGTTAAGACCTTTTCTCTCTTAACTATGTCATTCTGCTTACCTGTCTGGACAAATTAAATCTTTGCTTTTTTCTCTCACTTTCTTTTTAGTTTTCCACAACTTCATATTTGCTGCTTTTCAATGCAAACAAGTTTTTAATTCAAGATAACATGACCCTGCTTTTCTCTTTCTTCCTCTCTCGCTCTCCACAGGTGCTTTTAGCTTTTGACACAAATTTGTTTTTGCCAATATTATTCAATACTTTTGACTTATAAAAACTGGGGGGTCAAACACATCTTAACCCTGTGACCTTATTATTTGAGTAGAGCAAATCAACAAATACTCAGTTGATTTTGTGTAGATATTGGGCATGTGGTTATTCAAAAGTTGTCTGAAGTTTCTGTCTGTTCTTCAGTCACCTAGTAACATAGAATTGGCTTCTTTTTTTTTTTTCTCCTAAAAGGTAGATGGCATGTGATGGCCCTCAGTTTGAATTATTGTTTGTAAAAATGATACAAGGGGGATTCTCAGGTGATTTAATAGGTAATGTATGTTATCACTTTAGCCAGCTGGTTAAAAACAAAAAAAAAATGTTTTCATTTAACTTCATAAACAATTACCATTAACTGGTAATAGTTGTAGAATAGCTGAAATTCCATTGCTTCCCAAATAAATAAGCTTCAGTAGACTTGAAGCTTGGGCCCCAAGACCAGAGGTAAATCAGTCAATCTAGTTATTTAATCACCTTATCAGATGATGGATGGGAACTAAATGAAATTGTGGTAACTTACTGCTTGTCTCCCCTCTCCTTCAGCTTTTCTATTGAGTGATGATTATGATGGTAGCAGCAGCAGCGGTGTGTTGTGCTAGGGGCTCCATTTCTTTGACTGCTGTTAGGTAGCAAGCGCAACCTCATGAATATTCTTATTAGTTCTGATCACTGGAGTTGCCTGTCTGAATTGCATATCCTAACTCGCCCCTCCCACTCTCTTGAAATGCTGCTGCTGCTGCTTCTCTCTGGCTTCGCTTGTCATCATTACAGTTCTTCTAGACAGCTGTTACCACAAACGTCATCGCAGTTGTCATTGTCACCGTCACCACATCCTTTACTGCGTTTTTGCTTGTTGGAAAGATTTACCAACAAACCTGTTGATTTTTAAGATTTTTCAAATTACCACTTAAGACATATTAGTCCTCAATTGAAATGCCTTTAAGGTCTTTCTTAATGATAGTATTTCTCTACAGCTGCCCCTTTTCAATAATGCTGAATCCTTTGTCTTCAATTCTAATAAATTCTGATAAATAGTATCATTTTGTTTGTTTTTTTTTTTTTGTCGTGTGTGTGTGTGTGTGTGTGTATAATGAGTTGTGTATTTATTTTTATTTTTTTATTTTAAATCTTTCATTAGGCCTTAAGCACCTGCCAGACAGTGGGACAGTAAATGCCTGCTGCTGTTGCTAGTGTTAATGATACACTTAGCTGTTACTATTATTACTACTATTACTACCACCACCGCTGCAGCTGCTGCTTACTGCTGCTACTCTCTCTTTCTTGCTTTCTGTCACTGTTACCATTCTCACAGTAGTTGTGATAATAGTGCTACTATTACACTGAAAGCATCAACCTGTGTTTTAAGTGGTCAAGTCTGTTATGGCTGCTACAGAAATACCTTGCAACCAGATCATTAGTGTTACTTGTCACTTTAATTTCAGCAATAGATAATTAGTTGCTATGGACAC
This sequence comes from Acanthosepion esculentum, assembly GCA_964036315.1. Lineage (NCBI taxonomy): Eukaryota > Metazoa > Mollusca > Cephalopoda > Sepiida > Sepiidae > Acanthosepion > Acanthosepion esculentum. The sequence goes on along the minus strand of OZ038519.1, from coordinate 50,920,481 downwards.
ACTTCTAATGACTGTCAGTTTTTGAATACTTAACTTAATGACAATCTTGAGAATATTGTCGTCGCAGCATCTTTGTTTTTTGGACACCATATGGTTTAGCCGTGGAGCCTTTACTTGCTTCCATCTGTCCTTGAGTGTCGCTTTGACTTGGCTTAATGCTATCCACGGGTTGGTGTGACGTTAGGCCTGAGACACCAACAGGAAAATAGATGATCCCTGGTGATGTGTATTATTATTCAGCCAACTCCTGTGTTCTGTGTGTGCAGAGGAAGCAACCAAAGAAGGTAGGTTTTTTATAAGACATGTGCGGCCCACACACAACAAACGCAAAGCAAGTAAGCAAGCAAGCAACCAGCCCATTATTGCTGTTGTGGCTAATGTGCTTCACTTGAACAACATATGCTCTGCCCACCTTTTTATTTATTTACTTATATATATATATATAATTTATTTATTTTCTTTCCTAATACTTGTTCATCTTGCTCCCAGTCAAAAATTTAATTTTTCTTTATCAGATTACTTATTAATTTAGCAATAATAGTAGCTGTTACCGTTTGTATTTGTCATCAATCTGTTGATATTGTCTTCTCTTCAGTGAATTAATAATCAAACCAAATGAATTGATAAGCTGATCCCTTTACAACTTAGCTAAACAATCTGAAGCCATAATGTAAAAAAAAATATAACCAGTAAGATTGAATAATTTAAATCTCCTTTCTTTATATCGAGTTTTTTTTTTTTTCTATTTATTTATATTTATTTATTTTTTCTGCTTTCTATGTTGAAAAAAGCAGTTTTGAGATGGCAGATACAGCTTATTGGGTAATCTGGAATGATTATTAAATGATAAATCTAATAGAGTGAATATAAACAATGTCTATATAAAATGTTTTTATCGCTTGTTTTTTTTTTCCTTTTTTAAATCATGAATTTAATCCTTATTGTCCATATTGTTTGAGAAAGGGCATAATTTTTTATGCCATAACATTTTCAAATTAAAAAACAAAACTATTGTAGGATACTTTTCCTGAAACTCCAGTACTCTATAAAAGAAACTTACTTTTTAAATAATAGCATTTTGTTTTGTATAATGTGATTAATATTCACTTCCTTGTCAATTTTCAAGTTTTTTTGTTGTTGTTGTTTTGTTTTTTTTGTTGTTGTTTTTTTTTTTTTTTTTTTTCCTCTTACTTGTGTAATCACAATTGGTACTATGTACAGAAATGAAGCTTGTCTGCACATATGTATGTGCATGTCTATATAAAAACCTGTTTTGGTTTCATTTCTTTGAATCGATAGAAATTTTGATTCTGTTCAATGCATTGAAATTGTCTGTAACAGCTGTTTTAATTTCATGGACTTTGTGACGTGTGTGACAAACCTGCTACTAGCCTCTCACTTTCACCCTTCCTTATTATTATTATTATTATTATTATTATTATTATAGTAATATTTACAAAAATCTATATAAAAATTCTTTATGGCTCATTCATTTAGAGCATCTTGAAATTCATGATAGGCTTAGTTTTTTTTTTTTTTTTTTTTCTCTCTCCCTCTTTTACTACTCTTAGTCTTTATGGATTCCACATTGTCAATTTCAGAGGAGTTAGGTTTTATTATCCCCTTGGCTATTCTACTGATTTGGATTACTTATTTGGATTCTTTTATTTTGCTGCTTTTTCCAAGCTTTCTTAAATTCACTCTTCACTTGTTTGACAATATCCTCTTTTGATAGACATTGAAAAAAAAAATAGACTTCACTTATTACATCAGCCAGTAAATTATGATTGCTAAGTTTTTTTTGTTTTTTTTTAAATAGACCCAGTGACAATATCATGAGATATATTATTACATGTCACTCATATGCAGGGGTTGGGTTGGAGAACTTGCCAACTAAAGCTGGAGATGTTTGCACAAGCCAAATAATCACCTGCCCCAAATAATGGCTTGAACAGGTTAATATTTGACTTTGCTTTTCTTTTGGGCCAAGTTGTTGTTATTCCTTACATTCTTTGCTGTTATCTAAACTCAGTTAAATTAGATACTGTAATATTAAGAGTTTAAATTTATATTCAAGCAATTGTTCATGTGCCTTGGGGACTGTCTTCTTGCAACCACAGAGAGGGACCATTTCAAATCCTCTCAAATTAAAAGTTTTCAACATGAATATAACCGTAGTTTCTTTGTCAAAGCTTTAAGCTTTTGCATTATCTTACTTTTTTTCCTTCTCTTTTTGTAGGAATTAATAGTGAAATTAAGATTTACTTGCAAAATTGACATTTTAAACTTTCAAATTTAGCATATCATTGCATCAGAAACACAACACTAAGAAATCCTTTCTAAAAATGGTGGCCAGTAAGTGGGAAGCACAAGGAAAAAGAATTTTGCCTGACACACTTCCCAGGCTGGCCAGGGGTTGGGTTTGGGAGGAGAGTCTTAGTTGTGCCTGGCTATGAATTTTTCAGCACCCTAATGTGTGTGTGAGGAGAGTTAGTATGTATAAGTATCTCTCTACTCAGGGGGTGATTAATTACTGGACGGATGGATTTTCAAAGTTTTTTTTTTTTCTCTTAGAAGAATATATTAAGCCAACTTCCATTCTCCCAAATGTTGTTTGAACTAAAATATTTATTCCTTCCTTTTTAACATGCATACATTTCTCCTGACTTTTCATCTGGGTATTTACAGCTGACTGACTCTAGTAGAAAACCACAAAATTGAAAATTGTTAAAATGATTGTTAATCTTGTCCATATCTAAAAATGGAAACACATGACATCAGTAATAAATTGCTAGCCCATAACCTCTGATAAAATTAACTCGTTGTACACAGGAAAAAATTCAAAATGGATTAAAGTAATGTTAATTTGGAGACTTTTCCTATTGTGACGCCCAAAAACTTATTTGTTCTACTACTTTATGATTTTTTTAATGTGTTTCTTGAGTAGTCACTTAACATAATATAGCACCTCTATTTTTATTTTTAATATATATGCATATGTCCAAAGATTTTCAGGAATTGTGTGCAAACTTAATCATTTTTTGAAGCTTAAAAAAAAAAAAAAGAAGCTCCCTTGCCTCACTTAATTGAGCTGCATTGCATAATCGTATCAAATATTTTTTTGATTGCTTAAAGAACTAATACCAGAAGGCTAAAAAATAAAGACTAATACCAGATACCAAAATTTACAAAATCGGCATTTTAAAACATATGTACTGGATGCATGAGGTATTTGAAAATGCATCTAGCAGACCCTAAATGTTAGACTATCATCTAACATTATCTAACATGACGTAACCTGACATGCACCAAATCTTAATGCTTCCATGGGTCCTTCAGACATTTCAAGAATGTAACATGCCAGCTTCCAATCTGTCAAAAGAAACAATGACACCTGATATAGTTGCAGTATGAGCTGATAGCTTTGTAAGTGACCAGAAGGATCAACAAATGGCTGATCTCCATAGAGATTTACACAAATTTAAAGCCCTGGTTTGAGAAGATGACCATACATATTCCAGGCTGGCTAACTGAAAATTTTTGTGACTGTCACCTTCAACATATGGTCTCCTCTGTTGAATGTGTACATATTTGATGGAATATATATACTATTTTTCCCTGTTGAATATTTTTTTTTATTTATTACAATTTGTTATATTTCTATTAGGTAACCCAAACTAAAATTTTATTTTCAATGTCTAAACAGGTACCAAATTTATCTTGGTAACTCAATTAGCAAATGAACATTCAGAGCCTGTCATAACTTTAAAAAAAAAATTCTTGTCTGCTATTTTAACAGTGTATAACTGAAGATGCTTTCAAGCAAGTTAAAAATCATTATAAATGTAATGTCATATAGGTAGACTTGAAGTAAGAGCAAGATGATGCTAATGGAATCAATAATTCTTAGATCAGACCAGCCTAAATATTGGGAAACTTTTGTTCTCAAAAAGAAAATATTTGAAAAATTTGATCATATAAGTTTCCTTTCAACAGTTAATGCCTTGCAACTTTGTCCTATACTTCATAACACAGCAAAGATGGGGCTTTTTTTTCTTTTTCAGTAGTACTTCAATAAAAAAAAAAAAAAATTAACAAAAATTAAACAAACTATATTTACGCCACATTAAAACAGTGAGAAGTGCAATACCAGTCAAAAAGTATGCCATACTGAACTTGCCTTAAAAAAAAAAAAAGGTATCCATTGGAGGTGCCTGGCTGAAATGTTACTAATTTTGGGATGGAGAATTTAACAATACAACATTTTTCATTTATTTATTTTTCAATACTTTTTGTAATAGATGCATCTTATTTGAGGGAAATTTTGTAATTTTCAGCTTGTCAAAAATAAGACTATTAGTTACAAAATTTGTTTTCCAAAAGGAGAATAAATACTCTATAATAATGCTTTAAGCTTCAGTTTTAAACTGATAAATAGATGTTCTGAACATTGTGAATGGTTCTTCAGCACTTCCTCTCCTGATGGTGATTTGCTGGATGGCTTTCTTTATAAGCCTCTGATATGGCATTATTTCTGGAACACAACATACTCAACCATCATATTAAACTGGCATTACATCAAATTCCATCTGAAGACAAAAATGTTGATTCCACTTGTGCAATATCATCTGACAAAGGCTGTCAGAAATAATCATTTCTGTTCTTTGTTGGAGCCAGAAACTTTATCACAGCACTGACTGGAGATGCAATATCAATGACTTGGTCAATGTGAAAGTTTGGAGTCAAAATATACTGCAAGCCATTGGTCTTGATGCCCATAAATGAAGGTCACCTTGATGTTTTTTCTTCGTCAAAACTGCTGCTGTTTAAATACTCAGCTCGGAATCAATGCTGATGTTGTTTAAATACTCGGAATCAACTGATTTTCCTGTCGCAAAGACCATCTTCCTGCTGAGATTTACTTTCACTGGTGTTCATCTTGACTTACTAAGAGAACCTTCAAATTAGCTAGGTTAAAATAACTTAAATAAAAATCAAAAACATTTTGGTTGAGAATTGGAACTTGCATAATTAAAAATATTTTCTTTCACATTTGACATGAAAAAAATTTCTCTGATTGCTGTTTGAAATCATGGATTCTTGTATTAAATGAGGATGTGTTTTAAGAATTGAAGAATGTAAAGTTTAATACCATTTTCAACTAATATTAGGTTATGACAGCTCCCATGTTATGATGCTTCAAACAAAAAATAAGTATTTTTTTTTTTTAAATTCCATTCTTTAATACTAATTTGAAACGAAGATAAATACTGGATTTTTAAGATATTTTTACATTTATTTTGTATCTTCATTTGTTACCAAGAATGGAGATTTGATAAGTGTCCATGGCAAAATTTAAAAAATGTCTTTAGTTAAAATCTTATTAAAAGGACATACAATTTTATTTTATTTAGGCTATTATCTTACAAAAAGAAGCAAAATTTAACTTCAAAGGATACATTTAAATTATTCATAAAGCATTTTAAAGATTTCTTCAGTAACTTTGTAGTGATACTTTCTTTTCTTTTTTTTTTTTTAAAGAAATAATAGGTGAGGCAAACTTGAGCTAACAGTTTAGATGAAATGTTTTTATTTTGTCCAAACAGCTTGAATTTAAAAAAAGAAAAAATTGCTTTATGCAGTTTTGAAATGAATCATTTAAAGCAAGTATTTTTATAAAAAAGAAAAAAGAAAGAATTAAACTGAATTAAACAATAAAACAAGTTTGATTTAGTTGGTGGTGTTTGTTTTGATGCATTAGGCTAAATTTCTTGCATAAAATGAACTCTGTATACCGTCTTTATGATTCAAATGTGCATGGGTGCAGAAATATGAAACCAGTTATTAAATTTATCAAAATAGCTTGAAAAAAAAAGTAACAAGCTATCAGCAGTTGAAATGGAAGGAGATTTCATTATTTTGTCATGTGTTTGCCCTGTATACTAGTGAGTTTGGTATACCTATTTATATGGGTTGTTGTGCAGGTGGTGCCAGGGTAAATGGCTTGGAACATGGGATTGGAGAGTTCGAAGTTCATTACATTCACTTTTGTGTAAATACTCTTAGGAAAAGTATGATTCTCCTTTTTCCTCAGTTAAGGGGTAAATAGAGCAAACTGAGTTCTTCGGCCTTGGCTGGAAACTAGTCTAGGAGAACAGCTGAATTCAAGACAAGTTGGCCATGTTAGTGACAATTCCAACCCGTGAAAAACTTTTGCTATGGAAAGAAGAGCAGCAACACCTGGTATTTTGGAACTGTGAGTCTGCATATTCCACAGTGTACGGGACTTGAGGTACAGATACACATATACAGCCTCTGAAGTACACATCAATATAGGATGAAATAATAAATGCACTTTGATCATTGTGGATCATTGTTCATGTGCTTGCAATAATAAGTGTATGTTTTTATGTAAGATCTAAAATCCTTCATAGGTGGTTACTTTGTTCAGTTTGATAAATATATTAATGTTTATGGAACAAAAAAAAATATAAATGAAATACTTCATATTGCAAGTCAACTGAAGTTTTTCTTTCAACAATTGTCATGTTAATCTATTTCTGTTCATTTAACACCACATAGCACAGTATATAGTTAGATTGTTATTATTGCCACAATTGACCATTTTAACATGTGTACTGTCTTAATACAACAGTCGACTATGAAATACTACTATTCAGTGCTATCTATTTAAAACTGACAATTGATTCAATGCTCTATCTTATCTGCCCGCTCTTTTGATTCTTACTCTGCAAACAGGATTTTGAGATAAATCAACAGATTGTCAAAGTTGTTGGCTTGCTAGACAATCTTTAAGGTTTTGATTCAAGTCTTTCTCTCTCCTTTTTTGTTTTTTTTATCTCTTATTGACATAAAACCATAAATGAAGTAATTGTATTTGTTTTATGGATCTAGATCAAATTTACTTTAGTTGGCTTTAGAGTGAGAATAACTTTTTCAGGAAAATAATTGTAAATTTGAAGTTTTAAAAAAAAACAACTCTTGGTTGAAGTGTTTTGATTAAATTATAAAATGAAAATATTGAACAGATCAAAATTCCTCATTTGGTGCTTTGAAGTTGACTCATCTCGACTCTTGATTAATTCATTCTGCTTTGTGGGAAACGAATGTGAAGAGAATATATTTGCATGTTTTTATAGCTGAAAATTAGAATGATGACAAACTGTTAGTCTAAAAAGGGTTTTCTTTTTCTCACCAAGCTGCACAAATTCTCTAGACAATGGGAACAAACTTGATTCTCAGGCAATTTCTAAATATAGAAAATTCTTAATGATTTACTACTTGGTAGCTCTTGCCTGGCCAGTGTTTGTGTGTTGCTTCCTTTCTTTTCTGAAAAGACAATAGTAATACATCACTTAACATACCTTTTTAAAATCACTAGCTAAATTTTCTAATTAGTTCTTTTGTAGTCACAGAAGGCAACTCAAATCTCGGAATTTGCTAAATAATAACTGAAGCTTAGTCCCACTTTGTAGCATTTTGCATACAGGAATCCCTTGATTAGTACAGCTAATTTGTACATTGGTACAAAAAAAAATCACTTTTCAATTATTATGGTTAAACTGAAGAATGTTTTACTGCATTAATCGTATTTTGGTATATAGAAATTTTAGTGGATTGATTGAGATATGCCTGTATTTAAATGTTATCATAGATAATTAAAATTAGTTATTCAATAGATTTCTTTTTTTCAATTGACAGTAGATTCAGCCCTTTAACATTAAAGAAATTCTAGGCTGATGACTGTGGTCCTAATAATGTTGCATAAATATTGGGAGGATGATTTTCAAAAATTACTAATAAAGCTAGAAAATATTTTTGGTCTGGTCAGTGACCATTTATTTTATTTTTTTCAAAAGGTCAAATCTTCATATGGCCTTGTAAGAGCTTGGGATTTGGGACAATCAAAATTGTTATTTGCAAATCTTGTGAGAATTGATTTTATTTACCAATTCAACAGTCCTAACAAGTTTTTAGTTAGTTGGGACATGCCAATTCAACCTTTTTTTTTTTTTTTTTTTTTTTTTTTTTTTTTTTTTAAATGAAAAAAAATAGGATAAGGATGTACCCCCCCGCTTTTTAAATATGTTGTGGATCATCATAGTCATTGGAAAATCCTGAAAATTTTAAGTGAAAATTCCTAACCATTCTCAAGATAATGTAAGTTGAAATTTTGCTGAATCAGCGTTTTCTGTTGACAGACATTTCTATTTTCAAACTCGATGGCCTCATAAAAATCCTTATCTTCTGATCTACTGGCCAGAAATTAATAGAATTTGATACCCTTATAGATTTTAAGCCAAGAAATCCAAATATCCCTTTAGAATCTTGCAGGGAATAACCAAAAAGTAGACATTAGCAGTTTTCTGGTGGAGAAAAAAAAAAAAATGAAAATGTTAAGGTGCTGGACCATATGGAAAAATTGAGGAATATCTTCAGCTCCTAAAAATATGAAAAGGTGACACAACATTTGTAAATTAAAGTATTTGGGGAATAAATCCTAACAAGTTTCATTAACCATCTCTCAAAGCTACCAGTTCTAGACCTGTTAATATTTTTTTTCTTCTTAAAAATTTGTGGTAATTTCACAATTATGATTTTATAATTTTGACTCCTTCTGCTAAAAGTAATGAAGT
>OZ038519.1:50844324-50906824 GCA_964036315.1 Acanthosepion esculentum | reverse complement strand
TTTTTTAATTAGTGGTTTGTATATAAATTATTACAAATAATTTAAAAAACCCTCCTCCCAAACCTAAAATCTTTGCTACTATGTGCCAAACACTTCTGAAGTGGGATTGTGACATCCCTAACTTAGATGTAGATCATACCACTCCTTTATTCTGTAAAGATTTATCCTATACCTGAGATGAACTCACAAGGCTAATACTCTAGGCAAGACCCATGTGATATTGCAGTGGCCTTTTTGATATAGTCAATTTTAGCTTAATTAATGGATATTTTTTTTTTCAAATGAGTTAGGTATAGTTGTGCAATGATTTATTTGTACTGAGATTCAGGTCAATATTCTTTTCTTCATGTCAACAGTCTCTCTCTTTTCGGTTTTCATTTAATCTTTACTTCTAAATACAAATCTGCTAGGTGTTGTAAAATAATGTCTGTCTTTCAGGTCTCTATCAGTTTGCAAATGGTGACATAAACAAGCTGGAAGCGAGTAGTGGGGTGTTCTCTCCAGCAGCTGCTTCTGAACCCCCACTGCAGTCCATTTCTGCTGACTTCCCCCCCACAGGCACTGGCACTGGGCCTGGCTCCTTACTAACAGCCTCTCCTGCTCCACCTCCAGCTGCGGCTGCTGACCAGACAGTGAGCACCATCAACACTGGACCTGCTGCTGCAGCAGCTGGTGGTGCCGGCACTGGCTCAGCCGGTGCCGGCACTATCCTTGGCACCACTGGGATTCCTACCACCTCAAGTCCACTTATTTATTCTACACAGACTGAAGCTGCTACCCTGCAAGGTAAGTATCCTTTTTTAAGCTGGGAAAAGACTTGACATTTTTCCCTGAATTGAAAATCGTACAAAGTTTCCCCCTTTTCTGAAGCCCTAAAATAAATAATCTTCCCTCGCCCTGCTATTTTCAAATTGCCACTGAGAAGTTGGCAACTATAAATAACTTCAGAAATCTTATGCATAGCAGCCAGCTTTTATAACATAGAAAAACTTACTTTCATGTTCAAAACTGTCAGAATAGCTTGTGTTATGCAAACTCATAGAGATTGTTTATTACTTGTACTAGTGGCCACTAGCTATTCTTAAGTAGTCATCTTTTTTTTTTTTTAAAGTTTCCATTGGTACAGCTATATATATATATATATATATATATATATATATATATTGTGGAAAAGTTCAATATTATTTTTGTCAGTTATTTCAGAAATGGAGAATTGTAAATAAGTAAACTGAAATCTTTTGAGCATTTTTATTTATTTACTTTTTGGTAATTACATTCTACAATGAAAAACAAAATCTCAAAATATTAGAATATTCTATTTTGAATAAATCCCTATATATGCAATATATATTATTTTTAATATGTCAATCTAATTCAGTACACCTAACAATTACAGGGAAGACATTGACATCCTCTTTGTAGAGAATAAGCCACAGTAGGTCATTGCTCCAAATGGTTGGCTGTTTGCAGTATTATAGCAAAGCATCTTCATAGAAAGTTATGTGAATGAAAAGTGTTGTAGGAAAAGAGGAATGATTGTAGCTTTGAGGATTGTCATGCAAAACTGAATCAAGAACTGAAACTTCACAAGTAGAAGACAGACTGGAGTCTGTGCTTCAAAAGCTACCATGCTCAGAAACATGAGCTAAAAAAAAAAAAACTGGACCATTGCTTGGTGGTGTAAAGTTCTCTTTTCAGATGGAAGTAAATTTTTCATTTCATCTGGAATTAAAGATGCCAAAGTCTGGAAGAGTGTAGAGACACAATCCAAATTGTGTTAAGTTTTCCCAGTTGGGGATTTGAGGTGCTATGTCATGTGCTGGTGTTGGTCTGCTGTGTTTTATCAAGTCTGGGGTCTCAACACGGCTGTCTACCAGGAGATTTTAATAGCAGTTCCTGCTTCTGCCTTCTGACAAAGCTTTATGGAGATGTTAAATTACTTTTCCAGCAGGACTTGGCACAGTACCAAAACTATGAGTAACTGTTTTGCTAACCATGGTATTTTGATTGTTGACCATTGTGCTTGATTGGCCAGCCAACTTGCCTAACCTGAACTCCCCAAAGAGAATCTATAGAGTCTTGCCTAGAGCAGAGGTTCTCAACTGGGGTCCATATGGACCCTGAGGATCCATGCAATATTACTGTGGCATGCACACACACACACACACACACACACACACACACAAAATAGCAAATTGGGGTTTCATGGTAGTATTTTAGTTTCTATAGAGCAATTTCACTTTGGAACTGTTATTACCACTGAGAATTGGAATTTCTACAGTAATCTGTGCCATATTAAGATACTAAAAACGGAAAAACAACTAGTAGAAAACTCTCATTGAAACACAAAGTAATGAAATATTGCAAGCAAAATTGAAAGATGGGTAGCATAATATACGGAAAGCAAATGACATTGCTAAAAATATATCCACTACTCTCGGGGAAATCACTTCTCCGTTATTGCTTCCCCATCATCTTCAAAATGAAAATGTTTTCATATATTTCACTTTGTATAATAAACCTAGAAGATATAAAAGTGTCAATTAACTAAATTGATTTTTTTAAAAGTACATGTGTATAACACGGACAACTGTAGCATAACACTATCAGATTTTATTATGCAAGTCAATGTTTTTACAAACTGTTATTGATCAACTAATGTTGATAATATCTTCAGGCTATATTTATGATACAATGTAAATTTCAGTTTGTTGTTAGGAGTATTTACAATGACTTATTAATGTGACCTTAAACAAAAAAAAGATTAATGTTGTTAGATTTTATAATTTTTATTATAGTAATAATATATATTGATTTTTAAGCATTTCATCCCAAGCAAGGTGGAGTGCCACTCGCACACAAAGGGTTACAGAGCAAGAGTAAAGAGGGGTATTTGAGGAAAGGTTTAAAAAAAAAAAAAAAAGGGCGGGGATGAAGATCAAGGCATCAGATGTCAATTGACATTACGTTTGAATATTTGAAGATTATAGCTATCAAGGAAGCAACTAAGAGGAAGGAAGTTCCACTGTTGGGAAGTGTAAGAGAAACTGTTAGAGTAGCAGAGGCAGTTACATTTAACTGTTTTGACAGTGATGGCGTGGGACTGAGATGCCAACCTAGTAGCATGCTTAAATTCATGCAGTCAGTGTACCATTGAAAGTAGCTCATGAGAGCAGTTACCATGAAAATATTTGTAGAAAAGACAGAAGGAAGCCACATTATGTCTGAGAAAGTGACTAATCGAGATGCCAGGTCAGAACCTATCACATTGCATATCCCTCTTTGGATTTTGTCAAGAACCTCAAGATGAACAGTGGGGATACCAGACCATATATGGCAACAGTATTCAATGCAAGGATGAATGCTAGATTTGTTGATTTGAAGGATGGACTCAGATGAGAAAAACCTTGCCTACTTGAGAACTGATGACGTCAGGAAGATTACTGATGAAGATCAGAAACGGTGTAAGACCCAGGATAGAGCCTCAGGGAACACCAGCATTCGTATGAAAGGAACTGGGGGGGAAAACCTGTTTAGGACGACCATTTCAAAATTTGACAGGAATGATCGGATTAAATCAACTAATTGTCCTGTAATACTGTATCCTTAAAGCTTACAAAGAAGGCTGGCATGCTAAACCCTGTCAAACATTTTGGAGATATCTAGAGCCACAGCTCGAGATTCACCATTATTATCAAGAGCTTGGTAAACAGATTCAGTTATGACCATAAGCATAGAATGGAAACCATATTGTTTGTCAGAGTAGATCATGGATGTAAGGTGCTTAACCACTTTGGCATTGATTAAAGCCTCAACGATTCTGCTAAAGAGTAGTAAGAGACCGATAGGTCGGTAGTTAGATGGGTCAGAAGGGTTTCCAGAGTTCTTAAAAACAGAGACAACAGATGAGGACTTCCAACAGGCTGGGAAGCAAGATGAATTTATTGAATACAGTCAGGCGAAAACATTGAAAAAGTATAAAATTGTATAAAACAGCCAAAAAATAATTGAAAACATTGGTATGATAAGCACAATTTAAAAAAAAAAGTGGATTTAAGAATGACTTAACAGAGATTTGAGAATTAAAAAAGTGGGTAGTAAGAAAAGTGGATAGATTATAAGGGAATATTTGAAGCTGGTGTTTTAATTGTAAAGGTAAAATATTACATTGGCTAAAACCATGCAAGAAACCAAAATATCACAGAAATGTTGGATGAAGAAATACACGTAAATTGATTTCTCAACAGTAACTTTTAGTGATGACTATAGAGTTCAGTTGATTTCTGAGATGATGTATTTACTTACATTGTTTGCAATGTTGTCTTCATCTCCTATTCATGTTCTTTCACGGATGCTGTCAAATAAGACAACTAAGGTAATAAGTAGGGGGAATCTGAAATAATGATTCAGGCTGGTATTGTATGCAATTAAAATTTTTTTTTTTTTTTTTTTCAAATAGTGATCTTTAGTTAAAGACAGAAATATTGTAAGTTCTTGGCCAAGATGGATTTGTAGTCTGATAGAACACAACCAAGAAGTCTCTTCATATTGTACAAAGCCAACTACTGTCCCTCTTGCCACAAAATGTTTTAAAAAAAAAAAAATGAAACTTTCCATTAAACTCTCTTGTAGAAAACTTGTGGTCCATAATTAAGTATTGTATTTGAGAATGGTAAATATTCAAACAAAACATTTCTGGGAAGCAACAAAAAATGCAAGTAATTTTGAAGTTGCAACAGGTAGAAAAATTAACCAAATGAAGTTTTGAAGACTGATGATTATAAAGTATCAAGGAGTTCATATTAACCATGTGAAATTATAATGTATATTGGGTATTAATCAAATGTTTCTCTGGCCTGTCTTTTGAATGTGTTGTTTGCATAATAACCTTTACTAAAAGGTTAAATGTAAGCCGGAACTAATATCGTTCATATAAATATATCCTAAAAATTTTACTGCCATTGATTAGTTAATAACAATTTTAATAAAATCTTATTTTAAATAGAGGTATTTCAAGCTAAATTTTTTGCACATCAGTATTGCAAATGATAAATGGCTTAAAGTTATATAACATTTACTTGTCATTATGAACTCACTAGGGTACAAAATATTCAGACTAATTAAAGAATACAAGATGTCTAAATCCCACCTCATAGATGGCAAATTACCCACTTTGAAAAAGTTGGGAAAATTCATTTTTTTCAATGCCAGTTTCCATCTACACCAACACACAGTAGGTCATTATCATTTTTCACATTTTAGTCAATAATAAATACCAAAAAAAAAAAAAAAAATTATCAGCATTGTGTTTATGATTAGCCAATGTTTGAGAAAATTTAATGTCACTTACACTTCTCCAGGTAAAGGTGGATGTACTTTAACATTTCAACAATATAAATCAACTCGGGTATTTAATGAAGTTGTTGGCCAACTCTAGCTAATCTGCTGCAGACATTTTTGGTCTGGAGTAAATCATTGATAAATCTAAGTATGAACATTTTAGCCTGGTTAACATAATTCTTGTAAAGTTATCTACTCTTGATTGAATCTTTTTGAAACCTAATGTTAAACAATTGCAATTATTTGACATGAGAAATTAAAAATACTTAACATAATGAATTTTTTAAATAAGTCTCTTTTTCATAAAATATTGCCTTTGAAACGATATATTAAAAAAAATCACAGTTTATAAATTTTTCTGACTTCTTGACAACACTAATCTACACAAGGATTTGCATGAAGGATTTTTCTTTTTCTTCTTTTTTTTTTTTTTTGTTTTTTGTTGTGTTGCTGTTATGGGCTGGCCTACTCACTAATTGAGACTTGTATAATTGTGTAGGTGTGAGAGAGATGTAATTCTTTGTATTTAATTTTTTTCTTGACTAGATGAGAGTCCAGCTCAAGTTGATGGCACACTGTCTGATGAGCAGATCCGGCGAATGCTCAAAAGTCAATTGGAATATTACTTTTCTCGGTGAGCTCTTGCTTTCAATACCCTTCAAATTGCCCTCTTTTATTGATACTTACAATATAACAAATGGAATTAATCTCTACAGATAATATCTTCCTGTTTGGAACTTCATTTTGAAAAGAAAGAAAACTTTATAAAAAAAACAATGCATATATTTGTCAGAATTACCTTTTTTAAAAAAATTTCTAATAAATTTAAATCTATTACCTTTTGCTAATTGCACAAACTTTATTAATGCTAAGTTTAAAAATCATAAACATGTATTATGAATTTTTTCAGAACTTAGTTGATAATTCAATGTAAAGATTATTTTCTCAATGTCACTTGGTTTTCACTATGGTGATAGTGTTTTTATCTTCAGATATTAAGACTTTTAGTAAATTGCTCTATCTCAACTTGCAATAGTATCAAGTTCTTAATTGAGAACTGGCATTAATGCAGGATGATTCTGAATGATGCTTGTTTTCTTTTATTGTAGAGAGAATTTGACATCAGATACCTATTTGATGTCACAAATGGATGCTGACCAATATGTGGCTATCTCAGCTGTTGCCAGTTTTAGTCAGGTTCAGAGGTTGACCAGTAACCTTGATTTAGTTGTTGATGTCCTTCGAGGTACGTGGAAGCCCCCCCTCTTTTTTTTAACAATTTTATTTAATCTAAAAATATGGGTTTTCTGTGAAGAAATTTTGTTAAACATCATGTCCCCATGTGTTAACAAAATTCAGTCAGTTTACATTTAGTCAACTTCCACTTGTGCAGAAAAAAAATTGCTTATTGAAATCTTTGATGGATCATTGCAAATAAGAATACATATAGGTTTTCATGACTTCTCAAGGGACAGTTATACTATATAATTTAGATGCTGATGAATATCAAAAGTATATTTTAACTGCTTTAGCCTCTTGGCAGCAAGTAGATTATTTAATTCCGTATTTTCTCTGCTTGTCATTTTTATGTGTAACCACATTGACTCGGAATCTTTTATTAAAAACAAATGTAGGAAATATTGTAGCTCTGTTTCCAATATAATTTTGGAGCAGTCATGTACTCAAAGAAATTTGAGCTTTTTTTTTTTTTTTTTTCCTCTCCATATTTCACTCTTTGCAAGGCAAGTAAGATGCAAGGGGTGAGAGAATGAGAAGAAAAAACACTATTAAAGAGAGAATAAAAGAAAAAGAATTAAGATGGTTGACATTGCATTTAAATTTTGAAGATCAAATTTGGCTGGAAAGCAAGAAGCCAGAAGAGATTCACAAGTGAGAAGTGCAAGAAAAGACACTGTTAGCATAGAACTTAGTTATATCTAGCCATTTCAACTGTAAAATGATGACACCTTGCTGCCAATTTATTAGTGTACTTAAATTCATAAAGATTACATACCATAGAGGAAAGTTCATCAGAAAAATTACCATGAAAATATTTATAGAAAAGGCGTGGGGAAGATGTTATGATGGCGGGAAAGTGACTGAAGTTGGCATGCCAGGACCAATGACATTGCAGATACTTCTTTCTATTTTATCAAGAATCTCTAAATACATAGAAGCACCAGATCAGATGTATGGTGGCTAACAAAGTGAGTTTCATCAAGAAACAAAGTGTAGTATGTTGCTTAACTGATTATACCATAAAATTTGACTTGCAAGTAAGTCACACTTGTTGCTTGTCCTTTCAATAGAAATGTCATGGAAGTTTCCATCCCAAAACCAATATTTTGCTGAAATTGTGCATGAATATGAATTTTTTTTTTCTTTTTTAGAATGTCAAAATGTTCAAGTTGATGAAAAAGGTGAAAAGGTCAGACCCAATCATAACAGATGCATTGTGATACTAAGGGAAATTCCAGCCACGACTCCAGTGGAGGTTAGTATACTTATAGACTTTTCTTCTTTCTCTTACCCCCAGCCCCATTATGTTTTAGCCTTTGACGTGATAAAACTATATTTGTCAGCCATTTGTTTACCAAAAAAAAAAAAAAAAAATTTTTTTGTTTCTTTTCTTTTTTTTTCTATCCAGGAAGTTGAAAATTTATTTTCTGGCAGTAATTGCCCCAAATTTGTGAGCTGTGAATTTGCTCATAATGATAGTTGGTATGTGACTTTTGACTCTGATGAAGATGCACAAAGAGCTTACCAGTACTTAAGAGAAGAAGTCAAGTCTTTCCTTGGCAAGCCAATCATGGTAAGGAATTTCAGTTTCTTTTAAATATTTGTATAGATACTATAACTGAAATAAAAGAAAATATTGATTAGCTATTTTATTGTGTATTTTTTAATTCCATCAACATTAAATTACAGGGTTTTTCATGTCAATATCAGGTTTAAGACTGTTTTGCAGATATTTTAATCTTTCATGGAAAGACATTATTCTTGAATAAAAAATTTTAATTTTTTTTTTTTTTTTTTTTTTTTGACTTGTTGGGTTAGTGGTATTTAGATTAATATGAAAGATTTTCTTAGAATTTGTGTGTGATAACCATTTTCTCTTGTTTCTTTCTATGTTTCTTTCTATTAAAATATTCTTTTCAATTTCTTTTTAGGCTCGCATCAAAGCTAAGCCATTGATACGGCCAAGCTACGTCCCTAGGAATGGTTTAAAGCCACATTTTGAGCAACAAACATTTCCTTCTCCACAGAGATATGCTTTTTTACCAAATTTACAGTATAGCCAGCAGGTAAGCTGTTGTCTATTATCTTTATAATTTTCTAATTACAGAAAACAAAGGTTGGTAAACTATTTCTAATCTGCTAAGGGAAAGGTAACTGTCATTTTCTGAGAATTATAAAGGCAATGCCTACATTATTTGCTTGCCGCTACTTTAACCTTTAGCACTCTGCATTATTAATATTACTTCTCTTTCCACTTTATTCTTTTTTAAGGCCTCTTAATCACATTATCCTTTTTGTTAATTTCACTCAAAGTTGTTTTCACAATTATGTAATTCAAAAAATTCAAGAATCGGTCACCTTCAGTGCCAGGATAAAATTTTCGTACAGTAAATGAAGTCACATACAGTGTGATAAAGGTTAATTTTATTACATGTATACTAATGATATATTGATTTAACTTTTAACATTCTGGAGTTGATTTTGTTTGCAAAACAAAAATTTTATCCTGCCACTGTAAATGACAGATGAATAAATGATAGCATGTTTGGATTTTGCAGTTGTGTTGTCATATCCTGCTATGGCAACAGAACATTGACCATGACTGAAAATGAGTAGTGCAGCAGAGGACCCTTGAAAAACAATGCATTGGGATGGAAAGTAGTGAATAATCCAGTGTATTGAAGATTTAAATAAGGGATGGGGAGGGGGACTAAAATAAGGACCCTCCCCCTCTTTTTCATATCTCTCTTTATTTGGTTTGGTGTAAATAAATGAATTCTCTGGTATCTCCCTCTTGTAAACTATATTTAAATCATTATCAACAATTTCCAATTTTTTATCAGGTCCCTCTGTCCTGGGTATGACAAACTACATCTGCGTCCTAGATAAGATGATAAACTGCATCCAGCAGCAAGGCCTCTGATCAGGAGGTTTTGAGGAACCACCTCTTAATTGCTGGTGTTCCCAGATCCACCCTGACTCGGGGTGGTAGCACCTGTTAGGGTCCCTGTTATGGGCAAATAATTAACCTTCAAACTGGGGTAGAAACACTATGAAAGTGTAAAAATAGGTTTTAATACCAGAAATACTTCGTAAAAATATTATCAGCAATAAATTTTTGATGGAAAAAAAAAACTATTACCAGCTATACGTTTTTGAAAAAAAACTATTACCAACAAAAATGTTGTTGGCATTAAATAACCCATTGAGGTTGATCTGCCATAAAACAAACCAAACCATTATCAGGTCCCTGTGTAGATTTTTGTTTCCTTCTTACACATCTATCTTGAGTAGATTTTCTCTCTCCTCTGCAGCAGGTGCAGGTGACAATGCATTGGTTTGTCTGGTAGGTTGCTGAATGTTGTGGCTGCTAAGACCTATAAATTCTTTTAAGTGTGCTTTTATGTTCATTTCAGGTATTTTATCACCCAGGACATGCAGTACTGTCATCCTGGGCACCTGCAGCGCCAACTATTATGGATCCTAGCATGGTAAGTAATCTTCCCCTCTCTGCTTCCTCTGTTCATCTTTATATTATTCAATTTTCTGTTACCCCTGGGGTTGGTGTACTGGCAAAATGACCCTTCTAAATACATTTCCTGTGTTTCTGCATGTTTCAGCATTTTACAAAGCACAGCCATTTGTGCTTTTTTAAACTTAATCCAACTGAAAAGTTAGTCCAAGTTATAAATTTGGATTCAATTTATTAAATTTTTTTTTATTAAAAATTCCTCAATATGGCTGTTATTGTAGTGACCACTTCATGTATAAAAGAATTTGTGTATTTAACCTTCATCATGCTGAATATTCTGTTCTTGTTAAATCGGAAAAGCAACCACTCAAATCTTTCTTACTTAGCATGTTTTACAGCATCAGTCTTTGTTTTTATCCAGAGTTAAAAGTATATAAGCATAAAAAAGGCTCTTTGTTATGTTATGCAATCAATTCTTATATAAGAACAGATGATGTAAGCAAATATAGACTGTTTGCTCTTCAAATAATTATATTCAAGTAATAATGTTAACTCTGCAGATAACGTTGATTTGGCAACTTTTTTTTTCTCCTCTCGTTTCTCCCCCTAAATAGCATATCAATCTTTCTCATCCTTTTAAAAAATATCTTCCATTTGGAAGATTAGTGCCAAAAAAAAAATGACACGATCATCATTGGGTGCTGCTTCCTACTGCAGCAGATTGCAAACTAACAGGACTTATTTCGCACCATTTTATTACATTCTCTGCTGAATCTTAGTCTCTGTTGCTCATTAGTTGGTGACCACCAAATTACTAACCCCTCCTTCCACCTTTGTCTTTGTTTTCCTCTACTTCCTTTTCCAGGAACCTTATCCTCATGACAATTTAGCAAGCCATGCACTAGATCTTTTAATGTCTAAATAGTTTCAAGGACTTTATATAGATTGTATCAAAAAGTGAAAGGAAATAGGTTATTGGTTACATTTCTAAGAGTGGTTATTTTCAGCTGTGATGATGTGTGTTGTTTGGTTTTGCAATTTCTCTTTTTGAGATGAAAGTTTTGAATCCATCATACACTTTAAATATTTTAAAACAACTGAAGTGTAGAATGGTACCTTTTTAGTGATTTCAGTATTGCTTTGTTTTCTTAGCACAGCTAACCTAAATTTTATTTTACTGTCTTTTATAAGATAACTTTTGAACAAGATATACAAAATCAGTCACTTGATAAATTTTTGATCTATTTATTTGAATTTTAAGTTGTGACTGTGCTTTTGTTTTGGTTTAATTTAAGGCACAAATATGATTGAATTGACTGGAGCTTAGGGAAGAATAGTTTCACATTTCCATTCATCACACAGACAAAAAGAATCTTTTTGCTGCAAGATGTATTTAATACGTTATTATAACTTCCTATTGTAAGGTTATTGTTATAATACACACTCGTACTTGGTATAATGTAATTCATCAACTTTTACCACGCCAAATTCCTTTTAGAATTGTTGCCTCTGCCACTGCATTCTTTTAGAGGCTACAAAAAACATTACCACCTACTGTATTGTGTATATAGATTTTATTTTTTGTATATTATAAAAGAATGGATGAGTAATATTTTGGTTTAATACATTGTTTTGTATACATGTTTTGACATTGAAAACAAAATTAAAAAAAACAAATGCATTAATAATTTCACATACTTTAACTTTTATTACTACTTGTGGAGTTCTGGGGTGCAGTTACCTCTGTCAACTCCTCCCATGGACTGAAGGTAGAACTGCACAGAATAAGGTGTGTACACAGTCCTGGTATGACTTTCGTGATGTTTTGACTGAACTTCCTTTCTGAAGGTCTCAGCAGTGTGTGCAGTTGTCATTAAATTCGCAGGAATTATACAATATATGTCTGTCTCTGTACATGGAGTGCTCACCTGCTCAGGGCTTTGTGGTTTCGTCTCATTAGGTACATTCTCAGTTCACACATAGTGTGCCACATAATCCTATTCTGTCTTGGGCTAGGTGATGAGACAATGCAGGGAACAAAAATAAAATTGTCCATGGAAATTACATGTCCTCTGTTTTGTATATTCTCCAACAGGGAGGCTACAACTTTGTGGGCAATGCTAACTGTCCTTGGTGCCTGAGCTGTTTCACAGCCCAAGTATAGCTGCCAATTATAAATGTAGCCAGTTTTTGAGTCTATTAGGTCCCAGGCCTTCAGGCCCCACTTGGTTGTTTTTGCTGGCATGTACATCAACAAGCTCATCCTGCATTTGAAAGGAATCATGCTTTCATCCACTGAAAGTTCATTTCCAGGATAAAAGTATTTCTGCTACAGTGACAGGAGTTTTATCAGAAAATGGTCAGATCTTGAATGCCCTATCAGGTTCAGGGTGGTTCCTTGGTTTTGCAGTTGAATTTTCAGAAAGGTAACAAAATCCCCAAAAATCGGTCTTGTGGCATGATGTTTCTGAAATTTGGATAAATTCATCTGTTGACCAGTATAACTCAAATGACAGCTGCTTTGTGAGTCCAACAAGAAGTAAAATAGCTAAGAACGGCTTCATTTCAGCGAATGTGAATTTGTTCCACGTGTTTACATATGCATGGACACACACACATTTGTTCCTTTCCTTGCTTTCATTTGATAAGCATATTTATTTGTCTTGTTAACAAATAGTTAATTCGCTGTTTATAAATAAACAAGAGAATTCACCTTCAGAACAGCTATCAGGTAAATCCATGGGGCCAGTAGCTGCCATAAAATTAGTCAGCCATGGATTGTAGTACCTACTCGGCATTTCGGGGTCATCATAGTTTTCCTCCTCATCACTAGAGTGGCTACCTTCTCCATCTCTGACAACTTCACCATCAATCTCATCCTGAGTAAATCCTTCAAAATCATTATTGATGTCGGAATTAAATAAAAACTCCTGGGTAAATGATTCGTTCAATGTTGCTGCAGCCGTTTTTGTTAACAAAAAAATTGAGACAAAATTAATGCAAGTTTACTCAATGTTACACATGTAAAGAATTGGAAATAATAGTTAACAAGTGTTTATTTATAGCAACCCTCTCAAGGCAACAGAATGTGCCTACAGCTGCAAAGTGAGAGAATTCTATGGTGACAATTTTCACCTCCAGTTCAGTAAAGGTTAAAGTATTCACTATACATATGCTTAGGCTATTATAATATTATAACTGTATAGTTACTATGAAGAGTGATTCCAATATGACTACTTACGATCTCGTACCATGGAACTCTTTATAATATTGGACACATTCATAGTTATTGAGTGTGTACTCTTTATTCCACAACACGTCAAAGGCAATATCAATTAAGACAGTTCATTCGTTGTCTGTTGAACAGTCCTATGACTGATAACAAGATAATTGATACATATTGAAATTTGGCCAATAGTCGAGGTTGAGGTAATGTTAAGACCAACATCATACTGAAAGGAGATAGATGTAGAACATACAATAATAATTATTTAAATGCAAGAATGCCATCCCATAAGAAGCCATCAACTATAAAATAATTTCTTCAAATCTACCATTGTTGTGCTCCAAGGACAATGAATTGCATCAAGGAAACTTATAGTCATTGAGGTAAATTCGGCTTTAATACTTGTACGTCAAGAGCTAGGTGCATTACATAAATTGTATAATGCTTAGTTTAATTTCCATATTGAAACATTTAGGTAGTAATCTCATGAAAGTTATGTGGTTTTGACATGTATGGTATGACAAACACATTAATTATGTGAATCTATGGTGGAAGGAATAAGACACATAACTCGTTTTAAACATGTACGTGAATCTTTCCGAGACCAATTTCCCTAAGCTAAACAAGCACAATATTTTGTCTACATTGGTGGCCATTTGTAATGTGAAAACAACAGATTAGCAAGTGCAATCCTTATATAATACTATTGAACATTCAAGAGTTCAGTGCATATTCAAGGATTCACTTGAAGGGGTAGGTAGTTTGCTACCTGCAGCTGTTAATGTTTGATAACCTTCACCAGCAGCTATGATTAGTGGTGAACTGTGTATTCAACAATTTAATAGCATAGTTCCCTTTTCTTTCTTGTAGTGAACGTCTTTTGAAGTCTCTTTGTTTATCATTTGCAAGAACCCACAACATTGCTGTTTCTTTTTCCACTAATAACTCTCTCCACAAGAATAATATTTTGATCTTCAAATTGATTGTCTGCATAATTATTGTTGCATTTCTAAATTTGATTTTCCCTTGATGTAATAATTTATCACTATTAAGCAACACGCTCCTCTCTCTCAATCAAAATGTACCGTTTCTGCATTTCTTTCATATCAAAGGCCTTGTGAAGTACCAGCATCACTACTATTAAAATCACAACCATTATCAGAAAGAAGCCTCAACACCAAAAATTGTTATTCAATTTGAAAAGAGGCTTTTAATCATGCTAGAATGCAGTTTATTAATCCTAACACTTTGCACCCCATTCTGATCAGAGATTATATCCAAGCTGGTTGGTGTTCCCAAATTTTCTCCTAACTAACTTGATCACATATTGTATCGATATGTTCATATTTGTTGAACAAGAAGTAAAAAAGAAAATGGCCATCACTCAAATCCATTGTTCCTTTTGTTTTACAGTGTGCTGGAACATTATCTTGTTGAAAGATTTTCGTACTATGTCCAAACTTGGAAGGCAACTTTTTTCTTTCTTCTTCTCTTTATTCTTTCTTCTTCTTCTCTTTATTCTTTCTTCTTCTTCTCTTTATTCTTTCTTCTTCTTCTCTTTATTCTTTCTTCTTCTTCTCTTTATTCTTTCTTCTTCTTCTCTTTATTCTTTCTTCTTCTTCTCTTTATTCTTTCTTCTTCTTCTCTTTATTCTTTCTTCTTCTTCTCTTTATTCTTTCTTCTTCTTCTCTTTATTCTTTCTTCTTCTTCTCTTTATTCTTTCTTTCTTCTTCTCTTTATTCTTTCTTTCTTCTCTTTATTCTTTCTTCTTCTTCTTCTCTTTATTCTTTCTTCTTCTTCTTCTCTTTATTCTTTCTTCTTCTTCTTCTCTTTATTCTTTCTTCTTCTTCTTCTCTTTATTCTTTCTTCTTCTTCTTCTCTTTATTCTTTCTTCTTCTTCTTCTCTTTATTCTTTCTTCTTCTTCTTCTCTTTATTCTTTCTTCTTCTTCTTCTCTTTATTCTTTCTTCTTCTCTTTATTCTTTCTTCTTCTCTTTATTCTTTCTTCTTCTCTTTATTCTTTCTTCTTCTTCTTCTCTTTATTCTTTCTTCTTCTTCTTCTCTTTATTCTTTCTTCTTCTTCTTCTCTTTATTCTTTCTTCTTCTTCTTCTCTTTATTCTTTCTTCTTCTTCTTCTCTTTATTCTTTCTTCTTCTTCTTCTCTTTATTCTTTCTTCTTCTTCTTCTCTTTATTCTTTCTTCTTCTTCTTCTCTTTATTCTTTCTTCTTCTTCTTCTCTTTATTCTTTCTTCTTCTTCTTCTCTTTATTCTTTCTTCTTCTTCTTCTCTTTATTCTTTCTTCTTCTTCTTCTCTTTATTCTTTCTTCTTCTTCTTCTCTTTATTCTTTCTTCTTCTTCTTCTCTTTATTCTTTCTTCTTCTTCTTCTCTTTATTCTTTCTTCTTCTTCTTCTCTTTATTCTTTCTTCTTCTTCTTCTCTTTATTCTTTCTTCTTCTTCTTCTCTTTATTCTTTCTTCTTCTTCTTCTCTTTATTCTTTCTTCTTCTTCTTCTCTTTATTCTTTCTTCTTCTTCTTCTCTTTATTCTTTCTTCTTCTTCTTCTCTTTATTCTTTCTTCTTCTTCTTCTCTTTATTCTTTCTTCTTCTTCTTCTCTTTATTCTTTCTTCTTCTCTTTATTCTTTCTTCTTCTCTTTATTCTTTCTTCTTCTCTTTATTCTTTCTTCTTCTCTTTCTTCTTTCTTCTTCTCTTTCTTCTTTCTTCTTCTCTTTCTTCTTTCTTCTTCTCTTTCTTCTTTCTTCTTCTCTTTCTTCTTTCTTCTTCTCTTTCTTCTTTCTTCTTCTCTTTATTCTTTCTTCTTCTCTTTATTCTTTCTTCTTCTCTTTATTCTTTCTTCTTCTCTTTATTCTTTCTTCTTCTCTTTATTCTTTCTTCTTCTCTTTATTCTTTCTTCTTCTCTTTATTCTTTCTTCTTCTCTTTATTCTTTCTTCTTCTCTTTCTTTATTCTCTTTCTTATTCTCTTTCTTTATTCTCTTTCTTCTTCTCTTTATTCTCTTTCTTCTTCTCTTTATTCTCTTTCTTCTTCTCTTTATTCTTTCTTCTCTTTATTCTTTCTTCTCTTTATTCTTTCTTCTCTTTATTCTTTCTTCTCTTTATTCTTTCTTCTCTTTATTCTTTCTTCTCTTTATTCTTTCTTCTCTTTATTCTTTCTTCTCTTTATTCTTTCTTCTCTTTCTTCTCTGTCTTCTCTTTCTTTGTCTTCTCTGTCTTCTCTTTCTTCTCTGTCTTCTCTTTCTTCTCTGTCTTCTCTTTCTTCTCTGTCTTCTCTTTCTTCTCTGTCTTCTCTTTCTTCTCTGTCTTCTCTTTCTTCTCTGTCTTCTCTTTCTTCTCTGTCTTCTCTTTCTTCTCTGTCTTCTCTTTCTTCTTTCTTCTGTCTTTCTTCTTTCTTCTTTGTCTTTATTCTTTCTTCTTCTCTCTCTTTATTCTTCTCTTTATTCTTCTCCTTTCCTCTTTTCTCTTTTTTTCCCTCTTTTCTTTTCTCTTTTTTTCTCTTTTTTTTTCTCTTTTTTTCCCCCTCTTTTCTCTTTTTTTCTTTTCTCTTTCTCTTTTTTTCTTTTTTTTTTTCTCTTTTCTCTCCTCTTTTTTTTTTTTTCTCTTTTCTTTTTTTTTCTGCTCTCCTGCCTTGCTTGGGGTGAATTAATGACATATTGAAACAGTAGCCCAACTCTATAGATGTCTAATATTTTGTCATCGGTGAAGATTTAGGCAAGGTACATGTCAACTCAGCTGACAATTTGATTAATTCACTTTAAAGTTCACTAAAATATGACATGCACTTTATTCTTGTCTTTTACATATAATTCTAACATGAAAGTAAATTTTATGGAGAGAAACCAAATCTAACCAACTTTAAAGATATTTACATTGATGCTAATGGACATTTTCTTTTTTGCTTCAACTATTTCAAATGTTGTTAGTCAGCACAACAGTTAAGAAATAATTAAAAAAACTTTTTATTTTAATTTCTTTTAAGCAGGTCTTTGCAATGAATGGTTATCAGGCAGCTGGTGTTAAAATAAATGCCTCTGGGCGACACCAATTTACTAATTTAAGAGTAAGGTAAGTGTCACACTGTTCATTATTTCATCTTGATGGCTTCACAAAATGGACAATATTTAAAGAAACATGAATACATTTTTAGGAATTTGGACATATTGTTTCTTTGCTTCTATGTAGGTATATAGTAGATAAATTAATATTTTACCTCCCATTCATGTTGACTCCTTTTGTATTATGCGCAGATTCCTTATCTTACTATCTCATCCAATTTCAGTTGTAATTCATATTCCGTCATTCATTAATGAGTAAGTTGCTGTGAAGCTCAGCCTGGTCCATTTCCCCAAGTCTAGCCAAACATTAGAATTTTATGTGAGCACTCTCATTGATCAGAATTGAGGTCTTTTCAAGAATTTGTCATAGATGTCCTATAAAATTATTGGAAAACCTCATTTAAGATAAATTTTAAAAATTTGCTTTAATTATTCTTTAATGATGACTTCTATGAATGGCAAAAATAAGATTTAGGTAAACTGCTGTCTTTAGATATATCAATAATGCTTTTGGGATTTAAATTTAATTTTTTCTCTTATAGCCGCACATCAAAACCTCATCGTCTTAGCCAAGAGAGAGCCAGCAGTGACAGTCGGTTATCTCATGAACGTCACCAAAACCCTAACGCTCACCGGTCCAGTCCCCGAAGTACAGAGAATGCTCATGTGACAGCAGCACCTTTTCTACAGAGGAAGAGCAGTGACAATTCTAGCCACCACAATCATCCTCTTCACCACATTCAGCACAGCAACACCAGTGGAGGAGCAGGAGTCAGCAGTGGCAGTGGAGGGATCACTGCTACTGTCCCTGTTCATCACAATTCTGCTGTTGCAGAGTCTAGCACCTCGATGAATGTTAGCCTCCTTTCTGATTCCAGTAAAGATTCTCCAGCTTCACAACCACAGAGGTAGGCTTTACATTTTTTTCTCTTCCCACTTCTCTTTTACTCTATAATTACTAGCAAAAAGATAGAGGAAGAAAAACAGCAAAATATTTAGCTTATCTCAATGGGCTTGATGCTCAAGAAATTTTTTGTTGTCAGTTGGCATGTGAGTGAATGTGTGTCAATGGCTGAAATATTTTAAAATAACAAACAAATTACCATAGTATCTGCTTTGATTTTCTTTTTCCCAAATTCCTTCAAATGTTATTTTTTTTAGTGGCTATTTGAGTAGATGTTTATTTTGTCTACTGGTGTATGTATGTGTGTGCACAAGCCAGTAGGTGAAATAAACACAGCTTTAAGAGAGAAAAAAATACAAAAAAACGTTTACTCAAATATGGCTATCCACTAAAAATAACATTCGAAGTAATATAAATGTTGGATAAAAAATAACTCATTAATTCTTCATATATGAGCTTTCCAAACTGTTGTGTTACAATACTTTGTTGCAATTTTTTGGCTGTTAACTAAATTTTTCACAGGTATATCCCAGTGCCAATACTAGATCTTCAGTGTTACTCAGACTTATCACAATTTTTAACAAAACTTCATATTTGTATGATTTAGGGCAGGCATGTCAAACTGAGGGCCACATATGGCAAACAATCTATGCATATTAAAACTGATTGGAGTCGTTTAATAAAATATATTGCAGTTTATTTTTGTTAATAAACACACAATACGCATACAAATGCTTTAGCAGGATTCATCTATAAAAAGTAATGAAGTGGTTTGATAAAAAAAAAAATGAAATTGTAAACCTATCCTTGCATTTTCTAACTGCAACAAATACATTGTACAAAAATTGCAACAGTTCAAAACTGAAAATTTATTTGCCACTATTCAGTCAGTTTTAGTTTTTTCTCTTTAGGCTTGGGACCTCTTTTTGCTGAGAATTTTTGGTACGTCTGATCAGAGATAAAATATGTTGATCAATTAGCCTTGTTCTCTGAGATGTTTTTGTTGATTTCATGAAGGAAAATAATTGTTCACACACATTGCCATAATCGTTGTAGCAAGCTTTCTGAAGTTTTTAAATTTTTTTTGGAAATATGAAAAGAACTCAGGTATTCCTACAAGCTATATTCAATTCCCTTTTTGCACAGAGGATATGTTCCCAAGACTAGCATGCAAAATAAATCTAAAAAAAAAAAAAAAAAATTATATAGTGTATCTTGAATAAAAGTTAACATCTTGTGTTTATTTTGTTTTACTGGTTTTGAATACAAAATTGGTTGGTTATCAGATGCTGTGATTTTGTTTTTGTTAGTTCTTTATATGATTCTTCATAATGTGCTGTAATCATTTTCAGATCATGTTGGAATTGCACAGCTCGTTCAACATTAGTGTTTGTAAGAGAATAGAACTGTATTTGCAGATAGTGAAACCAGTTCATTATCATCACTATTGTAAACTAATGTGGAATCCTGTACATTCTCTGAACTACTATGTGCAGTGCATAGGTCACACTAATACCGAGAGTGGGGGATCACTATGTGGAAAAAATAGATTGGATTTGTTGGACCATGTTATTTTAAAACTGTAAAAAGAGAATTCAGTGTACTTTGCTGTGAGGGTAGAATTTAACTGCATTTCTAGTAGTTCAATCTGCAGGCTGGCTTCTGTTTTGGCAACATCAAAAGTGAATGGTGCTGAGAATAATGCAAACTGCTGTTCAAAAGATGAAAAATCATTCTTTTCTGAAATTCCTTTGACAACAATTCTAGGTGACTGACATACTTAGCACAGCCAAGTACAGTCTTGGTATTGGCAGTGTTTTTCAGCTCTTTTGCATGTAGAAAAATAATGCTAAATTTTAATTTGAAAACTGTGACTTCCATAAGCTTAGTTTTGTAATGAAGCACTTGATGTCATCATACAAGTGAGTTTGTTTTTACCTTGTACTTTCAAATTAAGATCAATTGTCCAGTGATATCTACAGCAAATGCCAGATCGTGGAGCCATCTTTCATTTTTTATTTCATCTGTTTTTTGAGCTTTCATTTCCAAAACCATAATTATTTCTTGTTTCTTTGTGACCTGCGAACCAGTGGATTTCTGTGTCAAATGGAACATTGGTGAGCTGATTATCCATATCTTCCAACAATTGACTGAACTGATGGTGGATTGAGAGCACAGCCTCGGGTGTAGTTCACTGTCTTTGTGGCCAAGCTAAGTACATGGTCCAATTTTAAAATCTCTGAACACATTTTGCTGATGAAAATGTGCAAATGATGAATCTGGATGCAAGTTTTCTTTGTAACTTGGCAGCAATGCCATCATGTTTGCCAACCATATTTGCCTCCCCATCAGTAGATAAGCATGCAAGTTAATGCAAATTAAAACTATACACATGCTCAATTCTCTAAAAAAATGTCCTGGTGTCATGCATGGGGACCAGTTCAGTTAGATCAGTTCTTCATAAATATTAAATTCACTGCCACAGGCCCTGATGAAGATTGCAAGTTGTGATGTCAACAGTCTCATCAATAGCCATAGAATGTTCAAACCATCATTTATACAGCTTTCAACTGTTGTTTCAAAATAACCTGACATTTCATCAATCAGTTCAGCAACAGTGTTCCTGGTTAATGAATTGTCTTTGAATAAATGTGCTTTCTCTGGATATACAATTCCAGCTGTTTTTACAAGGCATTGCTTTACAAAATTCCCTTCCAGATTTCCCACTCATGGCTATAATTCAGCTGAGTTCATAGCTTGCAGTAATGGAAGCAACATTCTGTTTCTGAATTTTTGTAAAAATGGTCTGTTGCTATGCCTTCAATTCCTTTTTGAAATGTGCATTGGGTGTTCATATTTATTATAAGATAGACGGTTCACTTCATGTCTTTTCATTCACTGCTGTGCAGAAATTTTGACAGTTTTTTTGTTTACAATTGTTAATGAGCTGCCATATTGCTTATGTGGCAAGATGGCTGGTGGGCATGGCTACTGAAGAGAATTTGTTACCGCACTATTTTATCAGCCACCAAAAATATCAAATATTTGCTACAATTGTTAAGATAATAGCTTAGTGCAGTACTAATTGTGTCGATTAATATTAAAATTATTTTAAATAAATTTATGCAGTAAATGGTATTCTATTAAAAAAAAAAAAATGTAAAAAACGTGATTTATTTTCTTAAATGCTGTAATTTCTAAATTATAAGAACTGCAATTTTAGCCATTAAATGACCAAATTATCTTTTGTGTGGGCTGCAGGTGTGCTTGTAAAGGGCAGCATGTTTGACATGCCTGATTTCGGGTATAAAGTATTTTAGCTTTTAGCATCTAAAATTAAACTTTTTTTTTTTCTTTTTTTTTTTTAAGTAATCAGGATAAATACATGTTATCAAAAAGAAAACGTAATTTTAAAGCTTTATGAAGGGGGCCAAGTCGTGACCACCGAGAGAACAAGGCCTATTCGGTAGTAACGTGACATCACAAAAGTAGTCCATGCAGTGAAACAGACAGTAATCATAATGTAACGAATAATTGTAAGAAAAAAATTGGTTTTAGAAAACTTTTATAAAATACATTGTTTTACAAAACAAATAAACAGAATTGGATTTTATACAGAACTTTATTTCATATTAATTTTTAAAAAATAACCGATAAGAAAAAAAAATGTTGCTGAATGTTTTGTTAAAGAAATTAAACATCATGTTAGATTTCATTAAATTTTAAAGACTGAAATTCGTTCATTATTTTATTTGTTTCAAATTTGAAAACATTTTTTAAATCATTATCAGTATTGTTTTAATTTGCATGTTTCTATCTTAATTTTAGTAATTATTCTGTAAAGTTACAATATCGTAATTATTAATGATTATTATATTCATATACACTCGGACAGCAACAACTCAATTATGAATTAGGAAACAAACAAACAATTAAATAAATAGACGAGCAAATTACATGTAAATGATAAATAAACGATTAAAATATAAATAAGAAACAAATAAACTAAATACATGAAAGTAAATACATTTGATACAAAAAAGAGATTTAAAATTCAAATAATACTTATAGAAAAAGTAGGTTACAGACAATTAATTTTAAGAATGAAATTCATTCATGATTTCAATTGTTTCACATTTGAACATTTTTTATAAATCATAATCAGCATTGTTTTAAATTGCATGTTTTTATTTCAATTTTAATAATTATTCTGTGAAGTTATAATTTTTGTAATCATTAAGAGATTATTACAGTAACAACTGAATTATGAATTAGGGAACAAACAATAATTAAATAAGCAAATTATAATTAAATGATGAATAAATAAAATAATTATGATAAATAAATAAAACAATTAAACATAAACAAGAAACAAAAACACAAACAAGAAAATACATTAGATACAAACAATAAATAGATTTAAAAATCAAATAATACTTTCAGAAAAATGGGTTACTGATACAAAATTTAGCTGAATGAAGTTTTCTTTTTCTGCTTAACTTGTTACTTGTAATATTATTATTTTCCCTAGAACAAAAATTATTTAAAAGAGCATTTGTAGAGCTCCAGACAAACATTCTTTGTATTTTTTCCATATTGTGACCCTCATCACAAGTGTCAACATAAAAAAGAACCTCATAATCTGCAAAAAACATTCAATGTTATATGCATACCTTATTTTATTTTTCTTTGATTTACTGAATGAAGAAAAGAATGATTTTTTATCAGCTTATCAATGACTACATAATTATTCAGAACAAAATTTATAGTTTTATCATTAGGATATAAGAGAGAGAACCTCTATTAATCCCCTGAAAATAGCTGCTTATTTCAGGTATTTCTTCTACATTATCTCTTACACTTCCAGATATTAAATCTTTGCAGCTATTGCATTTAATTTTCTTAAAAACTGCATTACACCAATAACTTGCTAAGTATAGTATTACAGGTAGAACTTCTCTACAATTATTTACATCATCCTCTTTAACATCAATTCTATATTTATATATATATAACTTTTCCTCCTCTGTCACTTCATCCCAGTTTGGTTCTTGTAAACTCTTTAAATCAATTTTAATGCATTGCTGATTAAATAAGTTTAATTTTAAAACTGATTGCATTCTAATAATTTTTTCACACTCAAACACTTGCCGTATCGAGATATTATACTGATCCCCAGTAAGTTGTTGATATTGACCAAACCTTGCTTCAAGGTGATCAGTTTGAAATTTGCCTGGTAATATGTATAGCATTTTCAGTTCTTCTATGCAATACTTGGTCAGTTCTAGAAATGCATAAGTTGTATGATGCAAAGCATTAAAGTTTTCCTTTGTTAATTTGCCATTTCTTCCAGAAATGCTATTCCAAGATTCTAACCAGTCACAGAATAGAGAGAGAAATCTAAAATTTTCTTCATTCATTCTAAGTGGATTGCAGTATTTATTTCTAAGCCGACAACCTTTATATGGCATTTTAACATTCATTATTGTCCACCAAATATAAAATATGTTTATATATTCTGCAAAATTAGGCAAATATTTCTGTTTTCCTAAGATCAATAATCCTTGAATAGTGTATTCATTAAAAATTTGCAGAACTAAATTAGCATTTTGCCTTTCAAGATTAGTAGGAGAAAGTGCCTTTGAGGTTAATTTATAACAATATTTTAAAATTGACTGAAATTCTAAGGCATGAAGTTTCTGTAAGGTAGAAAATGTGGCACTTTGGATACTATCTAATTCATGATTTCCATCATGACAAAATTTGGGGAACAGCATGCATTTATTTGCATCTTTTTGACTAAGCCAATTGTTTCTAATGCATTTTAATATATGGACTGAGTCAAAAAGGAAGAAAAGAGGTCGAGACTTTATAACTGGGGGTGGATATACAATGGAAAGCTTTGGAGAACTGCAAAAGAAAGATATAGCTTTTTATTTATAGCATTATTATCTGTTATGATTGATAATACTTGAAAGCCTATCTCCTATAAACCAATTATTATGTTTAACTATGTCAAATAACTTCTCAGCTTTAAGACATTTAGTTGGCATAACATGCACAACATTTTATATTGTGAGAATACACTGCTAATCCTAAAAGCAAAAGCACTTGTTGCAGCTTCATTGCTGTTATCAGATAAGCCAACAATATTACCACCCTTATAATCTAAATAAGGTTTTAGATGAATTTCATCAACAAGTAAAGATACTGTGATGTCCTGCACTAGGAGCTTAAATTTATTTTTAATATACATAAGAAAATTGTTATCATGTTGCTCAATCAAAGGATTCATATATGTTGATAAGGTTAATCTTTTAATGGTTGAATAGCTAGGTAAAATTATATTTTTGCTGTCTCTTAACAATCTGTCCCCTTTAGGGGAGCAGTTATATAACATTGAAGAAAATATCATCATTTCTGTTGAATAATCAAGCTTATTTTGTGTCATTAAATTTAGCTGCTCATATATAAATTTGAGTGCATTAATATGTTTGATTCTTCTTGCACCAATAGTAGAAATGACATTACCAATTTTAATATAAAACTCATATTTTGAGGTTCAGGTTGCTGTTGTTCTGTGTACATTTTTTTCATGTTTTCTATCGGAATTTCAAGAGTATTTTGATCAGTTACGTGTTTAGAAATCTTATAATCCCCTATTGAATGTATTTCCACATTTCTACAAAAAAACATGTACTGCAAAATCAGATTCAATTACAAGAGACAGATAGATTTTTGGATATGGAGATTTGATGATGCTGAATATAATAAGTGTCTCTTGCTGCCTAATAAAACTCCAGTAATTTCTATCAAGGAAATTTAATTTCCCTTCTAGATCATTATTATTATGGAATTTATAAAGATATAAAATTATTTTAATCCTCAAAGTTTCAATTGAGTTTAATAACTTTTTAAAACAAAGCTGTTTTAAAATGTGTTGTGAATTACAGACATAAAATTCAATTCAATTAAAGTTTCATTTAGTCACGAATAAAACAATTCTAAAAAATCGTTAAAATTATTTTTTATGTATATAAAATATTCCTTTAAAAATTCATGAATGAATTTATGTAGAAAATTTCTTTAAAGTTTATTTCTTAAAAAAACGAGATTTTAGATTTTAAAAACAACACGTACGAGAATGAATGTCTCTCTCTCTAAACTTTCTCGCTAGATTTATGTCTTATTAACTTTATGTTATGAATTACAAAGACATGGTATTAATTTTATCATTAAAGTTTCAATAAAATTTACTTATTTTTTAATACAAAAAATACTCACTCTGCTGAATTTAGTAGATAAAAATGATCTCTTCTGATTGTACGAATCCAAACATCAGATAATTCTTTATCTTTAGTTAAAGAAAATACATGTATTTTAGGGCCGTTTTTATAATTCCCTTTGCAATTTGGTACAATGCATCTATAAGGCATTGTTTTTTGTTTTAAATTAATTCAATATTTAAAAGAAAATATTAATAAGTAATTTAAAAATGCCGCCGTAAAATATCTGCTACACAAAAAACAGACACGCTCCTTGATAGTCGGACTCAATGTGATGACGTCACATTTGTCAACAACGAAATGGAACAGGCCTTGTCTCTCGGAGGTCACGGCCAAGTTAGCTAATGATAAAATATTTAATTCTAGGCTGACTGGAAAAATCAAACACAGCTTTGAGTTAGGGTCTATTTTAGCATGTGTATATTTGGGGGGGGGGGGTAGGCATAAATATGCAAATTCATGACACTTGTATAGTGTATTTGGTTTTTATATGTCAGAATTTTTTTTTTTTTTATAAACAGACAGCATTAGGAGGTGAAAATTGATGAAACTGGTTTGTGAGTTTCAAATTGTTTTTATTTCTTATAATTTATAGATAGTTTATTGCTTTGTGATTTGTATTGGATCACAAGTAATTTTTTTGATAGTTGTGGCTGGTTCATGCCTTTATTAGTACAGTTTAAGAGACATTGTGAATTTCACAAACTATTGCTAATGCAAATAGGTTGGAAAGCTATAATCAAATCAAAATCTCATAAAACTTGTATGAACCTTATTTTATTTATTTTAATTCTCTCCTTACATGCATATCATTTTCCCTCCCTTTCTTTGACTTTTATAACAGAAAACTCTACAACAAAGGACGAAGAAAAAAAGATGAGGATTATTCCAAATTATCTGTGAGTAATTTTTACTTTTCTACTTATTTGCTTAAGATGGTTAAATCTTTGTGTTGTCCTGTATGAATATTGCAAAGAATAAAAGGTTTTAAAGTTTGAAATGAGTTTAAAATCTTGTCAAATTGAAATCTTCAATGATGTCTACAGTTGCTATGTAAATTATCTAGTCAGGGGCCAAAATTTAAATATCTGGATTGGAAAAAGAATAATATACAAATTTTATCTGCTCAACAAATTGGGCATCTCTCATTTAATCTGAAAAACAATTTTTTTTTTTTTTTTTTTTTTTACCTATAAATGTTCTTTGCTTCATCTCATGAAATTTCCTTTTCTTTTTGAAGCGTCAGAATTCATCTCAAATCTCTGCCAATAACAAATATACCGAGCCACAATTTGAATTTGAATCTAATTCTTTCCCGCCCTTGCCAGGATCACAAGTAAGTAGAAAATTTTCTTTTTAAAAATGGTTAGTAAAATGTGTAGAAGTAGGTATCCTAAAATTTTATTTTCAATATATCAACAAAAAAAAAATAACAGACTTTAATACTATATGGGGAAGCAAACAAACAGATTGAAAAGGTAGAATGCTTGAAGAAGCAATAAAAGCAATAATCTTTTTTTTTTTTTTTTTTCTTAATACTGGATCTACAACATACTTAAACCCAACCTCTGGCAATCTTTCTGCTGTAGACCTGATATTATGACCCCAGCCCCACCTATATGGACTATGACTGGAGGGTGTATTGGGACACTTGCTGTAGTGACCATTTCTCAATTGTGTTGGAAAACTTTGAATCAAATGATGAAAGCCTCACACATTTGAAGCTAAAAAGAGCAGATTGGGAAAAATACGAAACTGAATGTAAAAAAAAAAAAACAGCTAATCAAGGACACAAATGCTGAGGATCACTTTATGGAAACATTTAACACCATAGACGTGGAATGCATACCAAAAGGACAAATGAAGAATAAACGAAATAAGCCATGGTTTGATAAAGATTGCCAGGAGGCTATTATACTTTGGTGAGCAGCCCTGTAGGAATTCAGTGGTACACTCATCACACTCGATCTAATTGAGATCAAACACCTCGGAGCACGGGCTCACAGGACAATAAAAGAAGCAAAGAGAGAGAGAGAGAGTGTTGGAAAAAATATGTGAACAACCTCAACTCCAAAAACAAACAAAAAATTGGGAAATGGTAAGAAAAATATCAGGAAAAAAAGAAAACGAACCCTCTCTAAAGGATCTAGTGATAGGAAACAATAAAATAACTAGCAAGGTAGAAATAGCCAAAACCTACTCAGAAAACTCCAAGACAGATGGAAACCAGAGATTCCAAAATATCAAACAGAAGGAGGAAAAGCTTAAACTCACCTTCTCGTCAAATAACCTCGACTATTACAACAAACCACTTACTTTGACAGAACTCCGAGAGTCCATCAAAATATCCCATAACATGAATTCATCAAGCCCCTCCAACAAGAATCCCCAGAATACCTATTACATATATTCAATAAAATCTGGATAAATGGAGAAATTCCCAAAACCTGGAAGCAAACAATAATTATCCCGATTCTAAAACTGGGGGGAAAAAATTATGCTGACCTACAAAATTATAGACCAATATTGCTGACCAAGTTTGCCTTTGCAAAATGATGGAAGGAATGATTAATAGGAGACTGAAATAAAATAACAAAATTCCAATGTGGCTTCAGGAAAAAAAAATGATTACAGAAGATCATTGGAAAGCTTTATAATGAGAAGCTAACATTAAAAGAGAAAATCTAACCACCGTCGTCTTTGACCTAGAGAAGGCATATGACACTAGAAGCATGGGATTATGAAGGATATTCACAAACTTGGTCTGAGAGGTTAATTTGCCAGTTTTTATTAAAAATTTCTTAGAAAAAAACCTTCAAAGTATGCATAGGATTCACCCTATCCAATCTTAAAAAGTAAGGTGGCATCCCACAGGGAAGTATCCTGTCAGTAACGTTGTTCTGCAGAAAAATTAATGACAACAATCTGCCTTAATTCTGGGGTTGACCGCTTATTATTTGTAGATGATTTTATGTTATCACTCAAAATATATACATGCTATGATGAGACAGTTGTAACAATGCATAAATAAAATAGACAAATGGACAGCATCAAACAGTTCTGAAATCTGAAAAACAAAAATGGAATGTGTCCACTTTAGCTAACAATGTAAGTTACATAATCACCTGGTGCTAAAACTAAAAGATACAGAGATACCAGTCATTGAGGAATACAAGTTCCTAGGAGTAACTTACACCAAAAAGCTATCCTTTATGTCGTACACCAAAAAGCTATCCTTTATGTCGTACACCAAAAAGCTATCCTTTATGTCGTACACCAAAAAGCTATCCTTTATGTCGTACACCAAAAAGCTATCCTTTATGTCGTACACCAAAAAGCTATCCTTTATGTCGTACACCAAAAAGCTATCCTTTATGTCGTACACCAAAAAGCTATCCTTTATGTCGTACACCAAAAAGCTATCCTTTATGTCGTACACCAAAAAGCTATCCTTTATGTCGTACACCAAAAAGCTATCCTTTATGTCGTACACCAAAAAGCTATCCTTTATGTCGTACACCAAAAAGCTATCCTTTATGTCGTACACCAAAAAGCTATCCTTTATGTCGTACACCAAAAAGCTATCCTTTATGTCGTACACCAAAAAGCTATCCTTTATGTCGTACACCAAAAAGCTATCCTTTATGTCGTACACCAAAAAGCTATCCTTTATGTCGTACACCAAAAAGCTATCCTTTATGTCGT
This sequence comes from Acanthosepion esculentum, assembly GCA_964036315.1. Lineage (NCBI taxonomy): Eukaryota > Metazoa > Mollusca > Cephalopoda > Sepiida > Sepiidae > Acanthosepion > Acanthosepion esculentum. The sequence continues at coordinate 50,877,584 of OZ038519.1, read as the reverse complement.
ACACCAAAAAGCTATCCTTTATGTCGTACACCAAAAAGCTATCCTTTGTCGTACACCAAAAAGCTATCCTTTATGTCGTACACCAAAAAGCTATCCTTTATGTCGTACACCAAAAAGCTATCCTTTATGTCGTACACCAAAAAGCTATCCTTTATGTCGTACACCAAAAAGCTATCCTTTATGTCGTACACCAAAAAGCTATCCTTTATGTCGTACACCAAAAAGCTATCCTTTATGTCGTACACCAAAAAGCTATCCTTTATGTCGTACACCAAAAAGCTATCCTTTATGTCGTACACAACATTACTGAAACTTTACAGAACATTAGTGCATTTCAAGTTGGATAATGGTTGCATGGTCTATGGATCAGACAGGCAATCATATTTGAGAACACTGGATACAATACACCATGAGGGACTGAGACTTGCACTTGGAGCTTTCAATGCTTCTCCAGTGGAGATCCTGTATACGGAGGCTAACGAAGCGCCACTGAAACTGAGGAGAAACAAGCTAGCTACTCAGTATTATCTCAAACTGAAATTTTGTCGTCTCAACCCTTCATATAACTGTACAATGGATCCCAAATCCAAACCACTATTTAAGCAGAATGAAAATAAAATAGTCTTTTGGATTTCAAATGGATCAAACCATTGAGTAATCAAAGATCCCCTTGGAAAAATACACAAAACAAAACAATTCCTCTGTGAACTATTAAAAAAACAAATATAATAAGGTACCTAAGTGAACTTCCCAAAGCAAAAATTAATCCCATTACCTACCTCAAGAAATTCTCCAGGATTAGAGAAAAACTCCCAAATCACCTAAGCATTTTTACTGACGGCTCTAAAAATATGGAAAGAACAGGGAGTGAAGCAGTACTTGACAAAACTTATCAAAAAACAATTGTCAACCGAGGCATCTATTTTTCTGAGGCTGGTGCCGTAGACATATCCTATCTGAGAAAAGAAATTTATTTTCTCAGGCTCTTTATCGGTTTTAGTCTCCTTAAAAGAGGAAAAAAATAGAAAATCCACAGGTAATAAAACTGCTAAATGGGATCAACTTGGAAAAACAAAACATAATACTCTGCTGGATACCCAGTCACATTGGAATTAAAGCAAGTGACAGAGCTGACTCAGCAGCTAAGTCATCCTTAGAAATGACCATCGATAAGAAATTCAAAGTACCCTACACAGACATGAAATCAAAAATAAACAAAAACATAAAAAAGAAATGGCAGTAATCATGGGAAATGTATAAAGAAAATAAACTATTTAAAATAAAACTCACTTTGGGAAAATGGATAATAAAATAAACCAGAGAGGAGGTTTCCCCAAGTGTATATGCAGATCTATTGTGACAGTGAAGCATATCCTGGAAGGATGTAGAAGCATAGCTCATATCAGGAAATGATACTTCAAGGCAAAGAACCTAACAGAACTTGTTAAAAAAAAAAAGGTAAAATTTAGAAAATCATGGATTTCCTGAATGGCATAGGACTATACAATAAATTAGAAAAAATAAAAATCAGATTATCTCTACAAACTATTTAAACACAATACAACTCAACTTTGATAAGAATAAAATAATCATAATTATATAAATGGATCCAGTATAAAATGACCCATCAGAGTTTGACATGCTGTAAAATCCAACAATATCCCCTATCATCACTTGGAAGTTGTATAAGATCAGTTATATCTAAAGACAAATGTTGATGCCACTTGTGAAATATCATCCAACAAAGGCCATCAAAAATAATTTCTGCTTATGGTTATACATAAACATATACAATTAATTTTTATTTTTTCTGATATGTATCCAGTTTCAATATTTGAAAAGAAAATGTAAATAAATTTTGAATTTAATTCATAAATCCAGATAATTGCCATGAATGTAAATGAAATAAGACTTAAAAAGAAAATTGGACATTTTAAAATTTTACTTTTATTTCTTTACAGAAATGCAAAACTTAAAGAACTAAGAATATATCCTGTTTATATATTTTTTTTTTATTTTATAATGTAAATTCTGTTTAATATTTTTAAGAAAATGCATAAAAACAAGTCCTGGTAAAAGAGATTTAAATGTAACAGTTTGGACAAAGTATAGGTATAACAAGTATAGGTATAACAGGTATAGGTATAACAGGTATAGGTATAACAAGTATAGGTATAACAGGTATAGGTATAACAGGTATAGGTATAACATAGTTTTAAAATGCATCATTGAAAGAAAATAGAAAAAAAGATTTAAACAGTATTATCAGTCTATGAAATAAGTCTGAATTAGAATAGCATTGTTTATTTACTCTGCACTATGAATTTCATTGAGTCTGACCCAATGCTTTTGCCGAAGGATTCACCTCATATTGTATAGGTGCAGAGATATGAAGCTAATTGATTATTAAAGATGAGACGTTACTCTACAAGAAGGTGCAATTTAAACTTTAAGTTGAATTTCTATATTTTATCCATTAAATTTTTTTGTGAAAGCAAACTCCGAAGATTATCTTAAGCCTATGAAATGGACAAGTGTACTTTTTCTTTAAGATGGTATTTGATAAGTGTAAGGAGAGACAACTCTGAGCACAAGTTTTAAAATCACCACTATGAAATTGTCAATCTTGAAAATGGTGAAAACAAATGTGAATGTGGCTGCTGTTGAAATAGTGGTCTAATTTAAAGATGTGGAATAAATACTGATCTTTACATATGAGAAAGAATTTTATCTTTTATAAAGATGAGATAAAATTTTGTTTACATTTTAATTTTATCAAAATATCTTTTTAAAAAATCAGCAGTTGAAATGGAAGTTAAATTTCACTGTTTTTACACTGAGCAAGTTTGGATACTTTAATATAAGAAATAAATTTAGGTTTAAATTTGTTGGGGAAATAGTTTTAATTCCAGATAAAACTATTAAAGCCTATTGTCTGAAAATGGGCATTATTGGGTTATAAGTTAAAAAAAAAAAAAAAAAAAAAAAATACTGGATTTCTTTTTTTTAATATAAAACTATTTAATACTTAATATTTTTTTCAAATTGATACCAAATTTTACTACGTACATTAATGGGTAAAGTAGCACAGCTGGTTGAGGTTTCCTATAGCCCCACTGAACTTAAATAGTCATTTCAGGTTTGCTATAGTAAAAATTTTCTATCCCAAGTGCAAATCATCACAAAATGGCAAAAGTCATTTTGTCACAGCTTATTTTCTCTGAAAAAATGGATTTTCATACTTTTATAGGAGTAAAATATTGAAAAATGACAGTTTTGTCTTCATCTGTACAAATATCAAGGAAACTTTTGATCTGAACCCCATGAAACTAGGTATTTTCTGAAAGCAAAGGATATAGTCTTTCATTTAAAAGTAAAATTGGCAAGTTAAATAACTCAAAAAAAAAAATTGTCAGGGGGGTAAAATGTGAAAAAGTAGCGACAATTTTGCATTTTTTTCTCGTTCTGAACAAAAGTTTTTCCCATTAATGGGAAATGACCTTTTGGGGAATCAGAAAGCCTAAATCATGATCAAACTATTTCAGGCATAAAATTGAGAGTTTTAAAGGAAATCAACATGCCTAGGGGGTCAAAATGTAATAAAGTCCATTGGTAAATTTCAATTATATGACTGCCAGGGGTTGAAAAAAAATTGACACCCAGCCACGGAAATCTTTAGTAAAAGGTGAAAGATTTATCTGCAATTCCTGACCACCAGGAACCAAAAAGGAAAAAAAAATTAGCAGAGATAACGAAAATTAAGCCAAATTGACTTTGACATGTCTGGGTCAAAGGTCAGCCAGCCAACAATAAAACCCACCACTCCCAGATAAGAGCAAAGAGTGTGTGTGTGTGTGTGTGGGGGGGGGGTCCACATTGGTACCTATGTTTGAACAATGGCTTGATGTGTTTTGTTTTGTTTTTAGCACCTCGTGACCCGGGTGATGCCAACAGCACTTAGCAGGCGCCATTGTTTGTTTTGTTTTGTTTTTTTCACTACATGTCTTTCTCGTATTTCCCATCGCAGGGCCATTTAGCTGTTTCTTTTATTCAATGATGTTCACCCCAACTTAAGAAGAAAGGGATGAAGTTTGAATGATATTATTTTGAAGTGAAAGTAAATATTTTTTCATTAAAAATGGTGATTTTTTTTCTCAGAAAATTGGGCATAATTTCTTAATACTAACCTCTGAGTGACATTTTCCACAGCCAAATCGAAGATTAATTACCAGTGAATAATTCCATGTGCAAACAATAGCTGTCTGGATCCTATGACGTCGCCCGAAAAGGTCCAGAAGTTTACTGATTGATCGAAAACTTGTTGCGCATAATTGTGTTTTTCACAGTCAGTTTCCATTATTTCATTTTGATGCTGTCATTTTCGGACAGCCAAGTCATCAAGGATTCAGGAAAACAGTTTGGCACAGGTTTGCTTTAAGAACTTTACATTCTATAAGGTGTTTAAATACTGCCGAATGGGATTTTTTGCTGAATATTTTATTTACGCGCCATGTTGGATTTTCCTATATGACAAAAACAAAGTGTTTTAAACAGCCATGGTAGCTAATATTGTATTTTAATAAATGGTCTAGTATCTAAAAACAGCTGATTAGAAATAATACGCCCTTGTCTTTGACAAAGCAAGGGCTCTAGAACAGTTTTGGAAATTCAGAATTGTACTTGGCATTATAAATTTTAGCTCCTTCCACTGATAATGTGGACATAGTGACAGATCATCTAGGAATTGAACAATGACTGCCATGTCTAAAGGACAAATGTTTCTTTTGGATTCTTTAAAGCATAGGGGGTTACACACATTCCACAAATTTCTTTTTTTTCTTTTCCTTCAAGGTATCTTTATTTTATTTTATAGAACAATGCCGCATCAGGTGAAAAATTTGAGAACAAATTGTCCGATGTAGTGCGAGGTACTGCTAAGCCATTGGCCAAAGAATCTGTGATCACTTCTCCTGTGGTCGCCGCCACAGCCTCGTCGTCATCGTCATCTACAAGCTCACCGTCAAGCAGCACGACTGGTGCAGCCACAAGTGGTACTACTGCAGCTGCAGTGGTGGTGACTCCCATGCCGACCTCATCATCTTCTGCTGCCGTAGGACTCAACACACAGCCCCCTCCACCACCACCTCCTCTTCAGTCTCCAGCCAGCAAGGAAGTGTCTACTGCTGTTGCAACGTCCATGTTGGCTCCTCCTTCCACCTCAGCAGCTGTTGTCAGCAGCCTGGCCCCTGCCTCTGCAGTTGTCATGTCTGCTACGGCACCTTCTGCTCCACATTTGCCCTTGATTGCCACCACTTCAACTTTGTCGTCTTCTGCCTCAGCTACTAATGTCAACAACCGTACACTTGCACAGGCGAGCCAACCAGTTTGTCCAGCTAATAAGTAAGTAAACTACTTCATTATCTTGTCCTGAAAAGAAGAATGACCCTGGAAAGTGCCCAGCACATCTGGAATTGAAATTTCATGTTTGACTCTCTTGTATTGAGCTCAACAGATTCTTCAGATGTTCTGGATACTGTGCTCTTGAGACACAAAAGTAAATTGATGGTGAGCACATTTAAAAAAAAAAAAAAAAAAAAAAAAAAAAAAATACAATACCTTATCAGGATTGTATATAAATTGTGATATGGTGTTTTGGACAGTGTCTGGTGTAAGAGGAGACATAATTGTTTTCTTCATAATTATATCCAGCAAATCCTGTTGCTGTTTTTGTAATTATACCAACTGTAGATTATTTTTTTTTTTTTTTTTTTTTTTTTTTTGTTGCTAATGTTTGTTGCTGTTGAATTTCAACTGTGGAAGCCAAAATTTTCTCTATATTCGCAAGAATGATCTTTATAAACCAATGTGGTTGAAATTCTTTTAACTCCTCGTTACAACAGATATAAAGCCCGAGTTTCAAATACGTCATTTATGGCTTTTGTTATAACACACTCTAACTTATGTAAAGTACATCATATAAGGATTTGCTATACTTAATGCTTCGGCTAATTGCGGTGACCTCTGTATTAGTTAGTCTGAAGGCTGGCTCCAAACTCCTACGAGTCTTACACACACACACACACACACACACCTATCCATATCCAAGTAAGATGAGAATGAATAGAATACAATTCCAACGTTCATAACATTTAATTTAAAAGAGGGCATTGAGCAAAAAGTAGAGCAATATTATTTATTTTAGGATATTACGCCAAAAACATGTCAAAATCGCTACAGAATTGAAGTTGTTTTGATGCGCATACAACACAGGCGATTGCAAATTGTTGGCAAGTGAACAGTTAATCAGAATCTGATTAAATCATTCACAGAGACAGGTATACAAATCTGCAGGTCAAGCCTTGTGTAGAGCATCTGTTTGTCAACAACAGAAGACAACATTGCCTGTGTTAAAGCTTTGAGTCATCATGGAAGAAAGTGTTTTGGCTGTGGAAATGAAATTGACATATTAAAAAGTTGTGTAAAGCAATTGACTAAAGTGACTTTCTTTAAGCTTTTGGAACTGTCTAGGTGGTGTTTGAGGACAGGTGATGTGACCTGGGTGCATCACCTTACTCTGAAAACAGCAGACAACATCTATCATTCTCTAGCTCAACCTATCAGAAAAAGTTGATGGTATCTGTATTCTAAGATGCAAAAGACAGTCTTCTTTGTAGACCGTATCCAACATAATTTAATGCAGTTTGAGGAAGCCATTTGTCCCTCATCCTGCTTCAGTGACTTTAAGACAGCCTTGCAGTGATTTTCAGACCTGTGGTCAGTTAAACAAATACTGCTGGATTCCATATGCAGTAATGAATTGAGTTTGCCTGCTTTCAGTGGATTAAAGATAAATTCATTGTCAATATGTTTGCTTATCTGTATTTGTTATTGCGTTCACCCCCCCCCCCTCTTCATTTCATATCGCATATTTTTATCTATTTTGATAAGAAAAAAGAACAAATGGAAATACTTTTATATATTGTGAAAAATTGATCCCCTTCCCAAAATATGACCAAACATCATTTAAAAAAAGTCTCTTTGTAGTGACATTTAAACCAGAACCCACTGTTACTTTAAAATCAAGTTGATAAACCAATAGCTTTTAATTTTCAAATTTATTAAATGTTAGTAACCAAAACCATTTGGCGTCCTGGATAAACTAGGTTCAACAGCAAGGCCTCTGATCCAGAGGTTTTGAGGGGCGTGGAACCACCTCTTAATTGCTAGTGTTCCCAGGTTCACTCTGACCCGGGGTGGTAGCACCTGTTAGGATCCCAGCTATGGGCAAATAGTTAACCTAAAAGTGTAAAAATAGGTTTTAATACCAGAAATACTTTGTAAAAAATTATTACCAGCAATGAATTTTGAAGGAAAAATGTTACCAGCTATACATTTTTTGAAGAAAAAAAAATTATTACCAGCAATACATTTTTGAAGAAAAAATATTACCAGCAATAAAAATTGTGTCAGCATTAAATAACCCATTGAGGTATGTGAGACTGACATGTTGATTTTAAAGTTTCTTTGCTATCAGTTTCAGCTAACTGATATTTACAAGAATTCTCTTGTGTTTACCTTTCAATGATCCAGTATTTGAGTCATTGTTTTGCTTTCTTAGGCATACCTGCATTTCTTTCATGTCACTAGAGGTGAAAAAGATTGTTGTATAGTCATGGACCTCTCACTAACCAGACCACTCCTGGTAATCTTCAAGGCAGTCGGCATTGTGAATGGTATAATGAAATTAAATGGCAGGCAGTAACCTTTGCACTCAAATTACAACAGTTGCCAATAACTCATTAAAAGTCTGACAGGATGCATTACGTTCACTATACACATTGTTGACAAATGCTGCTCCACACAAATGATTAATTTCCAACAACAGTTGGACAAGTGGATGCTCTATTCTAATGTGGTTGTCATTTTGAGGCAACATTTCTAAAACTGGCCAATTATTGATAAAATGAAACTTCTTGAGGCAAATTTTGTTAAAGCTCCTGTTTGTCTTTGCTGACAATCTGAATGCACTTTTCCATATTGTAATGACATTTCTTTCCAGTTATGCAGTGTGGGATTACAAGTATCATAGTTGAAAGATGTCTTGTTGCCAGACTTATTCAAACTATACAGTGAGACAATTCTGAGAGAATTAGAAGTCCTACCAGGTTGTTTGCAAAAGCATGAGCTCAAAGTGCAAATTACAAATTAGAGATAGCAAAATAAACAAGTACAAAAATTTAAATATCTGGGAAGTGTTTTAACAGAGGACTGAAAATGCAACACTATTCCGAAGGTACATTGGGATAGCCAAAGAGGCATTCCAAAAGCTAAGCAGAGTATTGGAAAACTTTGTTACAAACAAAGAAAAAGAGTACTGAATTGTTCTGATACCTGTCCTTGTATATGGACAGAATGCTGGACAAAAAACTGGAAACGACTAAAATGTGGTTCTACAGAAGGATGCTGAGAATACCATGGACCGAACATGTGAGCAATGACAACATTTTTGAGAAAATAGAACAAAAAGGAAACCTGTTTGACATCAGGAAGAGACAGTTGAAATTTCTAGGGCACAATGAGGAAAGAGGTCCTGGAAAATCTGATACTCACAGGACAGATTGAAGGCAAGTGGGATAAAGGAAAACAATGCATAACCTACTTAGTGAGATTAAGTAAATGGATGGTGGAACAGGGTTAAGAAATAACAAAAAGACAATTCATTAAGTGCTACAAAGGGCAGGAATTTCTGGAGAGCCATGATTGCCTACATCCTCAAGGGAAATAGCATATAAAGAATCCTTTGCCAGGTTTGTGTGTGTGTAATCAGTGTGCTTTGTGTCTTACTGAAAGTCATTGTAGTCATGTATTTTACCATGTTCTTTGTTGAATTCTGGGAAGAAGTTTTGACTTCCTGCTTTTTCTTTCTTCTACAGGCCAACTTGTGCAATTCCAAATGTTACAGGCAAGCTGAACAGTGGGAATCCTGCAGATTCTCATCCTGTTTTGTTGGTGGGGAGTTCTCAGGCCCATCCAGTTACCGTAGTAACCTCTCCACCAACTGCAGCCGCTGCTGTTGCCACCACCACTGCTAGTCCCAAAGAGACTGTTGTGGGGTCTGCACTTTCCACACCATCTGCTCATACCCCACCAGCCAGCAGTAGCCAATCGCTGTCAGTGTCTTCGTTACCCTTGTCATCTTCATCTGGGCATGGTATGCAAGCTCCTGCTGCTGGTGCCTCTCCTCAGCAGGGACATTCTCGCCCTGGGCAAGTACCTGTTTCCCAAGGTATGACCTCAACTGCAGTTGCTAGCTCACTATCTGCTCTTACTGTAGCCAATGTTTCAAATGCATTGCAGCAGCAGCAAAATACAAAAGTTTTAGCATTGGTAAGCATTTCATTTTTTTCTCTCTCTCTCATATATATATATATATATATATATATATATAATGTGTGTGTGTCTGTCTATACAAAATTTCTGTTCATAAGAAAATATATGAATTTGCATAAATATTAGATCTGTTTAAGATGTGAGAAAGTTTGTTTTATCTGTGGGCTAATCTTATCCATGTAAAAGCAATAGATTGTGAGTTGGCTCTTATAAAGTCATTTTTCTGCCTAACCTGTGCTTCTACCAAATAACACCTTTGCTGACAGTTTTAAGATCTTGAGAACAACAGTTTATGTAGACTGTATTGTTCTTATGAAGACAATCAAGTTGGCCAAATTTGATTGTGGTTGTGTATATCTGGTGTGAAATACAAGGTTGTTTGATGTGAGACACTTATAATCTACATTTCCACAAAATTGTTATAGAGATGCTATTAGCAAGCACCAAAGCAATTTTTACCACAAAAATACGTATTGTCTAACTTGAGCATAATCTGGCTAGCATTGTTACTAAATATTTAACTGACCATGTGAAGCTTTACAAAGCATTTTATTTTTTATTTGTATTTCGCAATGTTGTTTTATTTGTTTTGTTTTTTTATGGCCGTAGATTTAAGTTTTTAATATTTTGAAAGCTTAACATCTGAACAAATTTATATCACACTATCATTACAAGTTTGTGTTAGCAAAATTTCTTAAATAATTTAAATCCTAGAATCTTGACAAGAATTTCTGATATGAATTCCTTTTTTCCAGGAGGAAAAAGCTACTTCCAAATTAAGTTATGCCCAGATGGTTGCTCGTAAACGAGATCCAGGAAATGATGGCTCCAGTGTGAGCAGTTCTGACAAGTCCCAAGCTCCCATCTCACAGCAGACACCCAATGCAGTGCAGCAGCAGCAGCAGCAGCAAGCACACTCTGCTCCTGGGGAACAGATGTGCAAGATGGTAACCAACAACTTACTCCAACCTACTGGCTCTGTTCCAAGCCAACGAAGCCAAGCATTGAAAGAACAGTCTCAGGCCCTCAAAGTGAGTTCCCCATCAGCTACTCATTCACAGCTGCCAACCAAAGAACATATTCTTCGAAAGGACTTGGAGCCAAAAGAGCAACGTTTCAACTTAAGCGGAAGAAGACCAGCCAAGGAGAATCGTGAAAGACAAAGGAGGAAAACTGACCGAGAGAGGACTTCAAAATGAGACAATATTTTGTGAAAAAAAAATATATATATATTGAATTTTCCTCTTGATATTTTTTTTTTTTTTTTTTTTTTTTTTTTTTATAGCAGAGTATTTCTCTCCATTTGTATGCCTTGTGGCCCCCTCTCACCATTTTTTTTCTTCTACCTTGCCAACTCCAATTGCTACTTTTTGGCTATTCACACACCTGCTCTTTAATCTTTGTTACCCCCCCCCCCCATTTCTGTTGCTACTTAATGTTTTTTTTTTTCTCTCCTTCCCCAAACATGCTTCTTTCTCTTTTCACATTTTACTTTATCTTTGTTTTATTTTAACTGCTCTGCTTTCTTCCCAATCTAGATGCCCCCCTCTCTCTCTTATGTGCTTTTCTTTTTCTATCTCTCTCCCTCTCTCATCCCCAACCCCCTCTTGATTCCCGGCTCTCTTCTTCCCTTACCCAGTGATGAAGGGTGGGTAGGACAATTCCAACCAATCCAGGAACATTTCTACTGCTGTTGACATAAGGGAGGCCCAAAAGATGTTTGTTTTTGGTTGGTGATTTTTTTTTTTTTTTTTTTTTTTTTTTTTTAAACAACTTGCAGGTTGGAATTTATTTATTTTTTTTTTTTTTTAACTCCATGAATACTTTGTGTGATTCCTCAAAAAAAAATACCCTCAGTTGCACTTAAACAGAAACTATGAAGCAGGGTGTAAAATTTAGTTTGGTTTGCGTTTCTTTTTCTTTTTTCCTTCTCTCTCTGTCTCTCTCTTTTTTTTTTTCTTTTTTTTTTTTTTTCTTGTGCTTTTCATTTTTTTTTCTCCTCTCTCTTCTCTTCTTTCTCTTATGTTATCTGTGGTTCTGGCCTGCAAGCTGGTTGTGAAGTGCCCCTGATTCTACAAGGTGGAAAGTGAAATTTTTTTCTTTTCTTTCTCTTTTTTGATATATGTGCATTTTTCTTTTAAACTTTTGGCCCCTTTTTGTAATTGAAGGCACAGCCTTGGCTGGCATAGAAATACAGAAACTGAGCAAGTTTTTAATGTTGCCAGTTTTTATGCAAGAACTTTTTCTGCTGCACACAGAAAAGAACAAAATACAAAGCAGTTTTTTTTTTTTCCTGACAAATTCATGGAGACTCTGCCTAAAAATTTGGAAATTCTAAGATAAGCAGAAAACTTAACCCTTCCCGACTTTGTTATACAGAGATATCAACACCGGATTTCAATTTGAAGAAAAAAAAATGAAACAAAATACAGGAGTGGAGGGCTTTAGGGAATATAATCTGTATCTGTGAATTGTAGATGTTACATATACACATATGCAAAAAAAATCATATTCACCTGTGTGTGTGTGTATATATATATATATATATATATATATATATTGCGTACACACACACTATTTTGCTCTAAAAATTTTCTTTTCCCTGTTCAGAAGAGAAACATGAAACTGAGGATGGTGGGAAGCCATTTGTATATCTGAGGACTTCTTTCCATCCTAAGAGACTGAAGACTTAGTTTCATTGTGAACTTTGTCCAACACTGGAAACAAATGATTCAAAAAGTTTGAAATTAACCCAATAACTAGGTGTTGTGGGGGGGTCTTTCTGTTAATAGAGAAGAAAGAAAAAAAAAGAAAGAAAAATAATTTTTCATTTGACAACAATAACCACAATATCTTCAGACAGCATCTGAACTGATTGGATTTAGTCAACTTGTTGAAACAAGTGTTTATCTTCAAGTCATGAAGGAACTAATTTAAAAATGTGAAAATGATTTTTACAAATAAAGTAAAAAGAAAGTAATGCAAAATTAACACAACTCAAAAGACAAAGGTGTAGAGGGAGGGAATTTCCCTCACCTTCAAATGTGATAGATCTCACAATACTTATGTGGACGCTGAACCGGAAGAACCTTTTGCAAGCAGCTTTCCTTCAAAAAAAAATAAAATAAAATAAAAATAATAAATAAAAAAAAAATCCTGTGGAGGATAGAGAAAAATACATGCAAAAAAAAAAAAAAATTATTCATTTTGATGTAAACATTATATGACTAAAATTAATTTGTTTATTTTTTTTTTTTATTATTATTATTATTATTATTTTCAAATCATTATTGATAGTTAAACAAAACAAATCTCTTAAGATGGGTTTATCAATCTGCTTATTTAAACGAGGAATTTCTTTTTTAATTACAGAAAATATTTTTGCTATAATGCTTGGGTTAAGATATGGGTTCTCTAAGATTTTATTTATTACTTTTTTTTTTCTTTTCTTTTTCTTTACACACACCAAATATCGTGTGATAGGATCCCTCAACATCACAATACTTTTTATCTTTTTGTTTCTCTAATTTGTTACTAAAATCTTTTTGTTGTTTCTGAATCCAAATGCTCTAATTTTGTCATAGCTGTACGTTCTCTGGTATCTGGTTGCTTTATTCTGGAACAATCATCTTTTGTTTGCTTGTTTTTATGGGAAAATATTTTAATCAGCCTCGCTACATATATATATACTCACACACACCTACACACAATTACTTTAATATTTGCTATATTTATCGGGGAAGAATGCTCAATAGTCTGATTGCTTAAGTTGTGAAACTGACAGTCACCCTGCAGTGTTGGTTTCTATGTCCACTAAAATTATATATATATATATATATATATATATATATATATATATAAAATGTGATTTTATTTTCATTTCTCCCCCCCCCCCCAACTCCCTTTCTGATATTTAAATATTGTTGTTTCATTATTTCCTTGTTCTGTTTCCTGCACTACACCTGAATAGGCAAGCCAGGTGTTAAATACCAAATACTTTTTACTTAGGAAAACTCTAAATTTATACAGGAACTGAAAATAGTAGCATATATTCTTTTATTTTGCTACATGCACTTATTCTCAATTTGATATGATTTACAGGCCAACTTAGGTCAGTTTCCACTTTGTTAGAAAGACATAATGGTGAGATTGATCTTGGATATTTTTAAATATTTTTTTTTTTTTTTCTATATATATATATTATTTGCCATCTGGCTTCCCCCCCCCCCGTCCTTTCTCTCTCTCTTTCTACTTGACACTCTTTCATGTTGTGAAGCTCAGTTCCAAGTGCCTGTAAACAAACAAAAATTTTTTTAATTTTTTCTTCTTTTTTCACTCTTGTGCCCTCTCATACTTTTTTCTCTCTCACTCAAGATGCTTTTAGTACTATTTAGTAATGACTTGCTCTTCTTTTTCTTTTCTTTTTTGTTAAACACCAAAGAATGTTAGGATTAACTTAAACAAGTTAGTAGCTAAAGAAGTGTGTATATATGTATGTATGTATATATATATATATATATATATATATATACACGATTAATACCACCCCCCCCCCCAAGTCTGTTACTTTGTTTTTGGGGTTTTTGTTTTGTTTTTTGTTTTTCTCTCTTCTCTTCACCCCTTCCCTCTCCTGTTTTGGGGTTTAATCTGTAATGACTTAATTCTAGATTAATTGGTTCCTACCAAAACAATGGATATTATTATTATTATTCATACTGCAATTAGTTGGTTTCTGTCCTTGTAAAACTGCAATGCCAAGTGGTACAAAAACTATTCTATTCTTGGAGGTAAGGACTAAAAAGAAACAAGGAAAAAAAAACAGTATTGTAACAATTGAAGCTTTTTAAGTAATAGCTTGCATTAACCGTCACTTTCTTTTTTCTTTTTTTTTCTTTTTGTACAAAACCTTGTAAATAGTAAATTTTGGTGATGATGAAAACCTCTTCTAGTTGCCAGTCTGAAGAAGCTAACTGTTGGCTGACTATGTAATAACCCTTCTAACCTTGAAAAGAAAGTAGCTTTATTTTATGAGCCAAGTCACAAAAGGAAAAAAAAAATTGTGACAATGTCTGTGTGAATGCAATGTGAACATGAAAGGCTGGCGAAAGGGGAGGACCCCTCTCCCTTAAAACATAAAAAGACTATACAAAAATTGCATGATGAAGACTTTGTGAAAAGGAAAAAAAAAATACTTAACAGAAAAAAAAATGCTACCAGCTAAATGTCTGAAGATTTATGTATATATGAGAGATTACCTACATTTGTAAATATTTTTGAATTATTTTTTTTTATTTTTTTATTTTTTTTTAATTTGTTCCTCTCTCAACTCTTTGACTAGTTTTATTTTATTTGTGTTTACACTTTCTCCCCCCCACCCCACCCCCTTCCAACATTTATTTGGGTTAAAACATGAAATTTTGCAAGATCAGACTAGTTTATGCTGACTGGGCAGTGAGGGAGGGGGGTCTCCTTAACTTTGTTAATCTATTATCAGAAATATTGTTTAATTTTTTTATTTCTAGCATTTTTCTTCAGTTGTGTGGGTATATATATATATATATATATATATATATATATATATATATATATATATATACATATACATACATACATACATACATATATATATATATATATATATACCCGCACACACCCTCCTATGAAGTATGTATGTTTTTTCCTCTCTCTCTCTTTGGACATTTGTTTTTCTTGATTTTTTTAAAATTTTTCTTGTCCATTGCAAGTGATGATTGGCAGAAATAGCAGGCGTTGTGTGGGCAGGGGTTTCACCGTTTTCCCAATGTTGTCTTGGGGGGTTTCTCTTTTGCTTCTTTGTCCCGCCCTGGATATTTTCACTTTCAGAAAACGGCTGGGTGAGGAAGGAGTTTAAAAACAACTTCTCATTAGGATTGCAGCTTATCTCTTTCTGGCAATTATAAAACCCCAAGCCTGTTAATTGCTTTTAACTGTTATTAATAATAAGATTGAAAAGAAAGCAAAGAGGTCTATAAGAAACCTGTCCTATTCTCTACCCCAATCCAATGCTTTTTAAAAAAAAAAAAAAAAAAAAAAAATTGAAACTTCCAGTCATTTATCATTCGCAGCGTGATCAACATTTTGCCGAATGTGCTAAAGTTTAAAACTCCTGCTGTGGCTGTCCAAAGATCCTCCCCTCCCCAGCCAGCTACTCCTCACTTTTGAGATGAGAGTTCTTATTTTTTAATGTTTTTTCCTTTCTCCTCCATCCAAAATTATGATAAAAGGGAAAAGTACATCCTAATTCTATCCTCTTCACCCCACCATTCCCTGGTTCAACCATCATTTTATTCTGAAGTTTGCAAGTGTTTACACTTTTGCCTGTATACCGCCCCAATTGCTTTAGACTTTCTTGCAAATTAGACACTACGGAGTATAGAATTTACACTTTTTATTCTCTTGGGTTTCTTGGGTGAAAGTTCAGTTGGGCCTGCTGTTGCAAAGCACTAAAAAATGTTTTATGGAATTGGTATTATAACATTTATCTATGGAGCCTGGCCCCTTTTTTTAGGGGAGAACAACTTCAACTCTTCAAACTCATGTATTCAGATAATTTTAACAATTACAAAAGCTTTCTATTTGGTACTTTGGGAATCCCCCCTTTTTTTCCCCTCCCTATTGCGTTATCCTTCATCTCTTATAAAAAAAAATTCTGTGTGTGTTTTGAGGGTGGTATATTTTCTCTCCTTTCTAATTTTTTTTTTTTTTTTTTTTTTTGTCGACTTTAATAATGCACACTTCACTTGATGTAAGTATGAGAGGAAAGAAATGGCAGGCTTCCAACAAATCTGTCAGCTTTAGAAAAAGATAATTATTTTGAAATCTTATTTAATGTGCTCATTTGAAGATCAGGCCCAGTATAATTTGAGTGATTTTTTTTTTTTTTTTTTTTTTGTCAGTTAAAAATTAATGTTGTTCCAAACAAAATTCACTTCAGATGCAATGATTTAACAAATGTAGCCTATGACTGTAATCAGCATTTTTGCTTTGAAGTAAAGAAAATTTTAATTTTCACTAAATCTTTTATTTTTGTTTCCTGATTTGTTCCTCCACTTTGGGCTGCAGCATAGTGCCGCCTCTCCTTTTTGTTTACCAAAACGAAACCAACCAACCAACCAACCAACCAATAAAGTACCGGTATTTCTTATGCTTAATAGAGATAAATCGTCTCCCAGTTTTTTCTCTCATAAGTAATTGCAGATTAGGTTTTGGATGCTATACTCTCATGCTAATGGAGATTAAGGGATAGAATCAATTTCAAGAATTCAAGAAATTGGTTTTGCTGGCCACCTGTTGTGTACCCCCCTCTTCCTTACCCAACTTTTTATTGTACTCTTTTCATTGAGCTTCTCTGACAGGCTGTCATGTCATCCCCCAGTAAATTTCATGTTGCCTTTAAGTTTTGGAAGGGTATATTTTATTTTCTTTCTATGTTCTTTTCTTGTATGTTTGGAAAATATTAAAGACTTTTAAAGTTGGGTGTGTCTGTTTCTGTATTCAACAAGGGTTGTAGTTGTAAAATCTATGGAATATTTTCTGCTTAAATGTGCCATGATGCAAACAGTTCTGCAGAGTTCTCTAAGCAAGAATTGCCAAGAGGTCATCTATGGCAGACGGTATTAAAAAAAATTTTTAATTATTTCGACATTTTTCCAGCCAATTTATTTGGCAGTGGGATATGTGCAGAATGTAACCGATTCATTTGATGCTGTCACTTATTAGTTCTGCTACTAACACTGTTATTTTATTTATTTTTAATTTTTTGTTATTTTTATATTGCCTTCTGCTGGATATTCGACTCTTCTGTCCATGTCTGAAGCTTAACTATTTTCTACAAACCAATTCAAACTGTGCATGGATAAAGTGGAAGAATTAATTTAAAACATTATCTCTGTGAAAATTAGATAATAGTGGATTTGACTTTATCTTGCTTTACTGCGAAATTGAAGAATGGCCAAATTTAATATTTCAGTTGAAACAGCATAGCAACGTTTCTCCTGATTTTTCTCAAACTCTGTACAAACCCAATTTGCTTTCTTACTATAATCACTAAAAGTTTGTGTGTGGAAATGTTCATCTGAAAATTTGGAGCCTACAGCCCCAATTTTGCATTTAAATCCTATTGTTCCCCGTGCTCCTCAAATGATTTAACCCATTTCTTTGGACGGCTAACAAGCACGATGGAGATGGGGGTGGGGTAGGCTGACAAATTTATGGTCTCCCCCACACCTGCCTATAATCATAGTTGGGAAACACTACTTTATTAGTTCTTGAAACCATCCCCTCTCTTTTTTGCAAAACTTATATTTTTTAACTATGAAAAGATTTTTTTTTTTTTTCCACTTCTCATTTTAAATATGGTATATCTTGCTTAACTTGATTGGCTCTAAGTGGAGATGAATGACGCTACTGGATGGGAGTCCTTGTTGTAGCCGATGTCTGCTCTTTTTAATAAAGACTGGTAAGAGGAAGGGAAGCTTGCTTCTTGTGCTACATTTTGTGACACCAAGAAAAAAAAAATCCTATTATATGTAATTGTGATGTCTTGAGGGACAAAAAAAAAAAAAAAAGTTTCTCCAAGTATCACACACAATTGGTCATGATTACCATAATACATGTTTCCAATTGGTAACTGCAGGCAGTTTAGTTGCAATATTTGATTTGAGGGGGAGATGCAAAATATTGGAACTTACTTCATAAAATAATTTTATAAAAATAGATGCAAAATATTCAGTTTGTGGAAGGAGATGATAAAGAAGGGGGCTCTCAAGTTAATCAAACCAAATTCTTTAAAAAAAAAAAAACTCACCCTAACTTTTGGGGATAATTTTTTTTTTGGAGCATTTTTAAAAGCAAAATGCAATCTTTGTCGCTATTGTTGAAGCCCCCCTCCCTAGTCCCCCCCCATATATATATATAATATATATATATATATATATAAAAACCAAATTTAATTTAATATGGGAGTAGATCCTCCCTGCTTTGGGATGGCTTTAAAATGAGATAAACGCACAAATGTAGGATCTAAACAGCGTCACTTTAATCACTGATTTTAACTTAGCTGGTTATCTTTGTGTGTGTGTTATATATATCCTTGTGTGCATGCAATATGTCCACACGTGCATGCATTCAGCCTGATTATAATTCTGCAACAGTGTACTTGTTTTGGGCTTTATGCTGTGCTTTGTCCTTTATCACTCTTGAGTATTAAGACTGCCTCTGCTTAAATTACCTCTTTCAAGGGCCAGTAAATTTTATGCAGTAGACTATGAAACCAAAAGAAACACATTTGTGATTTTTATGCCATGAAAAGACTTTTCCTCCTCTTCCTCTTTGCTAAGCAACAATGAGTTTTCTCCAATCTACAAACTGTAATATAATCTTGATTTTCTTTTGAGAAATGCTTTTGAATTTAATAAAGTGTTATTTTGTGCCTTTCTGCTTGAATTGATGTGGCCAGGGGAAGCAAAGTAAAAGGATTTTTAAATCTTGGCACCAGAACCAAAGGCAACACTCATCTCCTGCCAATGATTAAAGCAATAGGCAAATAGAAATTTTTTTTTTTTTTTTTTTCCTTCCTTTCCTGTTTCCAAGGATCTGCCTTATGCAAAAGGAATGGTCATCACCAGGAGAAGTTAAACTGTTTGAAGAAAGTTGGGGGGGTATTCTTGCCGAAATGAATATTGTTTGGGATTTGTCATCATGATGGAATAATTTTTGGTGTTTTTTTTTTTGCTTTCAGCATTTCAGTTTTCCACTTCTGTTGTAGATGATTGGGTTTTTCAGATATTGATTATCTGGGATTTAATTTGCAATTGCAAAAATAAATAAATAAAATAACTAAAAATTCAGGAATAGATACTTAGGGAAAAAGAATTTTGGATTGAGAAATGCAAATTAAATTTTGGATTCATGTGACATAATATCGCCAATATTTCCCAGATTATTGCAAGGAGATTGACGAGTGTCTTTGGAATGGTAAATTTCCAAATAACTTTTGGTTGGCATTTTGGGTCTTATTAATGTTTTTTGAATGGATGAATTTTTTTTGTCTCTTTCACTCACTCAAATATACACGCATATTCATTCACTCATACATACACACTATTCAAAAAGTAGAAAACTAGGTTTACTATATTTTTTTATTACTACTGATAATGCTGACTGAGTGGGGATGGAGAATTGCCGGCAGAGGAGCTACTGTGCCGGAATGAACCCCCATCCCACCCAAGGACTAGGTGGGGGTGGGGCATCTATTTCTCCCTCTTTTTTTTTTTATATATATTATCCCCCTTCCTCTCTCACAAAAAATGATTTGTAGATTTGAAGAGGTTCTCTATTTATTGTTTTAGTTTTGTTTGAAAGAATTCCACAACACAGGATAATTTAATTCAATTTAAACTAAAAATATGTATAAAAAAAAAATGAATTCAACTAAAAATTAAATTCAGTTTGGGTGGGTATAAAAGGATAATTTTGTCTTTACAGGGGGTGAGGGGGGGTATATGCTTTGCCCCCCCCCCCAATTACTCTCATCTCTTAGGGAGGGGTGGTGGGATGGTGAAGAAATATTTTGTACATTATTTGCTTTACATGGTTTCCAGGGCCAAGTATTCCCTCTTCCCACCCCGTTTCCTTTTCTTTTAATATTTCAGGGATTCACCCCCTACCATGTCTCCCAACTTTCCCATTTCTCTTTGCTTAATCTTAAAAATGTTTGAGGTCGTCTTTTTTTTTTTTTTTTTTTTTTTTTTTTTCATTTTATTTTTATTTTATTTTATTTTTATTTTTTTTTTATTTGGGAAATTGGCATAATGTAATAAAGAAGGGTTTGTTTCAAATCCATTCTGTACATTATTTAGCATTTACACTCACTGGGGTGTGGATGTAATCTGTAAAAAAAAAGAAAAAAAGAAAAAAAAAGAAAAAAGAAAAATCTTTAAAAAAAAAAAAAAAAAAGCCCCCCTCTTAAAAAAAAAAACAACAAACTTAAAGTAAACAAGACAAAAAAAATAATTAAAAAAAATGAACAGAAAATTTAAAAAAACAAATAAAACTTCGTTGGAGGATGAAAACAAAATAAATGCCTGTCACATATAATAAAAAAAAAAAAAAAAGAAATGTGGTGTTTGTTGAAATTTCTTTTTCACCTTTATTTTCCTTTCTCTTCTCAACTGACTTGTCAAAGAATAGTGTAGAGATCCAAAGAACATGACAAATAGCCTGATTAAAGACATTTTTGTGATATGGAACAACATGCTCATCTTAATAGCTATATTCAACTAGTTTCTGTCACCTGTTATATTCTGTCCTCCTCCTTCAAGTGGCTGTTGTATTAATGTTTGATAATTTTGAACTTAGCCCCTTTATTCAATCTACTAGGATAGATAGTTTTAATTCTGCTTACCATGAAACTCATAGCCTCTTGGTTTAAAACATCTGGTTCCTGGAGTTAAATCATTGAGTTTTGATAGTCTTGAAAAGTAATATATTCAGGTTTAAAGTCGATTAACACTGTTGGGTATATGAAAGGATATGAAAGTTGAAAGTGCACCCTGCGAATGAAAAGTTTGGTTTGTAATTCCTTAAATATTATAACAAAAAAAATCAGAAGAATTCCAGTGCTGCAATGGTTGAAATGCATGTACCGTATTTTCTTGTGTATAATACAACTTAATGTTTCTGAAGCTAGAAGCATACAAATTGCATCAAGATTGAGTATTACACATGTAGTACACCCGTCCCTATGTAATATTTTATTATTTTTTATTTTTTTTTTAAGTAACATCATCCATTACAATTTTGTACACACATTTCACTAAAATATTTAATTTTCATGACATTAAAAATAGAAATGAACTGAATGTTTTGCCATTGCATGTTTCTTCTAATTTCAATTTCAAAGCTTCTTTTCTCGGAAAATGTACTTAATGTTATCAAAATTATGGGCACGTGGCCGAGTGGTTAGAAAGTTTGCATTTTGACCATGCGACCCTAGTTCGAATCTCACCAGGGTCGATTTGTCAGGAAGGAGACTTTCTGATGTTATCGGACTGGGGTGTCAATGCAGCACCTTTGGAAAGTGTTTGAAAATATACCACAGGTTGACTTAATCCTTGTGAGTGAAATTGGGTAGATGGAAACTTTAGGGGCTGTTGATAGCTGTGCTAGCACAAAGTCACAAGTCATTGTGGCCAAGGGCTTGAGCATGCTGGCTTTGTTCAAATTGTTGATAACGCTCGCTTTTCCAGAAACTAAGTACAGTCTGCTCTGCGTGTTGTATAAACACAAATGTACCTGAGCAAGCATCTGCAATAGGGAATCCACCTTAGTAGATGGGTATCCTCAAATATGAGTGGCTAGCTATATACATACAATGTTATCAAAATATATTTTGTCTTCTGATAATTTTTTTTTTTTTTTTTTATAAATCAATTATGGACTTCCCTTCAGTTATGCTGATTGCCAAAACAATTTTGCAAACAATTGTTATCAACACCTTTTTACTTTGTTTTATCGTCTATTGTGCTTACTGAGTATTTGAAATTTTGCTGTTTCAAATAAGAGCTTATTTTAAGCCGAGTACTTGTACTTGTATAATACACTCCCCCTTCTTTTTTGTTGTTCAAAATGTATTATACACATGAAAATACAGTATAACAACCAAGATGGTCATACTAGTCAATATAAAGTATATATTAAAGAAATTTGGTTTTAATTTTGGAAATTTTACTTTTTCAGCGCAGTAGGAGAATAAAAGGTGGCAAGGCAATAACTTGCCTTCCACAAGTGTATATTTTTAATTTGATTTTTTTTTTTTTCTTTTAAGCTGTGCATATCACTTCTTAATCTCCCCCCATGCCACATCTCTCATTTTTATTTACTTTTATGTGAGCTGAAAGCCTTAACAATAAACCAGTTTGTTCCTGCTTTTTGCCTTCATGTTTCTAACACCCAAGTCTTGAAATAATTTGATGTAAAAAAAAAAAAAAAAAAAAAAAATACCTGGTCCAACTCCAGCAAAAAAAAAATACATACAAAACAATCTAACTTATTCAGTTTTAAATTTGAAGAGGATATCTTCCTCTAGTTCCAGTTTCTGTAAACAAAGTTGGAAACCAAAGTATAACGTCTAATTAGTTGTAAATTTAATATGAATTACTATATTGTACAGCAGCTGTTGTCCAGACCTTTCTCTTACATTTTCTTTTGTTGTATTGAAATTGTTCAATTGAGTCTTGCTTTAAGTTAAAAATGACCAAATGTTTGATCATTCAAATTCAACAAGGTGTAACCTCGTTAGGGTGATTGGAAAATATTTAGCCTCATTGTTCGGTGGTTTCTAATTTTGCAGCAATGAATGTTTGGTTTGTTGGAATATGCTACCTAGTTAAAGTCTTTGAATGGCTTTGAAGAGCTACCTGATGTTTAATGGTGAGTGCTTTTTTTTTATTTACTTTTCTTTTATAACTTATTTAGAAATATATTAAAATTGAGTACATTTTCTACAGATGTTCCTTTTTTTTTTTTTTTTTTTTTTTTTTTTTAGAAGTATGAAAATTGATATTTTCTTCAGGTTTTTCCCTTTTTATTTAATTAAAGAGCAGAATTAAAATTTATTAAAAAAAAAAAAAAAAAATTAATCTGAAACAAAGGTATTGACATTTGTGGTGCATGGTTTTGTAGAAACATTTATTATAGCATCTTTAAAATACTTGATATGTTCACCCTTCAGACATTTGCTTGTTGGGCTATTCAGTCTTGAGCTTATGCCTATATTATGTTGAGACATTGGTTCCTTCCAAGTTAAGCAATTTTAGGAGGAAATTAAAGTCTTGTAAATGATAATTAGATAAAATATTTTGTACTGCACGCCTAAACTCTGGATCAATGGCAATGTTGAGTGATCTCAATTTAAAAAAAAAAATAATAATCTAGGGTTGGTTTCAACTATAACTGGTGACTTACTACTTTGACTTTTGACTCTTTTTGCTTGACCTGTACAGTTAGCCACTTCTCTTCAACCAATGGACAGTCTTATGGCCACATCACATTGAAACACCAGTTCCCATATGATCACCGAAGTTAAGCAACATCAAGCTGGTCAGTACGTAGATGGGTGACAGTTTGGGAATACCAGGTCCTCTTAGCTTGGATGTGTGGGTTGTGTAATAGTTTGGAATTGTTAATCAGAGACTATAGTTGTAATTCTCATTGATTTCATTATATTCACCCTGTCCTCGGGAAAGGGATGAATCCACTTTTTCTCCTCCCAGCTATGGGTTAATTAGTAAGAATTGTATCAGTAAACTATTATCAAAAAAAAAAAATTATTTGAATCTAAAAATATTTTCTGGCTTTAAATAACCTACAAAAGGTAAAAACTATAGAAAACGAATCAATGAATTTCTTGAGTGTGCTGACTTGAAGACATTTAATAAATAAATAAAAAATCAGCATCTACTCAAAGATAGGTATCTATAAAACATAACTTGAATTAATATAAAATCTTTATTTTCAGATAGTGTGTTTCTGTAAAGAGATGAGGAAAAGCTATTCTTGGCTGATGCATTTCTTTTGATAAAGTCCTTCAGAACGAAGTGTGCCAGCTAGAATAGTTTTACTTGTCTTTATATATATATATTGTCATCCACAAACACTGTTTCGCTGTATCACAGCTCATCAGTGTGGCTAGACGTCCGTTTGCCTCCAGCTAGGATTGAAACCCAACTGAATTAGTGTCAGTCGGGGATTCTACCACTACGCCGTTGGCACACGGCAGGGATGAAGGTGAATATAAGCGTATTTATTTTTAGATAAACACACAGTGACCGAGAGAACTCGATTCGATTTACCAAAGAGTCTTGCATTATTAGCCGTAATAGTCACTGTTTACAAACCCACACTTCCTCCCCAGAGAGCTCAACCGAAATAAATTTTTCAGGAGCCTACTTAGAGCTGCTTATTCAAACCTTGGAATATATATATTCCAAGGTTTGAATAAGCAGCTCTAAGTAGTGCCAAAAATAAGCCTTCTGGCATAAAGTGCTCTATGCCATGAAAATGACAGAGCATTTGAATATTAATTCAATAACAAGGTCGGCAATGACTGGCCACTATAAGTTTCATGTGCTTGCATACAATCTTCAGGTATATATATATATATATATATATATATATCTATGATGGACTCCCGTTGATCTCAATGTTTGAGTATCAAACAACCTCATTCAGTTTTTATGTTTGTGCTGTATGTGACACTTCAGTCTCACTAGTGAACTGCATACAAGCCCACCTATTGTACAACAGCGAGGATCTCGGGACATAGTGACAGAAATATTTGCTGACGCTTTTTGCCATTGTCTTTTGTCTCTTAGCTAGTCAATATAACAGATTTCAAAATGTTCTGATACCACTTTGGCACACAAATATCTCCAGTTATTTCTATCCAGTGAAACCTGAAGTTAGTATGAGGCATATTGACAACTGAGATGTTATTCTGTCGCGTTTCTTTACACCTGAATCACTTGCTCTCACACACAATATATATATATATATATATATATGTATATATACACACAATTTTTTTTCACAGTTAACAATAATACATTTCCCAAAAAACCTATTTCGGGGTACATCTTAACTTTCGTTGTCCTGTTATTACCTGGATGTAAAAAAGATATATCTATTTCCATACCTGAGGATGATTGTATGCACAATTGAAAGCTTGTAGTAAAAAAAGACCTTATACAACTGGAATTTATAAACAGGGATCATAACATTCATCAACGGGTTCGAGGTTAATGTATTTTACTAAAAATTGTTTGCGAGAGTGATTCTTGCCATTTATATCATTAACTTCACTATCTGCTTTTTGTATGAATGATTCATGTAATATATATATATATATATATATATATATATATATGATGCTGTTTACATGGCATTCACAAATGAAACATCCTGTTTCCACTCACTGTTAGCTAGAGTTTTAGATTTACACAGGATATATCTTTGATATTGAGCACTTCTAAATATAGCATGCCTTAAGAAAAACTACTCTCTTTCTCTCACGCACACAAACACAAGACCCTCACCCAAGTTTGCACACACTGTTCAATGACATCCTCAGGTTGGATCTCTGTTCTCAATCACTGTGTACATCAAAAACTGGGAAAGACCTGTTGTACATTCACACTGAAATGAAAGATGAAGACTTATGCCACCTTGAGAAATGATAACGTATCCTGTTTCCAATAATGTTTTTATATATTAATATAGTTTCTGTTTATACGTTATTTTTATAGATATGAATTTCATAGAAAATGTGTCCTCCAACAGGAATCGAACCTGTATCCTACAAGGAACCATCATAGCCTGACGTGCCATACCATTTCGCTACAGAGGAAGCGTCTGGTTAGCAAGGTCGAATTACTGTTTTTAAACTACAAATTTCCCATGATTTCTCTCTAATGCTCATGTTATTATAAACAGAGCATTTACTTAAATATTTTATCTATAAAAATAACATTATATATATATGTATATGTATATAATATATGTATATGTATATATAAATAAAAAGAAAGAACAGTAAGATATAAAATCCGGTGTTCTTATAGATATTTTTATTTCTACACAATAGTGCTCAATGTAAATTTACAGAGCATTAATATTATAAATTAATTGATTTAAAATATGTTTGTTTTTTTTCGCTACAAAGTGATAACCATGTTTCAGAAATGGAAGCTAAAGCTTTCGAATTTAATTTTGTTATTAAACCAAAGACATTAGTTGCATTTCCTCGTCAATAAAACAGACAAAAGGATACCGATGAAATCAATACAAAAACTTATTAATAATAACCAGATGACAATCACACACACACACACACACACACACGTGTGTGTGTGTAATATATATATATAAGGGCTTTGCTTCTACAGTCAGGTCAGATAGGTAGGCAGATGAAATTTTGGATGACAACTGCCATGCAACTAACATTTTGGTTCTACATCCTCTAGCAATTCTTTACCTTCTATATCTAAAATGTTTGGCTGGTAATATGAAAAGGCTATACCTCAACTATTCAAAGGAACTGTCTTCCTCTATTCCAAGTGTGGACATTAATATAGACTAGCTAACGGAAACTCTCATTTAGTCACTTGACCCCAAATAACCCCTCCCCCCTTTTTTAATACCATTTTATTCCAATTAAGGCAATAAAGCCACAAGGACAAAATTGGGTTACTGAGTCTGAGAGAATGAGAAAAAGGAGTCCGAAACAATAAAAGAGTATAAATTAAGACAGAAAATGATGTTTGATATTGTATTTAAATTTTTGAAGATCAAAGTTAACTTGAAAGCACAAAGCCGATGTTTCAACAAATAAGAAACATCTAGCTATTTCGACTGAAATGATGAGACATTGCCCCCAAACTGGTAGTGCACTTAAATTCATAAAATCTACTTACTAAAGAGGAAAGCTCATCAGAACAGTTACTATGGAAATATTAATTGAAAAGGCACATGGAATTTGTTATGGTGGTGGGAAAGTGATTGAAGACAAGATGCCAGGTCAGGATGAATAATATTGCGGATTCTTTGTATTTTATCAAGAATTTCTAAATACATAGAAGCATCAGACCAGATGTGGCAGCAATATTCAATACATTTTTTTTTTCTCTGATCAAAACTCAACTTAAGAAAAAAATCTGCCGGCCATAAAAAAAAAGAAAAGGAATCTAGATAAATCTTTCTTCTATGTGGGTTGCCCCAACCACAGTGTAACATTTTCGGTATTTATAGGGGAAGCGTGTTCACAATCCAACCTAGGGCATTTGAAAATGGGTTAACCTTTGTGCCCTCTCCCAAAAATTAAATTTCTCAAAAGGATAGTTATTCCTTTGACACTGCTGTTCCTGTGCACACTTGACGCCTTCGACAATTTTTTAAGAAGCAATTATTAAAACCTAAATATGAAAGTGGATTTATACATTTTCTTTATTAAGAATTGACAACAAAAATATTAAACACTATTACTTTGCTTATTCACAAGAATAATTTTATATCTACAAGATTATAAAAAATATGTGAATAATAATGAAATTTTTTTTTTTATTTTTATTCATAAATTTTGAGTAGGAAATTTAAATAACGTTCAATAATTATGAATTTTACAAAAATTAAATTTTTAGCATTTTTATTTGCTCTCCCCACAAATCCACTAAAATTGAGCATCTGTTCCTCATATATTTTGATATGTAACTTTATATAAGTTTTTGAATAAAAAGATTTCTTTTCAAATGTATTTCTTTATATAATGGTAACTCAATAAATTTTTATAAAAGGTAAATAGTGAAGATGAGACAAAGAAATTTATTAACAGGCTTTATAGGAGTGCATCTGCTCCCTTTGATGTGAGGGGGGAATGCCTTGGTATCTCTGAGGATAAGTAATAATCATAATCCAAATTAAATGTAGATGGTACCTCCATTAATTTGCTGAAGAAAGAGCATACCATGATGAAAAAATGCCCCAAATATGATTAAAAGGAAAGATTACGAAATTTTAGCATCTCTTGTAAAAAAAAAAAAAACATTGATTTGGTAAATTCCTGCAAAAATCAAATAATTGCCAAATTTTAATGAAATTTTCAGGAGTTATTCACAAATGAATGAAATTATTTTTGAAATAATTTTGTTTCACATTTGTTACTCCTCTCTTAATTTTATTAAATTTCAGCCTCTTCGTATTTATATTAATTAAAAGTGGAACTCCTTGGAGAATTAAAATCAATTTTTTGAAAAATCATTTCCCAAAAATTCTGCCCTGAATTGTAAAATAAAAAAATGCAAGAAAACCATCTAATTATTTAATTAGAAAAGCTTTTAATTGCTTTTATAAATGAAATAGATTAAGGACACTATTGTCTTAAGAAAAATGTTTTTTGATTGAATAATGAAATTTTACAAGAATTGTTTTAATTTACTTGCTTTCTTTTTCTTTTCTTTTTTTATTTAGAAAAATTTGTAAACATTAAAAATCTTAAAATTCTGTATTAATTTCACCTTTTTAGATGATATTAACTAAAAATTATATTTATTAATCAAACTGATTTGTTACTAAGCTTTTCCAATATATTAAAATAATTTTTATTTAATTTATTTTTTTTAAAATTTTTTTAATTTTTTTTTTAATTTAATTTATTGTTATAAACATGCCAATTTTTGTAGATAAGGATTGCCAAACAACATTATCAGAAAATAAGGAGGATAACTATAGTAAATATATAGCCTAAATACATACAATTCAATAGCACATTGGCTCAGGGAGGAGGTTTTCATAAAAAAATTTTAAGATTACTGAGTACTTAAATTTTATATAAGTGGGGCTCACATCATTTTCTTTAATTGTTTTACAGATAAAGTCTCCATAGCACATCAGTTATTACATCAACACCTTAATTAAACAGCTAATTTCTGCGATATTTTAAAGTTAAAGTGAATATTTGTTTCTAGTCAGATTAACTATACTTTAAATCGGTTAATTTTCTTGAAATAAAGTTTCAGAAAAGTATATTTTACTTTTGGAACATCTTTCGATAAAGAGAATTACATTGCAATAAACACTATAAAAATGGCAGTAAAATAAATTTTTTTAGCAAGAAACAAACTCTTTCCAGTCAATTTAAATTACATTTGAATTACTGTAAAGTATTTTGCGAATTGCAAATATTAAAGTTACTCTATTAGTTTGAATTTAAGGTATAGTTAAAACTAAAAGTTTCAAGAAAGATTTTTCATTTTTAAAAAGGCTTGCAAATCTGTGGCGGTACCTAATTAAATGTTTTTCCTTCTTTGTAAATTTTGTTTTCTTCTAATGAAAAAGGCATTTTTTAAGTCAAAACTTTGGTCAAAATGTATTACAGTAAAACGTCAGTGAATTTAGATTGTTGTCATAAGATAAATAAATATTGCATTGTATGTTCTCGACAAATTTTTATAATAATAATAAAATAAACATTACTGATGGAGTTCAAATGACCGTCCTTTTAACACACCATTTTTTTCTGCACCCTCCATCACCCCTGGGTATAAAGGTTAAAACATTGCCAAGTATTTCTTGATAATGTGTGGTCAAATATCTGTAGTAAAGCCTGAATCTTCTCCACATCAACATTGAATGCCATCTGTCTCGACTTTTTTAAAGTGTGTGTGTCAAATTAGCTTTATAGAAAAATACAAGATTTGATGAGGAAAACAGCTTTAACCTTTTGAGCCCTGCATTCCTGAACAATTTTAACGCTTCTGCCTGGTCTCCTGAGTCAAAATTCGCAAATAATTGCTATGTAATGTTTCACACAAGATATAAAAACAGTTACTTGCATATTGCTAGTAAAGCAGTGGTCAGGGTTAAAGAAATATCAAGCTGAAATAATTTAAAATATTGACATTCGTGGTGCAGAGTCTCTTTAAATTTATTGTAGCATTTTGAAGATGTTTGTGCTTTTTAGACGCCTTGTTCAGATATTTGGAATGTGTGGCTTGTAGAATGGTTAGCTGCTTGGAATAAGAAAATGGCCAAGTTTGAATTCCAGTTGTATTCTGTTTACTTACATGCAAATGTCATTGGGAATGGTATCAATCCATCTCCCCGTTTCTCTCCCCTAGCTATGGGTTAAATAGTAGTTTGAATCTCATTTTTGAAAAGAATTTTTTTATTACAGAAATCTCTCATGTGTTTAATAAATACATTAATAGATAACTCAATAATCGAAAATATTAATCAAATATAACAAAATACACGTTTTTCAAATTTTAGAAAAATTTTAATTAATAAGTAACTATTAAAGAAATCAATTTTCAATTACTATGGTTAAAATAATGTTTTACCACACTAATCAAGTATTATGCATGCACTAATTGAATTTTGGTATGAAAAATTTTAGCACATTAATTGAATACGTGTTAATCGATGGATTCCTGTATTTATTCACCTGTGTACTTTAGCACAAAATGAATCAGAGTTCTCTCCCCTTCATCTTCATGACTGGGGAAAGTTTTATTAGCTAGGCTTTGAAACAAATGTCTGTTATGACCTTTGGAATTCTTATGCATTAGTATATATTAATAACTATATATATTACTTATGTCGGTAGTTCAACTCCGTTTCCTGTGTGTTCAATCGTCGGGTATTAATATTTAAGAACTTTTCAATATGGTGGTTTTAAAAAATTCTCAGCCTCATGGGAGAAGCTTGTGAATTGTTTAATATACTTTGGAGACTTGGATATGAATTTGATCGCAACAATCCTGGTCTGTATAGAGATGTTGGGATTATCCTTCTATGTAATACCAACCCGCAACAAACAGCCCGGCAAATAGCTGATCAAATTCTTCAAGGATCATGAATTAAGTACAGTAACCCGGATATAAGAGAGTTGTCGGGACCGGAGAAGGGGGTCTCTTATATCCGGGTTTGGTCTATTATATATACATTAACACAGGCTCTAATTTGGGACCAGATAAAATCTCTCTTATATCCGGGTTACACTCGTAAAAATCATTGGCAATGCATTTTTATAGTGAAAATCATTGGCAATGCATTTTTATAGTAAAAATCATTTGCAATGCATTTTTATACAGTGTAACCCGGATATAAGAGAGTTGTCGGGACCGGAGAAGTCTCTTATATCCGAGTTTCTCTTATATCCGGGTTTGGTCTATTATATATACATTAACACAGGCTCTAATTTGGGACCAGATAAAATCTCTCTTATATCCGGGTTACACTCGTAAAAATCATTTTCAATGCATTTTTATAGTAAAAATCATTGGCAATGCATTTTTATACAGTGTAACCCGGATATAAGAGAGTTGTCAGGACCGGAGAAGTCTCTTATATCCGAGTTTCTCTTATATCCGGGTTTGGTCTATTATATATACATTAACACAGGCTCTAATTTGGGACCAGATAAAATCTCTCTTATATCCGGGTTACACTCGTAAAAATCATTTGCAATGCATTTTTATAGTAGAAATCATTGGCAATGCATTTTTATAGTAAAAATCATTGGCAATGCATTTTTATAGTAAAAATCATTGGCAATGCATTTTTATAGTAAAAATCATTGGCAATGCATTTTTATAGTAAAAATCATTGGCAATACATTTTTATAGTAAAAATCATTGGCAATGCATTTTTATAGTAAAAATCATTGGCAATGCATTTTTATACAGTGTAACCCGGATATAAGAGAGTTGTCGGGACCGGAGAAGTCTCTTATATCTGCGTTTCTCGTATATCCGGGTTTGGTCTATTATACATACATTAACACAGGCTCTAATTTGGGACCAGATAAAATCTCTCTTATATCCGGGTTTATCTTATATCCGGGTTACACTGTATTACTACGAACACCAATGCCAAAGCGATCAATTTTCTGGATGTAAGTTTTGACTTATCCAAGGAAATATATAAACCTTTCACAAAGTAACTCTATAACCATACACTAGCAAAGAATCTAACCATCACTGAGGAATTTTAAATAATTTACACAAATCAGTACAATTTAGACTTTCAACTGACTTTAGCAATAAAGATATTTTTGATAAAAACAGGACCAAATATGGAGATGCTTCGAAAAAAGCAAAGTTAAATCTAGAATACTTAGATAAAAACAAGACAGACTTAAACGGAAAAAAGCAATATAATTTGGTTTAACCCACCATTTAATTGAAATGTTAAAACCAACATCATTAAAATTTTCCTTAACTTGATCCATAAGCATTTCAGCCATATCCTAATGACTAAAAAGATTTTCAACAAAAACAACATTAAAGTTAGCTAGAGCTTACAAAAAAAAATCTAACAGTATATATCGCACCATAATAATGTTAAACAAATACTTAAGCAACCTCCATGGTAATAATAATAATACCAAAATTTATAAAGCTAGTATTAAACATGATCATGAAACTAAATTTGACTTTGGTTCCACTGTAAACCATTGGAAAATCCGGCATTACCAACATAAAATGACACTTACTAATGGACAATATTCCAATAACACTCTAAATTTTTCTGTGAAATTAAAACAGATAACTACACACCATTAGTAAATTGGGATTGCAACCAAACTCTTTTGTGGCAATGTAAGTGGAAGGGGATGTAACTTGTGCCTTTTTGGAAAAAAAAACTCATTCTTAAACACATTGTTCAGCCGGTAATATTTAGCCCCCCCCCCCACACACACAAGGATTACATGTGGCACAAGGCCGGGTTTAATGTGGGTTTCCAAACCCGTAGCCTTGGCCAAAAATATTTCCTATTGGAACCCGTAAAAACGGGTTCAGGGTCAATCTACATCCCCGAACGAGACTCTGCCCTTCGGCTGAGCCTCGTCCGGGTTCCTCTCTGGCTTCAGGCAGAGAGTTCGACCAAATAACTAGACGCAGGGCCAGCAGGTTGGGGTTATCAAATGAAGTGAATTGATAACCACATACATTCATAGAAAAAAAAAAAACTTTCTTAAATATTTTGATTCTGGTTAGCATATTAATCTAACAATTATTAGATTTACCCATTATTGACTAGTCTTTTTTTTTTTAATCTACTCCCTCCAACCTGCGATACTGCTTCTCTCTTAACATTTGCCCTCCATATATTTTTATAACTGTTTTCCTCTTATTAATTTTATTTTACCTTTTATTCTGTCTTTTTTCTTTTCTGTTTTTCTTCTTTTTTCCTTTTCTTTTTTTTCCTCTTTTTTCTTTTCTTTTCTTTTCTCTTTTTTCTTTTCTTTTCTCTTTTTTCTTTTCTTTTCTCTTTTT
>OZ038519.1:50834324-50839324 GCA_964036315.1 Acanthosepion esculentum | reverse complement strand
TAATTACTTTTTCTCTGTAAAAATTTAATTATTTTTATGGAGGCGTCACCGCAGAAAATGTGATAACTAAAGTTTAAAGGTAATTGTTAAAAATGAAAAAAAAAAATCTTGGAAGTTTTTTTAGTTTTAATTTCAAGCTAATAGATTAAACTTTTAATATTTCCAATTTCAAAAAATAATTGACTGGAAGGATATTATTTATTTTTTGCTAAAATACCTGATTAGTACCCTATTTTAGTCGTCTTTCATCACAATTGTCTTTATTAAATCTTCCAAGACTAAAATATACTTTTCTGAAACTTTATTTGAGGAAAGTTGACTGACTTGACTACAATTAAGCTGATTTGAAACATAAGTTTAAAATATTACAGAGCTGCATTCTAAACAGATCGGTTGCTGTTTTGATAAGGTGATGACAGATCTACTCTTGTTGTATGGAGACTTTACCTGTAAATTATAATTGAAGAAAATGATGCAAATACCTTTCTAAGACAATTTTATGTACTCAGTAATTATAAATATTTAGGAAAATATTCTCTGTAATCTAATGAATTTTAAGTACTTTGACTTTAAATTTACTATAGTTAGTCATTGCCTTTATTTGTGGATAATGTGTATGGCAGCCCATGCTTACAAAAACAAAAAATTAAAATTTTATTTATAAATCTTGGGGTTTGATGATTAAGCTTTTCCATTTATGATTAGTAAATATAGGTTACATTTATAACTTCATCTAAAAGGCTGAAATTAATACATTTTAAAAGATTTGAAACTTCGAAAAATTTATTAAATAAAAAAAAAAAAAAATGGAAACAATTCTTGTAAAAATTCATTATTCATAGGAAAAATCTTTTAAGATCAGTGTTCTTAATATCTTAGAAAAGCTTTTAATTGCTTTTACAATTAAATGTCAGTTTTATCACATTTTTTTGTTTGATGATTCTTGGTAAATGGTGTTTCTATTTGACAAAAACAAATTGATAATTTAAATTCAAGAAGTCCTGCTTGTAACTAATACGAAGATGGTGGAATTTTAACTTTATTTTTTTTTTTTTTTTTGAAATTTCATAAAATTAAGTGGGTGTTAACAGATAAAGAGAAAATATTTTTAAAAAAATAATTTCATTCATTCGTGAATAAGTCCTGAAATTTCATTAGAATCCAACCATATGAATTTTACAAGAATTTTCAAAACTTTTTACAACAAACAAACAAACAAACAAGCTAGCTAAGTTTCCTTTGCTAACTAATCTTTGGCCCACTATTGACAAAGAAAAACAACTTTTTGAACAAACTAGAAAAAAAAATAAAGTAAAACAATAGGAAAATATTTAGGTTTTTCCTGTTAGTAACAACTTTTTTTTTTATCAAGTTTAGAGCACTTCTCACTTTTATGCATTTTTATTTTTATTTTTTTTTTTTTTTTTTTTGTGTTAGAAAACTTTTCCAGATACCTACTTAAATTTTTTCAATGTCTTTTTCTTTTTCTTTACAAGAAAATCTTAAAACACAACTTTCATATATATATATATATATATATATATATATATAAAATATTATTTTTTTTTTTTTTTAAATGAATGAATTAAAAGGAAAATAGTTTACTTTAATCCTTGATTAAACTTGGTCAGTCTTAGCCTGACTTTCATTCGGTTTGCTTTTCTTATTCTGTTTGATACTCATAAAGTCTCTTTTTATTACATGATTTGGAATTAAAAACAATTTTCTTCAGGCAAAATTTTAACTTTCATGGAGAACACGATGAGGCATGCTTTTCAGGATGTTACCAAGTTTTTTTATTGTTTTATTTATTTTTTTTTTTTTTTTTTTTTTTATTAACACTCATGCTGAATTAAATTGTACAGTTGCAATTTTGTCATGAAAAAGTCCTGGGATTCTCTGAATTTGGTCAACACCCTGAATAAGGTAATGTTAATTTTATTTTAATCCAGCAACAAAGCAAAGTTGAAAAAGCTCCATAGAGCCAGATTAATGACCTTAATGGGTATTGAACTGATAGAGACTTGGGAATTCTGATGAACTGTGGTTTGCAAAGCCTTTAATAAATGTACTTGTTTTTCTGACTTAAATGTGAAAAGGTTAACTTTTGCACATTTTTTTGAGGCAAGAAAAACTTTGACATCTTACTTTAAATGGCACAGTCAGTTTAAAATGTCTTTCAGCGAAAACCATTTTCACTTGAAACATGGAGGCAGGTCGGGGTAGGCAAGAGTTTTGCAGTCAGTCATTTCATATCCTGAGAAGATTTTTAGGTGCCAATTGGAATTTCTTAATTTGAGAAAAGAAAATAGTTAAAGTGGAAAATATTGTTATTAGTAAACGGAGAAGAGGGAAAAATTTTTTAATAAGGGGCAGCATTTGTGAAGTATTATAATTATTTACATATCCTCATCACATTCACGTTTTGGGATCATAACTTCAAACTTTCGTCCACCAGACCTTGTATTACTAGTTCCTCTTTTATTCATACTCATGTCTCGAGTTATCTCCCTTTAACTCAACGAGTTTTCTGTTCACCACTGCAGTAGCCAGGTATTGAACTCACAACTCTTTGGGTCAAGTCACTAGAATCTGACCAACGCTTTTATCCACTGCACCATGTGCTCTGGTGGACATCAGTATATGAATTTTTGGAACTTATAAACCTAATTTCTCAGTAACATAGGTTTATATGTTCCAAAAATTCATGTACTGATGTCCACCAGAGCACATGGTGCAGTGGATAAAAGCGTTGGTCAGATCCTAGTGACTTGACCCAAAGAGTTGTGAGTTCAATACCTGGCTACTGCAGTGGTGAACTCGTTGAGTTAAAGGGAGATAACTCGAGACATGAGTATGAATAAAAGAGGAACTAGTAATACAAGGTGTGAGAGAAAAAGCAATAATAAAAGGTCTGGTGGATGAAAGTTTGAAGTTATGATCCCAAAACGTGAATGTAAGGAGGAGTTGTCGGAGAAGAAGTCTCTTATATACATTAACACAGGCTCTAATTTGGGACCAGATTATATCCGGGTCACACTGTACTTCACAAATGCCACCCTTATTGCCACCCTTATTAAAAAATGAACTTTTTTTCTTTTTTTTCAGTTTACTAATCTTTTCAATTCCAATTGGCACCTAAAAATCTATGAAATGATAGACTGCAAAACTCTTTAGCCTACCCCAACCTGCCTCCATGTTTCAAGTGAAAATGGTTTTCGTTGAAAGACATTTTAAACTGACTGTGCCATTTAAAGTAAGATGTCAAAGTTTTTCTTGCCTCAAAAAAAATGTGAAAAAAGTTAACCTTTTCACATCTAAGTCAGAAAAACAAGTACATTTATTAATGGCTTTGCAAATCCCAGTTCACTACCCATTAAAGGCACTTAATCTGGCTCTATGGAGATTATTAAACTTTATTTTAATCCAGCAACATGGAAATTCCAATCACCTGAAGAAGTAAGAAACCTCATGAATATGACAACAATGTACCAAATGAAAAAAAAATCAAACGATTCATAAAAGTGAAATTGATGTCAGATTCCAATCTATATTTAATTCCAACTATTTATAGAATTGTGGGAGTGGATTTTGCACGCGCAAAAAATAAATTTTAATTTCAACATAAATATGCATTTTGGTGCTGTTATTCCAGAGCTACATGGGCAGAGGGAGATTGAACAAAACACACGCCCTTTTGTAAAGTTTGTTTCAAGATAAATCACAGTTGGGCCCCACCCTGTTTTTATTTTTATGTCTTTATGCCAAAGAAAAAAAAAAAAAAAAAAAAACATTAAAAAGCCTTCAATTTTATTGATCCACAAAAGAGGTTACTAAATGTGTGTGTGTGGGGTATTTTCACCTTGTGCGTGTATGTGTATATATATATAATATATATATATATATATATATATATATATATTTTCGCTTGACGAGGAAATGGAACTAATGTCTTTAATTTGGTAACAAAATTGAATTCAAAAGGCTTTGCTTCCATTTTCAAAACATGGTTATCACTGTGTAGCGATAAAAAAACCATATTTTAAATCAATGTGTGTGTGGAGGAAGAAGGAAGTAAAGGTGGACAGGGAGAATGAAATAATTTCAGAATCAAATTCTGCTAAAAAAAAAAAAAAAAAGTTTGCATGGCAAGAATTCAAAGGCAGCCACTTAGGATCTGGCGCACGTAGAAATAAATTAAGGAGTTTCTGAGTAATTAATGGATTTTATTTATAATCTGACATTATTACTTTAAACATTTTTTTTTTTTTAAAATCAGCAATCTCACCTCTACCAGGCTGTATGTTTGAGAGTCTTGGTAGAGAATATGTGCCTCAAGCAGGGTTTGAACTTTCATCTTCTGGTTTCACCTATAAGGAAGAAACAAGTTCAAACCCTGTACAAGCCATTTTTTCTTTAAGACTCTCGAATGCCCAGGTTGGTAGACATAAATTTACACTGTTTAAAACAGTATACTCAAGCATGAATATCAACTAAATGTTTAAAATAAGAAATAAATTAAAATAAAATCCCTCTCCCCCAGTGTCCTTTAAACACGAGAGAAAAAAAAAATAGAACAAAAATAACACTTTTCATCAAGCTTTTTTTTCATCATTTATACAGAAGACAATAAGAGATGATGATGATGATAATAATAATAATCATAATCATAATAATAAGAACCCCATGGGAGTTTGTGTAAGAAGGTCACACTTCAGTATTTCCTGAAGCCAGAACACTGAACTTGATTTGCTGTACACCGCCCAACATTTTTTCGTTCGGAATAATTCTTTTGCGTTACATTCAAAGTTTTTAAACGATTTCTGATTGCAGATGGGCCGCTGCTAGCAGAAATTGTGACTGGCTTAGTTGATGTGCCCCCTCCTCCGCTATTCATGGATATCTTATTCTCAGGTAGGCTAGCAGATTGCCGGAGAGGACCATGTTGTGAATTCCCATGTAGACTTAGACTCCCCACTGTCATAGCTGTAGAGAGAGGG
>OZ038519.1:50821824-50826824 GCA_964036315.1 Acanthosepion esculentum | reverse complement strand
ATCATATGTATGTGCGTGTGCTGGCATGTATATGCTAGTAAGTAAATAAATAACAAATTTAGCCAAGTGGTGTGTGTATATGTATATATATATATATATATATACATATATATACGTGTGTGTATATACGTGTGTGTGGGTGTATGTATGTGTGTATATACGTGTGTGTGGGTGTGTGTATACATACATACATATACACACACACATGTCTAAAAAGATAAAAATATTAAAGTGCAAAAAATACAAAAACAATCAGATTAGCTAATCTCTTCTTCAGTCATTAAGCAACAAATAAAATTTCTTTGGACAAGACTTGCCTCCCAGATTTCCATCACTTTTTATAGTTTTTTTTTTTTTTTTAAATTACTTTTATAATTTCATTTGTGATGTCAATGAAGACTTGTTGCCATTTTTGTAATGTTAATGAATACTTGTTTTCACTTTCGTAATGCTCGTTGTAGTAGAGACTTTGTAATCACAGCTACAACTATAGTATGTTGTCAAACAATGTTGGTGTCAGACGCATTCCAATAATCTTGCACTCATCGTACTTGCTCGATAATACTCGCTTGAACAGTAATCGGAATAGAAAAATAGTATAGTGAATAAAGTAGAGAAGAGCGGTTGTTTAGTAATAGAGAATAGAAATGCGATCCGTATAGTACAGAGGATAGAATAGAAATAGGAATCATTAGTCGTCGCAATACTTTCTACTTATGCATTTCCTCTATGGTAACGTGATCCACATTATTCAGTAATGGGATTGCCTGTGTTTGCTCACTGGCAATCTATATTCGTATATAACAAT
The DNA here is from genome assembly GCA_964036315.1 of Acanthosepion esculentum. Lineage (NCBI taxonomy): Eukaryota > Metazoa > Mollusca > Cephalopoda > Sepiida > Sepiidae > Acanthosepion > Acanthosepion esculentum. The sequence continues at coordinate 50,826,016 of OZ038519.1, read as the reverse complement.
TTGTATAACATGATTATCTCCTGATGGATGAGATTTCAAATCAATTCAGTTACATTTTTATTTTAATAATTTAGAAAGACTACCTACAAATATTTGAAGGTAAAAATATTGGTTAAACCCAGAAATAAAAATATTATAAACATTGTAAATTTTCCAGCAAGGATTTTTTTTATTTTTTCCTCCCCCCCCCCTTCAGTTTGATACTCAAAATGCATTTCAGAGGCTAAGACACAAAGTATTCAACTGTTTTCTTTTAAGCAATAATGAACAATTGCTTTTGGCAGAAATGCTCGAAATGAGTTTCATCCAGGTATGGATTAACTAGCAGTGCTGACTGGCTTTTTTTTGCTCGGGGGTGGCAATCTGTCTAGGACAGAGGTGGGTAACCCTTAGCATGCATATCAAACATAGCATGCTGATTACTTGTTTCTGGCACGTGAAACTTATTCATTAGATTCTCTTTTATTCTTTCTCCTCTTTCACGTATATCATTATCTCAGGTATTTTTATTTTACAGACTGAAGAATGTCACAATCCTCAGCTAAGGAACGATGTCATTCAAATGAAGAAGATATTAGAGAATTTAAAGAATACTGGACTGAAACATGTGGTTTGATTAATAAAGACAATAAAGCCCTATGCATGTTCTGTTGGATGTAGTTTATCATCTTATGCCAGGAATCTGATGTAGCTTATCGTCTTACCCAGAACGATCAAAATGTTTAGATTTCAGTATTAAATAACCCAAACAGGTTGATATGCTGCTAACCAAAATCAGTCAAGTTCTGAACATTGACTTTCACACAAATACTGTTGGAAAAAGGTATTCATTTATTTTCTTCTTCACCATCTAGAGCAGGGGTTAGCAACCCTTGACATGTATGCCAAACATGACACACTGATGACTTGTTTCTGGTACGTGAAACTTATTCATTAGATTCTCTTTTATTCTTCCTCCTCTTTCATGTATATCATTATCTCGTATATTTTTATTTTCTGCCCTTTACAGATTGTGCAGATAAGAGATGGAAGTATCAGAAAGTAATGCGAAAAACAAAGTATTAAGAGCTTGGAATAGCTTCCAGAAGATTTTGTGTTAAAAAAAAAAAACAACCTTGCAACAGCATTACTATCCATGTTTTCATCTACATATGCTTGTGAATCTTTGTTCTCAGTGATGAACTCTGTTAAGTCTTGCCACAAGAGTAGCCTAGTAGTGCATGTATATCTTTCAAGGTTACTAAATATAAACCCGATATAAAATCTGTCATCAGTGATGCGGCAACAGAAGTCCCACTAATAATATATAAAAAGAATCAACAAGTTTTTTTGTCTCTAGTTTTATCGGTTTTATTTTGAAAGTGGTAAAGGTCCAGCACTGTTTAAAGATAAATAAATATATTTTGTTTTCTTCATACATAAGAAATTTCACAATCACGAATCCCATGACCCATCAGGGGTGGAGGTGCAACACATGTACCATGGATGCAGCATGAGTAGTGTTTCTTGGGCAAGATAGAACCCAACCCTCTCCAGTCCTGTTTGAATTCAGGATTTTCCTTTGCCTGGGCCAGTTGCCACCCAAGGCTATAGAACCTAGCTGGAGAGAGAAGAATAGGATTCATACCTTTCCCAAGGATATTAGCACGTAGGTGAATGTAATGGATCAGATTTAAAATCAGCAGAAGGTTATTTTTTTAGTCATAAAAATATATAACTGGGAAAAAAATTATGATTGATTAATAAAAAAAAAAAAAAATAAAATAACAGTGTTAACTTTTGTGTTGATGCTAATAATAATTAATAGTGTCTTTAAATTGTGTGAGTCTGTATAGCAGTTACATTTATACTTAAAGGCTAATAAATAATATCAGAAAAACTTTTTTGTAAAAACCTGTCAATTTTTTTCATTCAGTCAGTTTCACATGATTTACATAATTTCTTACAATACAGTGTCTTTACTGCTCTGGGGTGATATTTTATCATTTAAAAAGTTCTTCACATGCTTAGGAGATATCAAATAAGATGTTCTCAAAAAAGTTTGTTTTGGCATGTGGAAAAATATTGTGTCAGAGATTTGTTCGGTTTTGGCACACACTCTTAAAAAGGTTGCTCACCCCTGGTCTAGAAGAAAAACAAAATTAAAGCACCACTCATTTGTGGGTATCTTTAAACAAAGAAAAGGCTAAAGAGTAAACACTACACAAATTAGATCTAAAAGTTCAGGGGGGAGCAGACTCAGTAACCTTCCTGCAGTAGCACTGATACCAAACTATTGGTTTATGATTTCCAAGAATCTTGATGTATGGGTGGGCAGCCCAAAGTCTCCATAGCTCCTGTCCAGGCCTGTAGTGCAAGACAGATGGATGGCAAGTCACTTTTTATCACACCCCTTTAGACAGTCATTTTAGGGTTGTTCATAAATAATAATTTGAGAAGTTGTGATGAAAAGTGAGTAAAATTTAAATGCAGGATTTTAAAATTAATAAATGAGCAAATAATAAATTCGAGTTTTTGTACATTTTAAGTAGGCACTCTCTCTCTCATATATATATATATATATATATATATATATATATATATATATATATATATATAAGTGGACATGGAAGTCAGCACTTATATATTGCCTGACGATTGCACTAGCATGAAACAGACTGCCGCCTCTAAGTGCTGACTTCCATGTCCACTTTTATATTTACACACGCTCTATCTCTGATATTGAGCACTTTATCCCATAAATATAACACACTTTAAGACATATATATATATATATATATATATATATATATATAAGAGAGAGATATGAAAAATTTAGATGTAGACTTCTTTAATCAATTGGAGATAAGATTAAGTTTTCCAATGAATACAAAATATTTTTGCTCACCTGTCCCAGGAGGAAAGGTATTTCAGGTTCCACAATATCAACAGATTTAGGGCAAGCTAGAAAAACAAGAAACAAACAACATCATTATCATATATATATATATATATATATATATACACACACACACACACACACACAGAGGACGTCTTATACACATTTTGAAGCTTTCTCAAGAAATAATCCAAGTAACTAGTTCCATTAATATCTAATTTAAATAATGTCTATGAAGACAGTATTTATTATAAATGCACGCTCTTAAGATTTTGTCATCACGTTTTCAAATTGATGTCCATTATGATCCAGACGAACAGCAATCAACATTAGCATCCAACCATGAGACCTTGGTCAAGGAGGTGACTTCTTGATAATATCGGCCTGGCAATATGCACTCAGCAGGTGGCACTGTTGAGAAGTACCTGAAAATCACACCACAGGTGGACCAAAGTTTTGTGAGTGAAATCAGAGAATAAGAACTTTTTGGAAGCCGTCGATATTTGGGATAGCACAAAGTCAAAAGACATCATGACTGAGGATCACATAAGATTATATAATCTATCAAAGAAACTCTAAGATCTGCTCTGTATAAACTGAGTGTTGAAGAAATACAAATGTGCTTTGAAAATATATATATATATATATATAAAATCACAAACACACAGAGTGTTTTAAAAATATGTATACACATTTTGAAGCTTTCTCAAGGAATAGTTCAAGCAACTAGAAGCAATTATATCTAAATTAAATTCATTTATTATAAATTCATGCTCTTAAGATTTTATCATTGGATGTTTTCAGATTGAGGCCAGTTATGATCTGGACATTGCTGAAAACACAATGGAATCACAAGCAGCAATCAACATTTTGATAAGTTTCTTGGATTTCTGTTAAAACTTTCCATTACTCGTTCTTGCTTCACAAGGCATGGTTGATATCCATGGCCCTCCAAAGTGGTTCTTGCACACACCAGGTACAGTACCATCAGATTCAAACTTATCTCTATGAAATTCTAAGACATATGGGCGGATCTGAATGAAACTCTTTGGTGCTGCCTTTGAAATTTTGGTACTTTCATTAGCATTTCAGAATGAACTTGCCTTGTTCAAAGCTAAGCCGGGATGACATTAGTTATATTAATGTATAAATCTGAAAAGAAAGCTAGTTGACTTTGACTATACACTGAAAGTTTGTATACATTTGAGACCCTCCCTCACATAAATATGGTGTAAAATCTCAGACTGATACCAAATTAGTCAGGTTTCAATCCTGGCTTGAGGCAATCGAAGGTCTAGCCACACTGATGAGCTG
>OZ038519.1:50806824-50816824 GCA_964036315.1 Acanthosepion esculentum | reverse complement strand
AACTCGGCTCTCTGAGCTCAAATTCAATCCGTTATCCATCACACGGAAACTTTATAAAATTTTAATTTCTTTGTCTTCTTTACTCGGCTCCAATTCTTGAACTCAAGATGAGAACAGCTCTGCTCGATATGTGCCGTCCAATGATAAATAGTGAAAATATCAGAATGTACAATCTCACTGACAAACAACATTCAAATTTTCTTTTCTTTAATTTAAAAGGAAAAGTTCAAGTACAATAGTAAACACTTTATCATCATCATCATCCTAAATATAGACATTCCTTAAGAAATACACAAACTGATCATGTCAGAATTTTAGGCACTGAATTGTAAGTCGTGTTGTTGGTCTTGACCTGGCATCTCGGCTTCAGTCACTTTCTGCCATAATGTAGATTCCCTGTGCTTTTTTCCGTAAATACTTTCATAGTAATTATTCAGATGAATTTTATGAATTTAAGCGCAGTACTAGATTGGCGGCAAGGTCTCATTTTTCAGTTGAAATGGCTAAATGTAACCGTTAGTTCTATGCAAACAGTTTCTTCTATCGCAATTCTTGCTTGTAAAACTCTTCCACCTTCTTGCATCCCAGCAGTGATGTAGCTAAAAGGGGAGGTGGGGGGATAGGCAGTCCACCCTAGGGTAGCACTTTTGATCTGCAGTGAGTTTTCAGAAAAGAAAAAAAGAAAACAATAGCATAATTTCAATAATTTTTGGAACAAAAAAAAAAAAAAAAAAAAAAAAAGCAGCAATAAGGAAGAAGCCATTTTGTCTTTGATAACACTGGTTCCAACCCAGCCAGCAATAAAAAAAAAATTCTCCAAAATGCTCTGTCAGCTGGTGGGGGGGATATACCCCACTTACAACATATGAGCAAAAGGCGTGAAAAAAATTTGTACATTTTTAAAGAGCTTGACATGGGGTCGGATTAAGTGAATTTAGTGAATCCAGTTTTTTCAAACCTATGATGTGAGACTTTGGCATCATTTCTTTGATTTTTCATGCCTGCGAACTGTTAGTGAAAAGAAATTAAATAAGTGAACCAATTGTTTTTTTATCTTATCATAGGCCTAGTTTTATTGTTACTTTTAATTATAAAATAGATAAATAAATTGAAATAATTTCAATGCTTTAAGGATATCACATGCATTCCAATTTTTCCGGAAATATTGTACAGAAATTTAAAAGAAATTTGAATTTTTTTTTTTTTTTTTTTTTTTTTTTTAAGTGCAGAAACTTTATTTAAAGTCCAAAAATGGGTAGGTATATTTTTCAATTTACAAATTTTCACAGTAGTAAAACAATGCAATGTTTTATTTTTTGTTTAGATATATGAAGTTTTACTAAGCAAAATAGACTAAGAATTAAAAGTATAACATTTATTTCAGTTTTTAAAAGTGAAATTAATTTTATTGGATTTTAATTTTTTACTACTTTGCTAATAATAACTTCAGCTACGTAAAACAAAATAATTTAAATAAAAAGACATTACATTTTTTTTTACATTGTTAGAAGAAAAATGAACAGTGTTTCTGTTAACATGGCATTTAATTTATGACTCTTCACTTGTTAGAATTGAAATAAATATTAAAAAATACTGATAGATTATGAATTAAAAGTATGTTTTTTGTTTACCTTTTTAAATAAAACAGATGGTATATAAACAAAAACAAGTTATCTTCTTTTAATATCGTAAAAAATTTAAAGTTTTTTTTTTAGAAAAAAGTAGTGATGTCTTCAATAACATTTTTTTACATATCCCCAGTTTTATTTTGTTTTAAAATAAGCACAGTTGTAATTTTATTTCATAGAATATCAATGAAAATACCACATGAACAGAAACACGGAAAAAAAACTGGCATCATATGAGCATTAGATTCTGAGAAATGGATAAAAATTTAAAATGTGTGTGTGTGTGTGTGTGTGTGTGTGTGTGTGTGTGTGTGTGTGTGTTTTTGGCATGGGCGGCAAAATCACTAGCTACACCAGTGCATCCCAGTCAACTTTTTCAAAAATTTAAATGTTAATCATTATCTTTGGTCTTAATTCTTGTTCTTTTAGTGTTCTTTCCCTCCTCAAGTCCTTTTTTTTTTTTCCCCACCTAATATTCTCTAACATTCAGTGACCCCTTGTACCTTAGTAGCTTTATTGCTTTGCTTGGGGTGAAATGATTAAAAATACAGTGTGTAAGTAAATATTGTATTCTAATGTTATGTGCATATTATCAATGAAAATAATTAAAATTAATGCCCGCCTGGTGTGTGTGTGTGTGTGTATATTATATATATATATATATATATATATATATATATAAAAATGTTACACTCGTGGAACAATAGTACTAATAGTTAAATATTTATAGCATAAAAAAAATTATAGAATGGTAAGAATTTTTTTTTGGAAACTGAGAAATGGAATTAGCTTACATGTCTTGTGAGTTCATCCATATTGTCTGAGAGTTTGGAAACAGCTTGGGTTAAATTGTCAAGTCGAGCTTCAAGAATATTCAGATGGACTTCATGGCGTTGGACCTACACAAGAAAAATGTGTATTAAAAAAAAAAAAAAACCTCGGTTAAAAACAATATCAATAACTGTTATTCGGCAAAACTTGAGTTAATTAGTCCACTCATAAAAAACAAGAAAAATTTTTTGTGGGGATTGGAAATAATTTTTGTAGATTAGCCGTCCTTAGATTTTGAGGCATGACACTTGTCACAATAAAAATATTGATTCTGAGGGGTCTTGTTCATAATATAGTGTAAAATCAATCCCTGACGTTTTACAGAGTTATCAGGACCTAGTTGTTCCTGCATACGAAAACCATTATCTTTTTTTGGGCCAAAAGCTACCTTTTAAACAAACAACTGAATACTTACAATTTTAATTAAGGAACAAAAAGAAAGTCCAATCAAAAGGTTGAGTATACATGGGGTGGGGGCGTTAGAGATGTTTTGGTATGCAAGGAAACAGCAACCCCCAAAAAGTTTGTGAATCACTAGACTAAATGGTTTCTGTCCACAAATGAAATATCTGGGGGTATTAATCAAGTTTCTCTGCCACCTGAAAATTGGAAAGCTACCACTCATAAAAAGATCATTTTATTAAAATAAATGAATGAAAAAAAATAAATAAATGAATGAAAAAAAATAAATAAATGAATGAAAAAAAATAAATAAATGAATGAAAAAAATAAATAAATACAAAAAATATAAATAATTACAGTTTCCTCAGTCTTTTTTGTTGCATTCCGAAGGCGAGCGACCGTTCGATTGAGAAAATTCATCATTTCTTCTGACTGTTTACGATATCTCTGACTCAGTTCATCCAGAAATCTGCAGAAGATAAAATAAATATATAACATTGGACTTATTATTGGGCAAAACAATATTAACCCTATCCCAGGCAGGTTTTTTGGAATTGTGAAATTGGGGTGGGGGTTGCCTGACTTTAAAATGGCATAGAGTTCCAAATAATGGTTTAAACTGTTTGAAACTTTGCAGGATTATTCTTTTATCTTTTTTATTTTATAAGTTGGGCACCTCGAAGCGGTGTAATGGTTAGCAAGCTTGTCTCGCTGAAACAGTTACGACTGAATAGCGAGTTCAATCTTCACTGGGTGCTCCAAACTTTCGGCCTTGTGCCACATTTAAGCTACGCTTGGAAAATCACTATACTTGGGCACCTCGGCATGGTCTAATGGTTAGCTTGTCTCGCTAAAACAGTTACGGCTGAATAGTGAGTTCAATCCTCACTGGGTACTCCAAACTTTTGGCCTTGTGCCACATCTAAGCTACACTTTGAAAATCACTATCTTTTATTTAAAGTTTTTATTTGGTCATGAAAACATGAATTTGAAAAGTAAATAAACCAAATGATTCAATGTAATCATTTCATTTACAATGCAAAAACATTAATGCTGAATGTACTTTGAAATATTTGTGTACTTCAGTCATAAAGTACTTGGATTAAATGGCTAAAGAAATACTATGTGGAATTTTCTAAAATTACAAAAATTCCCATGTCTGCAAAAATAAGCTGATGTCAGCAATTACAAAGCAAAAGAGTATTTACTACATTCGGAATTACGTTTAGAATAACTCAAGTTTTTCATGACAGTCTATTTTTAGCAACATAACCATATTGAAAAATAAATTCAAAACTTACCTGCTACTGAGGGAGACGTTTAGTTCGAGAGCTTTTATACGATTATTAAGTCTCATAATTGCTGATTCCCTCTTAGCCGCTGGGGGTAAACCAACCCGAACGAGAGTGTACAGAGGTCGTCCTTTAGAATCAGGTTCAGCATCCATCTCTTTGTCTAGCTGTGCAGTCTTTTGGTCTGGTCTCATCACAGGTATTGAGACACTCAATGACTCTGGAGGGATTACTTTTGATGGAGACTCCGATACTCGTGTTGGCTCAATGTTAGCAGCAGCTGGTTCCATCTGCTCACCATCAGCCGATGGGAGACTAGCTGTCGTTATGATATTGTTTTCAGGGAAAGAGTCTTCCTCTTTGATATCTGATTTCAGCGATGAGGCTATGACCTGTTTGTCTTGACTGTCAGGTACTACAGATGAGGTGGGGGTCAAATTGTGAGAGAGTGGATCCACAGGGGATCTCTCAGATGACACAGCATGCTGGAGTTGAAGCTCTTTTATGGACGTTGAACTTGGTTCAATGTAGATGGTCCCTGCAGGTGTGCGGAAGTCAATGTCTTCGCTGCTGCTACTGACTGATGAAGCAAGCTGAGAAGATGTTATTAATGTCGAAGTCAGTTTATCAGTAAATTGGGTTGTCAGATTAGCTTTCTGTTCCTGGCTGGTCTTGAGCGTTACTGACACAGTCTCTGATTCTTCCTTTGACGATTCCAAAGTGTCAAAAACTTTGCTTTCATCCTTTTTGCCAGTAATGGTTTCACTTGAAGCAGATGGGTGAAAATCTGAGCTTGGTTGAAGGCTGGGTACATTATCCAGGATAAGATCAGAAGCAGATTTGGATAGCGTGGCTATGGAAGCATCAGTTTCAAGAGATTCTGGTGCCTGAATTGCAGCCGTCTCTACCTCTTTAATGACTGACCAAGACGAAGATGAAGAAGATGCTGTGGTAGATGAGGCTCCTATTAATGTGACAATGCTGCTTACAGGGACTTCTTGACTGGTGGGGGACTCAGATACTCCCTGCTGTTTCTTAAAAAATATATCTGATATAATCCTAAGAAATTTACATTTTGCAGTATGGGAGGGTCTGATCAAGCATCTTGGCATGAGGGTGAGAGGCTTGAAATTTGTCTCCTTAACAAATGTTTTCTTTTTTCGGAGGGAGCAGTACATGCAAGCAGAGGTGTGTGCAGTGAAGAGTGGTAGCTGCTCATCGCAACCAATGAGTTGGACAATTGGTTCTTCTTCGGACGAAACGGGAACTTGTTCGTAATCTTCCAGCTTGGTCACCAGGTTTTCATCAGGGTATTCAATTGTTGCATCTTAAGAAAAAGAAAAGTAAAAATAGAATAAAGAGAAAATCTGATTAAAAAATGATTTTTGGTACATTGATCTTACAGGACTAAATATAAGGGTTGTTCCAAAGATTTAGAGCCTGAATCTGATCTTTCTTAGAGTGATTCCAAATTATTCCATTAATTTGATTGATGGATTAAAAAAAAAAAAAAAAAAAAAAAAACACCTTATCAACCTTTTGCAGGTTATTTAAAGTCAGAAAATATTTTTTAGATTGTAAGAATTTTTTTGCAGATAATTATTCACTGATACAAGTTCAGAGCTGGAGGGGGAGTTGCAGAAGAGGAGGATTCATATCTTTCCCAAGGTTATTTGCGTATAAGTGAATTAACAAACCTAACTGGAATTGGAACCCTGATTTCCAACTTCAAGCTGTTATCCAGTACACCACCCACACATCCAAGCTTACAGAACTTTCTATTCACAAGCGGTCACCCAGTTAAATACTGACCAGACTCAACATTGCTTAACTTCAGTGATTGTACTAGAACCAGTGATTCAATGTGATATAGCCATAAGCCCTGATTTATCTAAAATCTGTTCAAATTAACCTGAAACCTGATCAGTATAAAACAGTTTGAGAAGGCAACAAGAAACCACTCCACTATATTTCTCAAGAAGTTATGGCAATTCAGTTATGATAAAAGGAATCTGTGGAGAGCCATGATAGCCTACATCCTTAACGGTCATGGCATTACTCTCCCTGAGTTATTTTTAAATAGATCAAAGTCTCTAGCCTCAGGTGGCAACAAATCTAAAAAGGAAGGAAAACTGAATTCAAAACTGGAGAAAGCAACATGAAACCACTCCATTATCTTTCCTAATAAATTATGGCAATTCATTATTCTTTTCCTGCAGTCAGCTCAATTAAGAATTACTTATTCATTTCCATTGGTGCCAGAAGTGAGATTAAAAAAAAAAACAAAAAAAAAATCTTCTTTATGTCCAGTATCCCCTCAGAACGTAGGTGATCATGGCTCTCCACAATTTTCTGTCCATTGTAGCTATTAATAAATTTTGTCTTTCTATTATTTCTCTTAAACCCTTTTCTGCCATCCATTTACTCAAGCTCACTATGTTATGTATTGTTTTCCTCTCTCTCACCTTCAAATCTGTCCTGAGATTTTCCAAGCCCTCTTTTATCATTATGTTCCCTAGAAACCTAAACTATCTCCTACTGATGTTAAGTTTCCTTTTTGTTTCCATTTTCTCGAAAACTTTCTTTTTGCTCACTTATTCGGGCCATGGCATCCTCATCATCCTTCTGTAGAACCACATTTCCCCTTCATCTTTGAGGAGATTATCCAGCATTCACTGCCATACAGGAGGACAGATATCACGCAACAGTTTAGTACACTTTTCGTCATTTCTAGCAATGTTTTTTTTTCTATTTCTTAGTACTCTGCTTAGCTTTTGGAAGGCAACTTTGTTTATCCCAATACACCTACAGATTTCAATGTAACACTTTCTGTTCTCTGTTAAAACACTTCCCAGATATTTAAATTTCTGAACTTGTTTGGTTTTCGTATCTCCAATTTGCACTTTGGTCTCACAACCATTTTGTCCTCAGCTTAATCCTGTCTTGCGTTCCTTTATTACATTCTGTAGGTTTTTATAATTTTCTTTCCATGTCTGCTATCAACATTGGGTCATCTACCTATCTTATAGTGTGACAGAACTAATTTCAACTCAGAACCTCAAAAGGGTAATTTGCAGTTCAAGCCCCATGCTCAGTTTCTAATAAAAATTTCCCAAATAGTTCCATTTACGTGGAAATGTACATGCTTAATTCGAAAATAACGAAGAAATTTTGATAAAATCTACCATTTTGGAGTTATCAACAATAAAATTTTGGACTTATTCGTATTGCAGTGGGTGAAGTTGAAATTAATTCTGCACCTCAAGTAAAATATTAAGAAACAGGAAACTTTCATGACAAAGAAAAGTGCTGAAATGCTGTGTAATATCAATCCTCCTATATGGTAGTAAATACTTGATAATTTTCTCACAGATGAAGAGGCAACAGAAATGTTGAACTACAGAAGGATACTGAGAATACCATGGACAGAACATGTAAGCAATGGGGAAGTTTTAAGGAAAATGAGAACAAAATAAAGACAATTTTACAATTTGGTGCTTTTTAAGGATTGCATCTGGTTTGTTGAGAAAATAAAATAAAGCTGGAATGCTATGCAATATTATATTTCCTCTATGGCAGTGAATACGGGACAATTTCCTCACAGATGAAAAGTAGACAGAGGTGTGATTCTACAGAAGGATGTTGAGAATACCACTGACTGAACAGTTGAGTAACAAAGAGGTTTTAAGGAAAATGGAAACAAAAAGACACTTGTAATCTAGATTTGGAATAGTAAAAGATGCCTCCAAAAAGCTAAAATAAAGGGGTGACAGAACTAATTTCAACTCAGAACCTCAAAAGGGTAATTTGCAGTTCAAGCCCCATGCTCAGTTTCTAATAAAAATTTCCCAAATAGTTCCATTTAGGTGGAAATGTACATGCTTAATTTGAAAATAACAAAGAAATTTTGATAAAATCCACAGTTTTGGAGTTATTGACAATAAAAGTTTGGGCTCATTCACATCTCGGTGGGTGAAGTTGAAAATGAATCCTAGTAGCTCTCTCAGAATCACCTCGTTGAATAAATCTGATGAGAAGACATATCTTTGTCTTAACCCCTTTCTGTTTTTGTGTATCTGCTGAATTCATTTTACATCATTTTCAAGATACTTTTCCAATTTGGAAAACTGGAACACAATCCAACTTAACTACTATTTGGATTTTTATGCTAAGCTTTGAATTCCAGGTTCATATACAATATCACCAATTATCACAAAAGCAATAGTAAGACAATGTGGTATACAAACAAATAGAGATAAATAGATCTATTCAGAGTAGGCGAACTTAGAACCCAGCAGACTATTAATGGAAACATAAAAAAAATACAGATAAAAAAAAATCCCTGGCTATGAGATCTGATAAAAATAATTATTACCTCTTCCTCAAAAATGTCAAAGTTTACTCACGGGTTTGTTTTTCCAACCTGCCGACCACAAATAGGTAAAATATACTGCTGGGACACCTTTCCCACTTGATTGATACATAGATGACATAACTTCCTTACGTTTATGAAGTGTCAAACAATTTATTAAATGAATTTTTTACTCTCCAAAGAAACAGAATAATTCCCATCAGGATGACCACTTTCAATCAGAAATATACTTTTCTTATAGATAACATTGTGAAGATGCTGGCAATAAACATGGAAATATTAACAAAGTCAAAGACTTGATTAGCGACAGATTGACTGATTTAATTTTACAAGCATGAAAATAATAGTGGTTGTTATCATCTAACAATTCTTCTGGTTGCATGCAACCAAATATCTTATCTGTCATGTGATTTTCTTTTTTTATAACTGAAGATTATAAACAATTGTCATTAACATATTTGGAAACAAAAGAAACACATTTTGGAAATACATTTTTCATCTGGTGTTTTTGCAAAATGCTTAAAGGAGCAATTTGTCTGTTAAGTGGAAGGAAGGAAGAAAAAAAAATGCCAAGTGGATGTTTATTGACTTACTGGTCATCAAATTGATGTCACCTTGAGGCTCTTCTGGTCGGATTGGAAGAGTTGTGGCTGGAGTTGCTGTCTCAATTGGACGCTGGTCCCTAGGATAGAAAAGGAACAAAGTCAACACAAAAGAATAGATTGAAAATCTTTCATAATCTGAAGTAGATCAGATAAACGAGTTAAATTTAAAATCTAAGTCCTTGGTTCAATTCTGTCTTTCAGCATGGCTATCACAACATTCAATATAAACTAGCTTAAAAGCTGCCCTATCGGGTGGCATTTAAGCAAGTTCCTGTGGAGGGCTCTTAATTGGGCCTTCATCACAATAAGTAGGGGGAGCAGATGCAATAGGCAATGCTAAATTACAGAACTCAAAACTGATCACCGCATTTAAATATTGCATTAATATTTATGCTTACCTTTTAAAAGTTCAACAATAATTTTTCTGCCACCACTTAATTTAAAGACAATTTGATGTATGTAGGTCCTTACTTTCGATGGAAATAATTATTTTATTTCATACATGAAATTTGCTGGATTTTGCAATTAATTTTGATTATACTCAAATTTATTTCCAAGCTATAGAAATTATTGTACAAAAGAAATTGTCCCAAAAAAAACAATTGCAGTAGTGAAAACTTGGGAATTCAAAATTTCAGGATTGCAGGTTCAGATCCGGCCCAGAATGTTTTAATTTGTTTATGGATTCCAAAATGGGCTACATTGGGCTACGGCCTCTAGGAATAAAGTTTAAAACATAGACAATTTTATTTGGAAACACTGTAAAATGAGAACAGTAATTTTTTTCGTTTGAATATGTGCTATTGAAAGTTAGAGAGTTGTGCTCTTTGTTTTTATCAGTAGAACACAATATGGCAGAATCCAAAAACA
>OZ038519.1:50799324-50801824 GCA_964036315.1 Acanthosepion esculentum | reverse complement strand
ATTCACAGTTAAAGAAACAGAGTCTGTACAGAGCCATGACAGTCTATGCACTAAAGGGACAATGAACGAATATATATATATATATATATATATATATATATATATATATATATATATATACACACACACAGTGTAACCCGGATATAAGAGAGATTTTCTCTGGTCCCAAATTAGAGCCTGTGTTAATGTATATTTAATAGACCAAACCCGGATATAAGAGAAACCCGAATATAAGATACTTCTTCTCCGGTCCCGACAACTCTCTTATATCCGGGTTACACTGTGTATATGTGTGTGTGTATATATATATATATATATATATATATATCTATATCAAAGAGCTGAATTCAAATTCTGGTCGAGATTGTTACATTCACTTACATGCAAATACCCTTTGGAAAGGTATGAATCCATCTTTTCTGGCAGTTATGTGTAAATGGCTTGACAGACAGGACCCTATAGTCTTTGTAAGGACAACTCTGAATTCAAAACCTGAGGAGGGTAGTTTGGAAACCTTGTGGCACAAGATACACACCAGTTCTCTATTCAGTTCTTTTGAAAAGTGTGATGGGTCCTGGCCAAGCTTTCACTACTATAATCAAATCATCTGTGCAGGTAGTCTGGCTGTTTGGTTCTAAAAACTGAACTGCTGTACTGTCATATCAAAAACAATTTAAGTCAAGTAACATATGAGAAATAAATAAAATGCTTAAAGATAGTTGTAGGCATATGAACCCAGGAGGAGAAAGAAACAACAACAATAAAAAAAGAAAGACAATAAAATGGTTACATTCCATATAATCAAGTCCAAATGCCTTAAAAAAAAAAAAAAAAAAAAAAAAAAAAAAAAAAAAAAGTGAAGAGAAGGACCAACAGAAGAACACCTTTCATATTTGATATAAATAGAAAAAAAAAATCTACTTACCTTTTGCACTATTAAATAAATTTGGTGGACTTTCATTTTCTACATCATCATCTAAAAAAAATAAAAATAAATAAAAGATGAAAGTAAACAAATAAGGATCAGGTGAAAAATTTATATGGCACGCCCACGTTGTAAAGGAAACTTAGATGGCACGCCCGCGTTGTAAAGGAAACTTAGATGGCACGCCCGCGTTGTAAAGGAAACTTAGATGGCAAGTCTATGTGGAAAAGGAAATTTATATGATAACTTTATGTTGACATGAAAAATCTTAAATGAATAAATAAAAACTGAGTTGAAATTAGTAAAATCTCATTTCAAACAATTAGTTAGAGAAAAAAAAAAACAGCATTCACATGACTAATGTGAATAATGTTCTGCCTAGCCAATATAGATTTTGTTGAAATAAAATCTGTTTTTTTGATGACGCAGTTTGATCAGAGAAACATCTAAGAATAAGACTTTACCAAATAGCCATATTTTCCAGAACAATTTTATGCACTCTGTCTAAAAAAGTGTCATGGTTTTATTTACCAGCATATCAACATCTCTATGGGTTATTTAATGCCAAAATCTAAATATTTTGAATGCAATTATATGCCTTCAATTAAATATATTTTGAATGCAATTATATGCCTTCAATTAAATATATTTTGAATGCAATTATATGCCTTCAATTAAATATATTTTGAATGCAATTATATGCCTTCAATTAAATATATTTTGAATGCAATTATATGCCTTCAATTAAATATATTTTGAATGCAATTATATGCCTTCAATTAAATATATTTTGAATGCAATTATATGCCTTCAATTAAATATATTTTGAATGCAATTATATGCCTTCAATTAAATATATTTTGAATGCAATTATATGCCTTCAATTAAATATATTATTGGTCATTTTACTATAAGTAGGTATTATTGGTAATTTTTTTTATATAATGTATTGCTGGTATTTTTATACTTTCATAGTATTTTTATTTAGGGGTTGACTTAACAGATGCTACCAACTCAGGTCAAGGTGGACCTGAGAACAACAGCAATTAAGAGGTGATTCCATACTTTTCAAGACCTCCAATATCCCGATCAGCAGTCTTGCTGCCAGATGTAGTTTATCGTCATACCCAGGACTAACAAAATTTTGTAAGAAAGGACATGTAGAAGTCATCTAATGTGGAACAAAAAATGATTGTAAGGCCAAATTTGATAAAGAAAGGAACAAAGGATTTATGAGTCAAAGACCAAAATGCACAAGAATTTGGAAGAATGTCAACAAAGAACTTGTAGAAAATAAACAGAATAAAACAAATACAAATAATAAGGACTTGTTTTGGAACATCAAATTATTATTTTTTTTTTTTTTATTTAAGTTCACCCCAAATAAAGCAGTAAAGCCATCGAGATGCAAGGGGTTATTGGGTATGGAAGAGTTAGAAACATAAACATAGATAAGGAGCAAGAACAGACGAAGAATAATCAGGAGGACAGCAGATAGTGATTGACATTGCATTTAAATTTTTGCAGATTAAAGTTGGCTAGAAAGCATGGAGCTGAAAGAATTTCACAAGTTTG
>OZ038519.1:50746824-50794324 GCA_964036315.1 Acanthosepion esculentum | reverse complement strand
TCTCTCCATGTTGAATCCCATTTGTCATGTGTTGGCCGTTTACACACTGTTCTCAAATTGTAACTTAATGTAACTTTCTGAGAAATTACACTGCAACATTGTAATATATTCCTATAGTAAACTACTTGTGACTTTCCTTACCAATTAAGCCACTCCATTTCACTTACATTCAATTTACATCTCGTTTCTTGCATTTCTTCTTCCCTTGCCTATTTGTATTTATTTCTTTTTCTAGTTTTGACTTTTAATAAACCTGATGATGATCAGGACTGTCTTCAGAGTCTTAATTGCTGTAAGGAATTTATTTGGCTGTATTGAGGTATGCATGCTTACACAGGAGGCAAAACAGTCTTTTTGTTATGCTTCTAACAAGTTAAAAAATATGATTTTGAGACAGTTTAATAGGGGGAGGCAATTAAAGTTGTTTTTCAGGATAATTCTGGGATGATAGTCTGGAGACCTGTCTTGTGTCTTTCCCAACAAACTGCTTGGCTAGAATTTGAACTTGGCTTGTACATTCCATTTTCAAAGCCATTAAATATTCATTACAAAATCCACAAATCAAAAACTGATAAAATAGAGTTGCTGAAGCCAAAGATTGTATCTACTAATTCTCCATCTCAAACAAAGACTTTTTTTTTTTTTTTTTTTAAGAGATCTTATTAGATCTCTTAAAGAAAAAAAAAAGTCTGTTTGAGATGGAGAATTGGTAGATACTGTCTCATATAGGAATGACTACAACATCATCTACATCTTCAAATTTATAAACAAAACATACAGATGCATGCTGGGATTTCTTTCTAGCCAATAAGATAGGCTACCTTAGTTCTGTTCTTTCTTGAGGTCAGAACGCTGTGATTACTTGCCTGTATCCCTTTTGTGTGTTAACACCATTTTTAGTTTGAACTTTTTGCCTTATTACTGTTGCTTTGCCTACTTTTGTCTTGCATACATTATTTGCTTAATATTATTTTTGCCCTGTTATTTCCTTTCTCTTGTTATTGTTTATTGCAAACTTTGTCAATTCTGTTTGTTGGGCATTTCTACCAATTCCATTTAACAATGACTAATTACTCTACAGGTGTGTATAAAGAAATGGAAAGGTTACCTGAAGAGAGTAAGAGGACAAAAATGCTCTTCCCCATAATGGTCAACAACATCCACTTTAATAAACTTTGAATAATTGTCTTCTGCAACTTGGTATTTATGGACTGTCCGTTCTTCAGTTGAATCAAATGTTCCGAGTTCTTGCCATTCTTTGGAAGGATATCTGCAAGCAAAAAAAACAAACTTTGGCATGAAAACACCCACCTATTCACCTTTTCACCTTTGTAATCATTAAAAAAAATAAAAAAAAGTAAAAAAAATAAAGTAAAATAAAATAAATAATAGCCAGGTGGTTAACTACAAGTGTCATTTAATGACATCTTGTAGTACCACTAAGTTTAGTAGCCTATGTACCGGTTTCACTACCAAATGTGTATGCATGTAACAAGCTGAAACATAGACCTTCTCACAGATCTGTTCCAGCACATCAAGATAAAAACAACCAAACAAATACTGTAATGAAATGATAAAAAAATAAAAATAAAAATGGTAATAAATTCTGAAAATTAATCAACTATATACTTATTAGCCAGGTTGTGGAAATTAACTACAGCCCAAGATTTTAAAAGTACTTACCATAAAACACCTTTGACTAATTCTGTCCCACAGGTCTTTTTTGCCTTTCATCAACATGGCTGATGCTAATTACCAAGAGAGTGACTCTCTGCACTTTCTTGGGCTAACAGTTTCTGCTGATATGAAGTGAAAGGATTATACTGAATCAATTGCTAGGTCTGCTGCTAGGAAGGTTGGTTCCGTGTGTCGTGCTAGACAATTTTTCTCACCCAAATCGAGCTTACATATTTATAAGTCTACTATTTGTCCTTTCTTTGGTCTGGTGCTTCTGACATGTATTTGGAGATTCTTGATAAAATCCAAATACCTGGCATCTAGGCTTCAGTCACTTTCCCACCACTGCCATCTAGCTTCCCTGTGCCTTTTCTATAAATACTTTCATGCTAATTGTCCTGACGAGCTTTCCTCTTTGGTACCTAGACTTTATGAATTTAAGCATACCACTAGGTTTCATCATTTTACAGTTGAAATGTCCAGATGTAACCCTAAGTTCTATGCTGACAGTTTCTTTTCTTGCTTGTGGAAATCTCTTCCAGTTTCTTGCTTTCCAGTCAACTTTGATCTTCAAGAATTTAAAGTGATAAAGCCACTAAGATGCAAGGGGTTAATGAGTGTGAAAGAAACTGCAAAACAAAACATTATTAAGGAGAGAGGACAATAAAAGAACAGGAGTTGACAGAAGAAGACAATTGACATTGCATTTAAATTTTTGAAGATCAAAGTTTATTGGAAAGCTGGAAGAGAGTTCCACAAGCAAGAAATGAAAGAAAAAAATATTTTGGTGGACTGTTTAAGATTAACTTGATTATTGTGGTTGATCCATTTTGTTTTAGTATTTATGGCTTCAGTTTTGGCTTATCTGTTTGAGAAATCATTTTGTTTCCCTTTGAGTTAAATAATAACCCTTCCTTTAACAATGTGAAATAGCATGTACATTTGATGCTTTGGAATCTTATTTCTTTGGGGAATCATTTTGTCTGGAATCTTATTTCTCTGGCAAATCATTTTGTCTGGAATCTTATTTCTCTGGCAAATCATTTTGTCTGGAATCTTATTTCTCTGGCAAATCATTTTGTCTGGAATCTTATTTCTCTGGCAAATCATTTTGTCTGGAATCTTATTTCTCTGGCAAATCATTTTGTCTGGAATCTTATTTCTCTGGCAAATCATTTTGTCTGGAATCTTATTTCTCTGGCAAATCATTTTGTCTGGAATCTTATTTCTCTGGCAAATCATTTTGTCTGGAATCTTATTTCTCTGGCAAATCATTTTGTCTGGAATCTTATTTCTCTGGCAAATCATTTTGTCTGGAATCTTATTTCTCTGGCAAATCATTTTGTCTGGAATCTTATTTCTCTGGCAAATCATTTTGTCTGGAATCTTATTTCTCTGGCAAATCATTTTGTCTGGAATCTTATTTCTCTGGCAAATCATTTTGTCTGGAATCTTATTTCTCTGGCAAATCATTTTGTCTGGAATCTTATTTCTCTGGCAAATCATTTTGTCTGGAATCTTATTTCTCTGGCAAATCATTTTGTCTGGAATCTTATTTCTCTGGCAAATCATTTTGTCTGGAATCTTATTTCTCTGGCAAATCATTTTGTCTGGAATCTTATTTCTCTGGCAAATCATTTTGTCTGGAATCTTATTTCTCTGGCAAATCATTTTGTCTGGAATCTTATTTCTCTGGCAAATCATTTTGTCTGGAATCTTATTTCTCTGGCAAATCATTTTGTCTGGAATCTTATTTCTCTGGCAAATCATTTTGTCTGGAATCTTATTTCTCTGGCAAATCATTTTGTCTGGAATCTTATTTCTCTGGCAAATCATTTTGTCTGGAATCTTATTTCTCTGGCAAATCATTTTGTCTGGAATCTTATTTCTCTGGCAAATCATTTTGTCTGGAATCTTATTTCTCTGGCAAATCATTTTGTCTGGAATCTTATTTCTCTGGCAAATCATTTTGTCTGGAATCTTATTTCTCTGGCAAATCATTTTGTCTGGAATCTTATTTCTCTGGCAAATCATTTTGTCTGGAATCTTATTTCTCTGGCAAATCATTTTGTCTGGAATCTTATTTCTCTGGCAAATCATTTTGTCTGGAATCTTATTTCTCTGGCAAATCATTTTGTCTGGAATCTTATTTCTCTGGCAAATCATTTTGTCTGGAATCTTATTTCTCTGGCAAATCATTTTGTCTGGAATCTTATTTCTCTGGCAAATCATTTTGTCTGGAATCTTATTTCTCTGGCAAATCATTTTGTCTGGAATCTTATTTCTCTGGCAAATCATTTTGTCTGGAATCTTATTTCTCTGGCAAATCATTTTGTCTGGAATCTTATTTCTCTGGCAAATCATTTTGTCTGGAATCTTATTTCTCTGGCAAATCATTTTGTCTGGAATCTTATTTCTCTGGCAAATCATTTTGTCTGGAATCTTATTTCTCTGGCAAATCATTTTGTCTGGAATCTTATTTCTCTGGCAAATCATTTTGTCTGGAATCTTATTTCTCTGGCAAATCATTTTGTCTGGAATCTTATTTCTCTGGCAAATCATTTTGTCTGGAATCTTATTTCTCTGGCAAATCATTTTGTCTGGAATCTTATTTCTCTGGCAAATCATTTTGTCTGGAATCTTATTTCTCTGGCAAATCATTTTGTCTGGAATCTTATTTCTCTGGCAAATCATTTTGTCTGGAATCTTATTTCTCTGGCAAATCATTTTGTCTGGAATCTTATTTCTCTGGCAAATCATTTTGTCTGGAATCTTATTTCTCTGGCAAATCATTTTGTCTGGAATCTTATTTCTCTGGCAAATCATTTTGTCTGGAATCTTATTTCTCTGGCAAATCATTTTGTCTGGAATCTTATTTCTCTGGCAAATCATTTTGTCTGGAATCTTATTTCTCTGGCAAATCATTTTGTCTGGAATCTTATTTCTCTGGCAAATCATTTTGTCTGGAATCTTATTTCTCTGGCAAATCATTTTGTCTGGAATCTTATTTCTCTGGCAAATCATTTTGTCTGGAATCTTATTTCTCTGGCAAATCATTTTGTCTGGAATCTTATTTCTCTGGCAAATCATTTTGTCTGGAATCTTATTTCTCTGGCAAATCATTTTGTCTGGAATCTTATTTCTCTGGCAAATCATTTTGTCTGGAATCTTATTTCTCTGGCAAATCATTTTGTCTGGAATCTTATTTCTCTGGCAAATCATTTTGTCTGGAATCTTATTTCTCTGGCAAATCATTTTGTCTGGAATCTTATTTCTCTGGCAAATCATTTTGTCTGGAATCTTATTTCTCTGGCAAATCATTTTGTCTGGAATCTTATTTCTCTGGCAAATCATTTTGTCTGGAATCTTATTTCTCTGGCAAATCATTTTGTCTGGAATCTTATTTCTCTGGCAAATCATTTTGTCTGGAATCTTATTTCTCTGGCAAATCATTTTGTCTGGAATCTTATTTCTCTGGCAAATCATTTTGTCTGGAATCTTATTTCTCTGGCAAATCATTTTGTCTGGAATCTTATTTCTCTGGCAAATCATTTTGTTTTCTTTTGTATTAAAGAAAGAATATGTAATTTCCTTTAACAATGCGAAATAGAATATATTTGATGTCATTGTCTTCTTAATTGGGACAAGAACTTTTTGAAATTCCTTGTAAGATAATAACTAATTACAATAATATAATCAAATGAATGTTAAATTTACCTGTCACTAACTGAGAATCTGAAAGACTTGGGACGGGATGAGAAAAGTTCAAGGCTGGCTGTCTCAATATTTTTTATTTGGATTGTCTCACAGAGTTCCACAATGAACCTGAAGAGAAAGAGAGAAATACATTTTCACCCAAGATATAAACAAGGTAAATAGGCAAGTAAAAGAATATTTGCAAGCTGATTACATAAAACATCAATAGTCAAAATTAGTTTTACTAATCCACTCATCAAGATGTTGAATAAAATTTGCTTGTTCAGCCACTTGGAGTCAAAACAGAAAGGATATCAGGCTATTGCAAGTCAAGAGGCAGATATCTTACCTATTGCTTTGAAAAAAAAAAAAAAAAAAAAAATTATTATAAAAAGCCATTTATAAACTGTCACACACACACACAATGTTTATAATCAACAAATGTGATCAACCATTTTGGAATATTCTGTGTGATAAAACTTTAATTTTCAAAGAAAATATTTACGCTTAAAATACTCAGAATTTAAGAATAAGATTTCATTATTATATTTTTATAATGAATGCAAAAGGAGAAACAGAGAAAGGGATAACAGAGGAGATATAAGGGGGGAGGGACGAGACGTGAGAGACGCGGGGAGGGACGAGAGAGACGCGGGGGGGGGAGATATGCAAGAAATACACAGAGAGAGATGCAAAACTGACTGGGGGAGAGACGCGAAATTGGGAAAGATAAGAAAGAGAATTAGCAAGAAGCAGAAGAGATGGTGGAAAGAGACAGCAAAAAAAAAAAAAAAAAAAAAAACTATGATGACTCACCATTTTTTTGCCTGGCATGGGTTGATCATGTATTCATCAGGGTTTCCGTTCAGGATGAATTTGGTATTTTCGGCCTCTGGGTTGGCAAGAACTATTTTGGCCCCACATTCACCAGATGCATAATTGTTACGCATTTTCTGTTTCTGTGGCAAATTGCTACTGGCTTTGCCATGATCTGCGCCCACAAAACAAAAGAGAGAAAGGTGTCAGTGATAGAGAAAAAAGCCGAGAATTTCAATTGCTCATTTCTGCAGCAGACAGGTAACTGGGCATTTAGAGAAATGCTGTATCATCATCTTTTCACCTACATTTAACCTTGTGACATTATAAGTTAAATTTAGTAAATATCTAGAACAGAGGCCATTACAAGTTTTTACCAATCATAATTCTTGAAGCAGTTTTTTTTTAAAATTACAATCACTAATTTCACAACCAATTATTGACATAAAAAGGAAAAGCCTAAGTTACATTCCAAATGCTAAGCAAAGTACAAAGAAAAAGTTACGTTTTGTTAGAAACAAAGAAAAGAGTGTTGAGTTGTTATGTAATATGACCCAATCTGTATACACTATCTTTGATATTGAGCACTTTTACCCATAAATATAGCATACCTATATATTTTTATCATATATCAGCAAATTCTTCTACTCCTCCAGATAGTAGTCAACAGCTGGTTTCAAAAACACACAAGACATGTATGTGCACCCAAATTTCAATATGACATAAATCTGAAGTAGAAGTATATGGGCAGCCTTAAAAAGTAGATACAGTAAACTGAATGAAAAATTCAAAGTGGGACACATTACTAAAAGCTTTAGTAACATCAGCAAATGAGATTATTCCAAAGAAAACTAGACAAGGAAAAAAGGAATGGATGTCAGATTAAATTCTCAGGATGATGAAAGGGAAACGACAAAAAATGCCAAGGTATGGCACAAAATATAGGACATTGCAAAAAAGAAATTAGTAACAAATGCAGGCAGGCAAAAAAGGCATGGGTCACGAAAAATGTGCAGAAATAGTAAGAATGAGCATTACAGATAAAGGAGATATGCAAAAAAAAAAAATAAGGGGACTGCTCATCAACAGGATGCAGAAATTCAAGGACAGAAGAATAGAGAAAGAAAAAAATACTAGAGATGGAATGAATACATTAAAGAAATCTTCCAAGATGAAAGAGGACAACTGGCAATACATGGAAATATTGAAGGACCAGAAATATTAAAATCTGAAGTGAAATCAACACTGATCAAATTGAAAAGATCGTTTTGTTTTACGGCATATCAACCTCAAAGGGTCATTTAATGCCGATGGCTTTTTTTTTTTTTAAATATTGTTTTGTTAGAAAACCATTTCTGTTTCTCCCCCCCCCCCCTTTTTTCCTTTTAAACGTATAACTTTCTTTTAAATTTTCTGATAGAGGCCGATTTTCTTGAAATACGAAAAAATGATTTGGGGGCTGTTTTTTTTTTCAAATATATCATTAATATTATTTTCTTTGTAGAGATTTTTTTCTTGTTTCTGTGAAATCAATGCAGTCTGTTAGAATGTGCTTAATTGTGAATGGGGTTTGACATGGTATACAGAAAGGTTGATCTTCTCCTTTCAGGAGATATGAGTGGGTTAAAAAAGTATGGCCTATTCTTATTCTTGCAAGTATAACTTCTTTTCTGTTTAGCTTCGTATTATGTTCCTGTTTTTTAATTTTTGGCATGATTTCGTATAGTTTGTTTTGGGGAAATCCGTTCCAGTAAGTTTGCCATTTTTTCCTTGTGTATGTATTGATGTGACTTCTAAGATCTGTGTAGAGAATTTTAAAGTTTACGTCAGTTGGGATATTTAAGGCAGCTTTAGCTGCTGAATCGGTTAATTCATTTCCTCTGATACCTGTATAGCTTGGAATCCAGCAGAAAATAATTTCTTTTTTGCTTTGGCTGTTTAGTTGCGATAGCTTGTTGACAAATTGAAAAGAAACAAAGCAACAAGACCAGATGGAATTGTAGAGATGCTGGCAGCTTTAGATAATTTTGGTATTGACAAGATTACATATATAATAAACTAGCTTAAAAGCTGCCCTTTTGGGTGACATTTAAGCTAGCTCGTGCAGAGGGCTCTTGATTGGACTTTCAGCTAGTTCAGAAGTTTGAGAGCCCCTAAGTCTATTCATATTCTTAACATTGAAAGCTCTCCGAGATGCTGTTTGATCTGGATTTTCATATGCATGGGAATTTCTTTTCCTCGCTGCAGCCTTGGCTCTCTTGAGTGCAATCTGGTCCTCTGTTGGCAGAGATTTCTTTTTGCAAGGCATACCACTGCCATATGGGATAGGCAACAATAAAGTACAGAACTCAAAATTGAATGCCGCATTTAAGTTTTGCATTAATATTTAAGCTTACCTTTTAAAAGTTCAATATTAATTCTTCTGCTGCCACTTAATTTAAAGACAATTTGATGTACGTATGTCCTTACTTGCTGTACAAACAATTAGTTTTATTTCATGGGTGGCTTTCGCTGGATTTTTCAATTAATTTAAATTATTCCCAAATTATAAAATTGTTATTGTACAAAAAAAAATTGGCTGCAAAAAATCACATTTAAAAAAAAAAAATTACTGAAAACAATTGCAATAATGAAAACTTGCGAATTAAAAATTTCTGTAACATGAACTATTGAAAGTTAGAGAGTTGTGTCCCTTCAGTTGAAAAAGGGAGACACTGTGACACACTGACATTGGTATTTATTATATAAAAAGATAAGCTATTGAGAGTTGTGTCCCTTTAATTGAAAAAAAGTGGGACATTTATTATATATAGATGTAATATATAATAGTGGTGATATACTGAAAGACCCAAGTAAATCCCTTTTCACAGTGCTGCTGAAGAAGCCATGTGCAAACAAATGCAAACTCCAACGGACAATCGGCTTAATGAGCCACATAAAAATTATTTGAATTCTGATGAATAGAGCATACAGCATAATTAGACCCAAAATAGGACAAGAACAGTGCGGTTTCTTTATAGACACTGGAACAAGGAATGATATGTTAATTATGCCTTCCAAAAGCTAAGCAAAATATTAAGAAACAGGAAAATTTTCTTCACACTGATCTGTTATATAATATCAGTTCTCCTATATGGCAGTAAATGCAGCATAATCTCACAGATAAAGAGGCAACAGAAATCTGATTCTACAGAAGGATACTGAGAATACCATAGACTGAACAATGATGAAGTTTAAGACAAAAAGGGAAACAAAAAAAGACAATTATACTTAGAATCAGAAAGAGGAAGATGAAATTTCTAGGGCACATAACGAGGAAAGAAGGCTTGGAGAATTTGTCACTAATGGGGTATACTGACGGCAAGAGTATATTAAGTTGTGCAAAACTCACCTAACAAGTTTGTGCAAATGGTTGGCAGAACAGGGATTATGATGGATTGATTTTTTTAACAACCTATCAACTCCTTATGGGTCATTTAATGACAAAATTTAATTTTCTTGGGAGCTTTGTAGTAATAAAAATGATATGTTATTCTGCTTCCACAATTGAACACATGGTACATGATACTCAGCTTTTGTGCATATACACGTTTGTGTGGACATAATTACTAGAGCTAAGTGGGTTTTATGTTGTAGTTTTGTTGAAGTTATATTTTGGAATACAGTTGATTGCTTTAAGAAATTGTAAGATATTATATAGAGTAATATCATGAAAGTCCTTTCATGTTGGTGGGTTGATTTTGTTCTGTGGTATATCAACATCTCTATGGGTTATTTAATACCGAAATCTAAATATTTTGAACGATTTTATGGCTTCAACTAAATATATCTTGA
This sequence comes from Acanthosepion esculentum, assembly GCA_964036315.1. Taxonomy (NCBI): domain Eukaryota; kingdom Metazoa; phylum Mollusca; class Cephalopoda; order Sepiida; family Sepiidae; genus Acanthosepion; species Acanthosepion esculentum. The sequence goes on along the minus strand of OZ038519.1, from coordinate 50,784,301 downwards.
ATACAATTGTATGCCTTCCATTACAGATAAAATCTATTGGTCACTTTGCTTTAAAAAAAAAAAATGTATTTATATACTTTCATAGTATTTTGTCTTGTTTGTGGGTTCACTATTTGTCCATAGCTAGGACCCTAACAGTTTCTACCACCCCAGGTTAGGGTGAACCTGGGAGCAACAGTAATTAAGAGGTAGTTCCACACTCCTCAAAACCTCTAATCTCCTAATCAGAGGCCGTAACCCTAGGATTAGGCAAGATAGCAAAAAGACAAACTTTATTCAGAGCTACAAAAGACAGGAAATTGTGGAGGGCCATGACCTGTGGAAGACTTTAAATGGGTTTTTGGTCTGACTATAGATTTGAACTATGACTTCACTGATTACTTGAAAATCATCATTGGATCAAATCTAAGTTGAGGTGGTGAATTTTTAAAAAATATTTAAAGTAACCGCATTCTTTGTGAAGTATCATTTATCGGATTCTTATTACAGTAATAAATATGGGCATAACACCGAATTATGTTTTGTAAGAACTTATAACTTAAGTGCCTCTGAGAAGTTAGTGTTAATGTTCCCATTGGTGGCCAGTTCTTGTGTTACAAATTCGAACATGATTCTGTTTCCTGATTTTCCATATATAGAGTTGAATTAACCTGACAAATACAAATAATCTAGTTTCCTTACATTGTAAACTGAAGCATCCTACCCACTCAAAACTTAAGTCTGGGAATTTTAAAAAATATGCCAGAAACCTGTTCAATGGTTTCATTTAACAATAGAAAAACTGGTGTCTATTGCTGAGTTATGTGATATATATGAATGAGAGAGAGAGAGAGAGAGAGAGAGAGAGAGACAGAGACAGAGACAGAGACACAGAGAGAGACAGAGAGAGAGACAGAGAGAGAGAAAAAGTAATATGGGAACAATCTACCCATATAGATTAAATAAAGCATTCAGTTCAAAATTCTCTGAAGGTTACCGGGATCAACAAACACCTGAAGAAGGTTGGAAGGTACAAGACCGAAATGTGATAACAAAGGCAAGAATATCAGTCTGAATGTAAATAAGACGTTTAAGAAATTATAGCAAGAGGCCACAAAATATTTATAGCTTTTTACAAAAATCAAAATTAACCATTAAGACTGCAAGCAACCAAATGCACCCTAATTTTTTTCATGATGACGGTCTGGGAGCACCTGTATACACCTGCAATCAAGTAACACTGTATTTCAATACACAACATTAACACCTATCACATCATATGATTAACTAGAAATACTAGAAATCTAAAAGTTGTAGATTTCAAAAATCTTATCTCATAACTAGTAGTTCCCAAGGAGGCTAAATTTGGCATCATTTGAAAGAGAAATCAATTTACTTTCATATAAAATCAACTTGTAAAACTATTTTCAACAGTTTTTTTTTGAGATATTCATTTAATCCCATTGAAATTTTTTCAATAATTCAGTTAGGTCCCCAGGGATTTTTTTTTTTAATCATTTCAATCCAATCAATGTGATAAAGCTACTAAGACAAAAGAGGGCTACTGAGAGTGAAAAAAATTGAGAAAAATCATTAAGGAGAGAGGACAATAAAATATGTGATTCAGGGACACAGAAGATGATGAATGACATTGCATTTAAATTTTTGAAAATCAAAGTTGACAAGAATGCAAGAAACTATTAGCATAGAACTGAAGGTTATATCTACCAATTTTAACTGCAATATGATGTGACCTAGCTGCCAATCTAGTACTGCTTTTAAATTCTTAAAGACAAAGTACCAAAGAGGAACATACATCAGAACAGTTACCACAAAATATTTATAGAAAAAGTACAGTAAAGATCTGTCACAGCAGTGGAAAAGTGATTGAAGCCAAGATCAGGACCAATAACATTGCAGACTATTTGAATTTTGTCAAGAATCTCTAGATACAGAACAGAAGCACTAGATCATATGTGGTATTTATTGAGCAATAACATTGCAGACTATTTGAATTTTGTCAAGAATCTCTAGATACTGTGAGACTACCCACCTCTGCAACTCGTTGCACAAAGATATAGACCCCACGTCGTAGAATTTCTGTGCGGTGGATCGAGCGAGAGGTAGGCTCACAGGCAAAAGAAAAACACAACTACAAACTTGGGTAGGACGAAAAGAGGAGGGAGGGCGTGTGACCTTTTTGTGGACGACCAACTCCGGGCTGACTCTCGGCTGGCAAGAAAAAATATATCCTAACTAACAATGTCCGGCTGCTAATGGGTCGCTCTTCGATGTTACGTGCTCCGGCCTAAATCAACCTTCCTCGAACCTAAACTAAGTCTAACTAACTCGTGGCCCAAAGCGCTGCCGTATATATGGAGAATCCTCTTTCATCATTTCCGGACAAGGGACACCCACGAATAAACCCATAACTTTTTCGTGACCATTTCTCTCTTTGAAGAAAGTGGACATAAAAATATTTCTTAGCCTAGCTGACTCCGATTCAGGGACATTAAATTCAAACCCTTTTAAGTTTTGACCAGAGCCGGTCTTTTTCCTATCTTAGTATTTTGACAAGTACTTAACACTTATCTACCCTTTTCGCCATATGTCCAAACATGTTTTTATCTAGATTCCTAATCTAATCATTTGGTCTTGAAGTTTGATGCCTAGGTCAAATCTAACTAATCTTCTCGCACATATGTCTGCGCACGCACACACAGATGTGGGGGTGTATATATACACACACACAGATGTGCGGGCGCACACACACACACGCGTGCGCATATATCCAACTCATAGTGTCACAATACATAACAGAAGCACTAGATCATATATGGTATTTATTGAGCAATAGATTCAATTGTTCCAGGTCATATCAGCAGAAATATTAGCTTGTTAAGGTGAAATGGGTCATTCTCCTGGAGATTAGCATCAGCCAGGCTGATGGAAGGCAAAAAGATTCTCTAAGACAATTAAAAGAGAGCAGTTGTGTTTTGGAGGCATTAAAATTAACAAGCCATTTCTTGTCCCAGTTAACAACAGATTGAAGGTAATTTTTTAGATCAACTGTCAATTTGACCTTATCAAACCTATCAGATTAAGAATAAGACAAGAGTAAATAGTTGTGCCATCAGCATAGATAGAGTCAAGAAGTGATGAAATTGGGAAGGTTGTTGATGAAAATTAAGAAAAGAAAAATAGGTTCAAAGATAAAGCCCTACTAAACACCGACATTGATGGGTAAAAGATCTGTAAAAGTTACTGTTCAAGATCACTTTCATTTTGTGATTTGATAGACTGAATCAAATCAAGAATTTGTCCAGAAATGGCATAAACCTTCAACTTGTGAAGAAGTTGAGCCTGTCAAATGGTTTTCAGATCTGAAGCAACAGTTTGAGCATTACCATTCTTATCTAATCCATGACGGGCTTACAGCAATAACCATTAACACATCAGCAGTTAACCTAGCAAAGCAAAAAGTCATATTGTTTATGTGATAGAAGGCCATAAGAACTAATTTAGAGTTGATTAAAACTGCTAGCACTTTGCCAAAAAGAGGTAAAAGATTAATGGGACTATAATCTGAGGGATGAGAAGGTTCAGAGTTCTTAAAAGTAAGGAACTACAGAAGAGGATTTCCAACAAGCTGTAAAGCAAGAAACAGCAAGGCATTTATTATAGAATTTAGAGAGAACATGAGCCTGTTCAGGAACACATTTTGTTAGCTCAACTGTAGGGATCAAGTTTGCATGCTTTGTGGAGATCTAGTTTGGAGATAACAGAAACCATGGATGGATTTATATGCATATCACTCAGTATAGATTCCATTCTAGGTGGTAAATCAGGCTAAGATACTCTTGAGTCAAGAATGGAGTTGGAAGAGAATTTACAAGCAAAGCATTCTGCTTTATCAGCAATATAAAAAAATACATCAAAATAATTAAAGAGCAGTGGGATTGAGGACTTACCCTTATTTAAACAGATTATTACACAGCTGCCAGTAATCATGAGAACCAAATTTGTTAGATGCCATATGGTGCCTCATTCTGTTAGCAAACAGTCATTGGTGACACGTTTACTATTATTACAAGCAGACACAAAGAGGCATCTGTGGTGATCAAAACTATTACATTGGTGCAGCCATAAAAAAAGTTATGCCTGTGGGCTACAGCAGCTGAACAGTAAAAGGTGAATCAAGGAGAATATCATAGCTTCAACTGGTATTTTCCAGACGGCACAAAAGCATTGATGCTGGGTTTTACTCCAAAAGAAACATCAGTGGCACGATTTTCAAAAAGAAGTTTTAAAGTTTTACTCAAGAAAAGAAAATCACAAAATGAATCCCAATCTGTACACTGGTAACAGAAAGAAGTCTTATGAATAAAGTATTCCTGTCTAATAAATTAGTCAAAAGAACTATCAACAGATACTAGTGATCCTAATAGTCAAGAGGATAGAGTTGCAATGCTCAACAAGAGCTAGAAAAGGAAGTAAGGAACAATTTAACAATTGAAATCACTTATAAGCTGATTGGCTCAATTTCTTTCAGTAAAAATATTGTAATTTTTCTCTATCAGAAACAATCTATTAAACTTGTTGCTGTAAAGAGTGCAAAGAAGAATTGTGAGGAAAGCATGCACATTGATTATTAGTTGATTAAAGGCAAACAATTTATCCAAATTTTTATGACATGCTTACCATCCTGTTTATTTTTCTCTTCAGCCAACACCTTTTTGGTCCATTCTGTGTATGAAGGGAAATCCTCAGACTTTTCACCACCTGCATTTGCCTCAGGTTTGTCAGCAGCTTCAGATTTTTCCACTTCTTCATTCGGCTGAGGGTCTATTTTTTTTTCCAAAGTGGCAGATAGATCTTCAACATTTTCAGCTAGGATTTGGTTTTCAGAACCATCCTCAGATGGTAAATCAGCACTGTAAGAAAAGGGGGGGAAAAATAAAGATTCATAACTTTAAAAACATTTCTTTGCTGTAGTATAAACATGCAGACATACATTCAAATTAAGTGGGTACATATTACGCTAAATGCTAATTGTGTTGGAATATAAACATATTCACAAGAAAAACAAGGTGAAACATCTAGGAATTTGAATAAAAGAATTCATGGAAACAAAAGGTATCTTTTATGAAACAATACACTTAACGCATTAGTTATTCATTGTAATAAGTTTGGCCATAATTATAACTTGAAGAATGTAATTCTAATTAAAGGCAAAAACAATTTAAAGTAAAAACGTATAGAAAGTGCAATAATTTCTGAGTATTCCATAATAAATTTATGTCTAGGATCACCTTTCTTAACAGAACTACTGAAAATACATCTAAACTATTAATTGATAAAAAATAAATAAGAGTAGAAAATGCAAAGTTGATAAATATAACTTTAGATAAGTAAAAACAGAAAATAAAAATAAGAAACAATCTTCAAGAAAGTTGTACAGAAATGAATAACTACAGAAAAACAACTGTGGAAAAAATTGAAAGAAATAAGAATTATATGCTATAAAATATAATAAATGAAATAAAATAAATAATAATTTCAAATTATATTGTTATACTAGCTTACACACACACAGAGTTCAAACTTTTAAGGTAGCTTCTGTGGAAGGCTAATTGGGCCTCCAGGCCAAAACTGGCCCAGCATAGAAAACAGCAATGGTAATTTTGAAGAAATAACTTTGAATGCCTCAATTCACCCCATGGAACTTCAAGAGCTCACTTTAATTGATTCGGTCTAGGAGTTCAATTATGGCCAAAAAACTGATTTGGGTTGAAATTCCAATTCAGGTTGAAAATTGAGTTCTTCAAATCTCTGTGGAACGTCAATTCAGTCGAGCTCTTCAAATCATAAACTCTGGGGAACTCCAAATCTTCATGCCACAAAACCTTTCACTTTAACTCTGATTCCTTGGCATTTTGAAGAAATAAAATTGATTTCCACAGTTCACAAAGTTTTGGAGATATTTTAAACTGAATTCAAAACAAAAACTTTTAAATAAACTCAATATAAATTAAAAACTTAAAATCACTAATTTTTTCAGTTATTTTAAAATTTGAATTTTTAACTGTTCTGGACACAAATCCCAATGCTGGATGTTCAAGCACAAAATGAAGGGCAAATTTTCAATCCCAGTATCACTGTAAATCCCCAAAAGTATAATATATCTATGTAGAGCAAGTGTGACCAAAGTTAGAGTTTCAGACACACAGATGGACAAACAGAATTTGCTGTTTATTTATTTAGATTACTTTTAAGCAATATTTACGTTTTACAGTTGAACTCCATTAATTTTTTGAAACTTCAACAAAATGCATCATCTTTGAGTTCAGAAGGTCAATCTCCATGAGGACAATAGTTCACATATAAATAATGTAAATATTGATAACTCCTCATGCCAGAAATTCAGACAGAAATTATGCAAATGTGAGTATAAAGTACATAGACATATTTATCTAGGATGAAGCCATAGTAAATCCTGTAAGTTTGTTGCACTGCTATCTTTTTGTGATCTTCTAATAATCATGTAGATGATATTAGTTTGGTTGGTTGTTTAGCGACATATCAACACCTCTATGGGTTATTTAATGCTGAAATCTAAATATTTTGTACACAATTTATTTTTTGGAGATATTGATTTTAATGATACAAGTCTTACTAATTGTTGTATCCTTAAAGAAGGTTACAAACTGACAAAGGTGGTACTTGAGTGAAAGGAACAGCAACACTGGTGTAGATGAAAGAGGTTTATTGTAAAAGACAGGGAATCAGTTAGCAGGCTAATAATTCCTGAAGCAAGTCCACCAGGTAATATCCTGTGCACACTACATATATCTACCAATATAGTCAGTCCACAATAGGGAGAGTGGGACATTCCATTACAACATCTCACCCTGAGCTAATTTTCCCATGAAATTTTGCTCAATACCTCTTCTTTTTGGGGTCAAGGAATAACTGACATTTTTCCTTTTCAGTCTCACCAGCACAAAATTAATTAACCCATAGCTGGGGGAGAAGAGCTGGATTCATACCTTTTCCAAGGGTATTTGCATGTAAGTGAATATAATGAACCCAACTGAAACTTGGCTCCGATTAACAATTCCAAGCCATTATCCACTACACCACCTGCACATCAAAATTTACAGTGCCTGGTATTCTCAAGCAGTCACCCATCTAGGTACCAACTGGGCTCAACGTTGCTTAACTTTGGTATGGGAACTGTTGTTTCAATGTGATGCTTCCATAAGCCCAGGATAGCTACAAAAGTTGGGGAGAGCCATGATCATCCATGTCCTGAAGTAAATAATGCCCCCCCCCCCCGAAATTCAAGTTCATAGAGTACCTGGTAGAAATTAAAGGTTTACCTGCTTTTTCATTACAAGGTTGCTATATCTGAAGAAAAAGACCATTTTAAAAGTTTTCAAAAGTATCTAAAACAAGAGTCAAGTTAAAAATAGTATGACATGACCTACATTGCTTGTAAATAAAGTCCTTACTTGAATTGTTTAAAGAAAGTTGATAATATAAATAGGTTTGTTAAAATAAGTAAAAAAAAAAAAAAATCTTTAACCTTAAAACCTCAAACTTATTTCTGGGGATTTCTCCCCACTGTCAACTGAAAACCCATACATTTTTTATTCAGTCTGGAAATAATATCTTGTCACTCAAACATGACAGGCAGCTTGGATCTTAATGAAGCAAGAAATTTTTCACAATAAAAAAAACCCCAAAAATAACCAAACAAACACAATGTCAAAAAGTAATAAATCTTAAAAGTTACTTTGTTTTCAACCTGTCTCATATATATATATATATATATATATATATATATATATATATATAAGTGTACTTGTTCATACCTATCTATGGCATGCAAAACACCAAGGAAAATAATTAAGTCTCATATCTTTTCCCAAATCATTGTTCTAAATTTGTCAATCAGTCACATTTGTTATTTTAGTTTCACATTTTTTTTTTTTTTTAGAGAATAGGTCATAAACACACATTTAAGTAATAAAATTAAATAATTTTACATTTTCTTCTTGGGATTAAAGTTAGAAAATTAAGAGAATGTATCCATAAAAAAAAAAAAAAAAAAAAAAAAAAAACATCTTACGTATGAGTGGACTCCTGAGGCTGGTCAATTTTTGAAGGCTTTCTTTTGTCCTCTTCAAGATGCTGGTGATTGAAAGCACTTTCAGGGAGGGCCACATTTTCAGTGGAAGAATCATCTACATTTGATTTTTTCAAAGGGGCTTCCTGAGTTTCTTTAGAAGGCTCTGATAAAAGTCTGGGAAAAGAAAATACAAAAAGAATCGTTTATTCATTTTTTTTTTTTTTTTTTTTAATTTCTTTGGCTTTTAAATTGTTTCCAGAAGCTTTGAATAAAGTAGGAGAAACAAGAACATTCTTGGCAGTATAACAAACCAACCATTGTTCTTCAGTGCCTAATAGGTCTTATGGGAGTTGCAATATGCAATAAATGGGGAGATCTTAAAAGGAAGTGGAAAATCATTTTAAATGCTCAGAATAGGTGAAATTAATAAACAGGCTGATCTTAAGTTTGGTGTTGCAGAAGAAAAAAAAAAAAAGAAAAATTATATTTAACCATTTGTCTAGTTTTAGTAAGTTGATTAAACTAGTAACACTTAACTAATGCTTATATTCACTAGGCCATTGTTTATCTGAGGAACACGAGTTCAATCCCTAGGGTAGCTCATATACCCTAGTTCAGTGGAACTAGCAAAAACTGCATCACAAGGATAGAATAAGGGAGAAAAGCTCTCACTATGTGGAGCATAGGGCCACAGCTTCACCATGTTAGTGCTGCAGCTGTGGTATCTGTAGCAAGTAGGCTTTTTATGAGGTGGAGTTAACAACCCCATGCCCAACCAGTTTTGAATTCAGAGTTGGTTGCCAAACAAGGCTATAAAGCAGAGTCTGCCTTGCTATTTATTTAGCCCATAGGGGGAGGCAGAAAAAAACAGATTCATACATTTCCAAAAGATATTTATGTGGAAATGAACACAATAACTTCAACCAGAATTTGAACTTGGTATGCCGATCTTGGTTTTCTAGTCAGTAACCTGTACATTCAGGATGTGTAAAGAATTAAATTCAGGTCCCCTAGAATGGTTAGCTGAATGAAAAGTCTGCTCTCATGAATTGAACAACAGGTTTGGAGTTTCAAAAGTATTACTGAATACAATAGATACCAAAAAAGGTTGATGTGTACAATGATAAAAACATGGCAACTATAAAAATCAAGATTAGATACCGTCCTGGGTATGACGATAAAGTACATCCACGTCCTGGGTAAGACGATAAACTACGATCAGGAGGTTTTGAGGAATTGCTGGTGTTGCCAGGTCCACCCTGACCCAAATACCTAGCCATAGTTGGCAACCAGTCTATGACAAGGACAACTCTTAATTCATGCTTTGACACTGTACAAAGATGTTTAGATATTGGCTACAGCAGTTGCTATGTCTAAAAATATTTAGGTCAATAGAAGGAAATAAATAAATATACTGTTTAATAAATAAACCAGAGCATCTACTCAAATATGAGTATCCATTAAAAATAACATTTAAGCAATAAATTAACTGTGATTAATAAATTAAAAATTCATTCCTAAAAACATAATTACGTCAATAAAAATATTCAAAATTACGCCATTTTGACTTATTGTTAATAACAATTTTATATATATATATATATATATATATATATATATATATATATATGCTGAATTTATGCAGCAAGAATTCATTCAAACAAGTTTTATTGAATAACACCAACAAGGTCATTTTTTTTTTTTTTTATACAGTTTTTAAAACTTCTGACTGAGGTGTTTTACACGAAAGTTAAAAATATTAAACTATCCAGAGTTCATTTTTTATTTATTTGGATAGTTCAACATTTTTAATTCTAACATAAGTTAAATAGAACTCATTATTTAATAAAATATATATATATATATATAAATATAAACCTTAAATAACCTATTCATTTTTAATTGATACTTCTAATATATAGAAAATTAATTTTTAACCTTAAATAGCCTATTCATAATTGATGCTTCTAATGTATATGAAATTAACATTAAATAACCTATTCATAGATACTACTACTATATGTGTGTGTGTGTGTGTGTGTGCGTGTGTGTGCGCGCATTATGAGTTTTGCCATAAACATAGATGAAAGAAAAATTAATCGGAATCGAATATGGCCACATGATTACAATATCTGTTGTTGATATCCTGCATTAAAGTTAGTTATTGGTTTGATTACATTTAGCAAAAAGTTAAAATCCAAATTCTATAATTCCTGCTTTTGAAATTGTTATGGCAATAGCATAAGAATAAAAAAATAAAAGGTAAATTAGAATAGAACAAGTCAATAAAGATCTGGAAATTTGAGAGTGAAAGGTGTCTTACTTTTGAGGTGAATTAACCTCGACTGGTTTGGTCCTTTTTATAGATTCAGCAGCTGCTACATTCTGGGATTCCACCTTTGGGAGAGTTTTCGGTTGCACCTAAAATAAATATACTTCAAATTGGATTGCAACAGAGTTAGATAACTCTGCACCCCCCTTAAATTCAGCCTCAAAAAAAACAGAAACAGAAAAATAGGTTTATACAGAAAATCATTTCCTCAAAGTTATGGACATGTACATTCATTATGAAACAGGTGCAGAATTTAAAACTTTGCAACTGTAAACATAAAATTATTTGAAATACTCAGCATGCAAAAATTGTTAGCTTTACAAATTTATTCATAAAATGTGCCTCATATTTTTTCTGCAGGTGTATTTGGCACAAAACTTAACTCACCACAGATCAAATTAAAATTTGGCAATTTGAGAATAAAAAATAAGTATTTCTAGATATTAGATCATTTCCAAAATTTGTGCCCAATTAAAAAACAAAATTTTACATACTCACAAAAAAAACAAAAAAAACATTCATTAGTCAAGTGCATAGTTTACATTGTATTTTTTAATGACTATCTGATTGCTCTACAAGCTTGATGTAATTTTTGTAGAAACTTTGTTTTTTGTTGGAAGAAGGTTGTTAGTCTAATTTTTTGTCATTTAAATTGTTCTGTAGAGACTGGAATAAATAAAAATCTGAATGAAACAAGTCAGAAGAATACAGTGTCTGCTCAAAGGTTTCCCCCATTTAAACTTTCTAAGCTTTTGCAAGGTCTGTTTTGCAACATGAGGTCACGTGTTGTCATGGTCGAAAAATGGCAAAATCGGCTGTTTTCAAACTCATAGCAATCTCTTCCATAGAAATCTTTGCTTTATTCTTTACAATGGCAAGCAGAGCTTTTTAATTGACGTCAGAAGGTCGTCCAGAGTGTGGTTGATTGTTTAGTCTAAAATCATACTGACAATCTACCAGACCATTTTATAAACTGCCATAGACCTGGAGCATGATTCAAATAAACCTTCTGAATTGTTGCTAATCCAATGTTTACTCTTTTCCAAAATTCATAGGGCATAAAAATGCAACTTTTCATCCCCCATCTTTAAGGCATTCACATTTATGGGAAAAACATCAACATTGTTGGTTGATCGACTGATTTTGTTTACTGACATACCAACCTCTGTAGGTTATTTAATGCTGAAATCTAAATATTTTGTAGATAATTTTATGCTTTCAACTACAGATATTTTGTAGATAGTTTTATACTTTCCGGGTAAAGGTATGTTTTTTTAGATATATAGTTTATAGATCATAAAATGTATTGTTGGTAATTTTAGTATAAAAATGTGTTTTATATGTTAGTATTTAGTGTTATATTGTCATTTTTGCTATTGTTCATTTTATCATAAAAATATACTGTTGCTTTTTGTTCTGGGGTTCACTATTTGTCCATAACTGGGACCCTAACAGGTGCTAGTACCCTGAAAAAAGTCTGACTTGCAACTGAACAATGGAAGTTTTCAATTTAGAACACACTAGAAATTGATACCAAAACAAATACCAGTGTCAAGTTGCAGTCATTTTATATTAACAATGAAAATAGAGCATTTGCATTTATGGAAAAAAAAACAACATTGTTGGTCGATTGATTTTGTTTAGTGACATATCAACCTCTGGGTTATTTAATGCTGAAATCTAAATATTTTGTAGGTAGTTTTATACTTTCCGGGTAAAGGTATGTTTTTTAGATATATAGTTTGTAGATCATAAAATGTATTGTTGGTAATTTTAGTATAAAAATGTATTTTAATTTTTTAATATTTAGTGTCATATTGTCATTTTTGCTATTGTTGATTCATTTTATCATAAAAATATACTAGCTGGAACCCTAACAAGTGCTACCACCCTGAAAAAAGTCTGACTTGCAACTGAACGATGAAAGGTCTCAATTTAGAACACACTAAAAATTGATACCAAAACAGATGCCAGTGTCAAGTTACAGTCATTTTATAATAACAATGAAAATCAGGCACAAACTTTTGCAATGATTTGATATTTCTCAGATACATATTCATCTTTATTCTTAATCACAATTTTTATGCTAATATTAAGTCATTTTTTTCCTCCAGGTATTTGATTTGTAAGTAATAAAAAGGTTATCAGGTGTGCAGTTAGTTTAATGGTTATTGGTGCTGCAAACAGAATCACCAAGCAGACTTCAAATTCTAGACTAGTCAGTTCTCTTCAGTTTAAGCTCTAACGCCCCTGGGAAAGATATGAAGCAAACTATAGAAAAAAACAATATGGTAAATTGGGATCTCAAACCTTGGATAAAAAGTTAGTCTAGGAATACATGGAATTCAAAACCATAGAGAAGGAAATGAAAAACCATTTTCCTAAGAAATTATGGCAAATCATAGAAAATGCAACCAATGAAGAGCTGTGATCACCTAGGTCCTGAAGGGAGATGGTATTTAAAAAAAAAAGAGGAGTGGGTAATAAAGGCCCCCTACTATCAATAACACCATGCTATATTTCGAAATTCCAACATATATCACTTGAGGAAGGCCAGAGCATACAACATCTGAAATGTGAATATGACAATTAAGATGAGGACAACAATGTAAATAGTTATACTTCATCTAATACCTCATGTCAGTAATATAGACAGATGCTCTCAGAATTAGTCTAACAATTTTTTGGACAACTGAACTGGTATTTCTTGTTAGCACAATGTTTTCAGTCAATTCATTCTATTGGTACCCCCCCCACTAAATGTTCACCTAATACAAGACATTATTCTGCATTTTTACCAATATATTTTCTTCAAGTCTTTGTTGCATTTAGGGTTCTTTGGAAACCACTTGGTACTTTGAGTATTTTTTTTCTCCTCTATCTCAACAAATCCTGAACAGAATCACAGGACTGAATGTTAAGGCATTGTGTTTAGTACTATTAAAGAGTGCATTAACAAGTTGATAATGACACAGATTAAATTTTTCAATGGGCTTTGTGTTGATTTCTGTTATATAAGACCTTAAATTACAAGATTCTACCCCACCAGCACCAGTTTTCTTTTCACATTAAAATCTAAACTTAGAATATGCTAGGATGTTAGTGAGCAATGGTTAACAAGCTCATGTCACAGATCTTTGTAACCAAAGGAATCATGACCTTGGAATGGTACAACAGGGAAATGTCAATATAGTTGACAGCTATACAGAAGAAATCAATTTTAAGTTCTTCATTAAAAAAGTTGATAGCACCTCCTTCTGCAAACAAAGGAAATTTGCATATTTATGTTGATGTGAAAGTATTCACAGGTTCTTGCCTTGTATGTAAACCCATGTCTTAAGATACTTCATATGCATTTATTAAAATACATATATATTTATTAAATATAAATTAAAATATGTATGAAAATACATATATATTTATTAAATAATTTGTTGGAATTGTTGATTGATTTTCATGAAAATAAAACTGTTTAGAAAAGATTGATCAACTACTATTTAATATCAGTTCTATATAGTAGTGAATGTTGGACAATTTCCTCACAGAGGAGATTTGAGGCAACAGAGCTATCTTTCTACAGAAGTATGCTGAGAATACCACGGACAAAGCATGTAAACAACAAGGAAGTTTCAAGAAAAATGGAAACAAAAAACACTTAAAACAGAAACAAAGTTGAAAATTCTGTCACATAATGAGGAAAAAAGGCTTGTAAAATCTGACACTCACAGGCTCTTGAAAGCAAAAGAAACAGTGAGTAAGTAACCTACCTAATAAATTTAAAATGACAGATAACTCATTTAGTAAGCTTGAGTAAATGGAATGCAGAACAAGGTTTAGGAGAGATAACAAAGACAAAATTTATTAAGAGCTACAATGGACAGGAAAGATTGCCTAAGTCTTGAATGGAGATTGCACACAAAAAAAATATGGATAGCAGAACAGGGAGGTGGAAGGATAGTAAAATAAACATTGCTAAGAGATACAAAGGATAAGAAGTTGTGGGAGAGCCATGAGCACCCACATCCTGAAGAGATATGATACATCAATTTTTAGAAGAATAAATTTTTATCCTATAGAAAAGTTTCAATTTACAAAGCTTTGCTGCAAAGGGCTTTACAAAGTGACATTTCAGTGATAAGTCAGACATTGGTTAATGTGAGAATTAGTCATCTGGCAAGTTCTGTGGCTACATGAACAACAAAAACTTTGATCACCAAATGTCAGCCTTTAAAAGAGTTAAATATATATCTCGGTACACATTTGTTTCTGCTCCCATGTGTTAAGGTTTAGAAAGGCTAAAAAAAAAAAAAAAATGATATTCAAATGGTAAAGATATTTTCCAGTAGGAAAAAGATTTTTGTGTGACTGACATTTCTAAAAATATTTAGTAGAGAAAAATTATAAAAAAAAACAAACAAAAAAACATCAGCTGTCAAAAGATAACATTAATATAAATTTGTATTGAATACCAGTAGTGTTAAATTTATATTAAATTAAGAAAACTGTGGATGTGCAGGTGGCATAATTGTTAGTGTTTCAGAAAGAGAAATGGTGAACCATGTTCAAATACCAGTTGCATCTTAAATTTAAAAAAAAAAAAAAAAATCCGAGAAACTGAATAAAATCAAACTACTTGTCTAGACACATCTGAAAAATAAAATTAACTTTAAAATTTCAGCATTCCAACATCCTCAGCATTTAAAATGCTGCAGAGTTATATTCAATGCCTGCATTTTTATATCTCTCCAATTCCTCTTACAAATATATAATTCCATCAACAAACATTACTTTAGTCCAGGCATGTCCAAAGTCCAGTTCAGGGACCAATTGTGGTTCACAGTCAAATTTTATATGTCCTCCATCCTCTGTCATAGAATGTATCACTTATGGCCTGCCAGTATTGTTAATCAGAATATGTAAAGTACACACCTAAGAAATGCAATTTCATGTTTTACCAAAAGATGACAGCAGAAATGATCCTGACATTGGCCTTTTCCAGCCAAATTATAAAATCTCTGCCTTTGAAGCAAACCTGGCCTACATACTGCAGTCCAGATATCAGTATCACCCTTCAGATTAGTGTAGGAAAGTTATTTGTCATCTGAGATGAATAAATTCTAAAATCTTAGTGAATTAAATTTTTGTGTTTGTCAAAATCATTTATAAATATATTTGGACACTTGGGCTTTTGACACTTTGTTTTCTACTTCTTGATAAGATGAATGGTGGTGTTATGTTCCTATACGTACGTTTTTAAGTTAAAAGTTGAAAGACAACATTAATATGTAATGTTTAAGATTAACCCGAGATATATTATAGCTTCCTGGACGTTATTTTTTTTTTCTGACATATTTTACTTCATCTTATATGGGCTTCAGATATGACAGGCTGAGTGATTTTGGTAAGACATGTTTAAATTCATTTGTCATCCATGTGAAGAAATGAAAATATGCTATTTGCAATAAAATTTTAACAAGATAGTTCATTTCCATTTAATTTTAATTGTTCAAAGAATGCTGAGCAAAATGATTGGCCCTCATGCATATTCACCTCATCATATCTGGCCCTCTTTGAAAAAAGTTTGAGCACCCCTGCTTTAGTCCAATGAAGACTTCTAGAGAACAAAATACAATATATAGAATTGTTTTACACTTTGTCATTCATTTACCCAACACTGTTTTGATATGTAGAAATTTATATCATATACAATCAACCCATACATAATCACTGTTCGGCATTCACAGAATTTTCCTTAGAAACTAATAATTATTTATAGAAACCCCATTTACAGAATTGTAAATATCTTCAGCATTTTTTATGGCTTTTTTCATGGCAATATATATTTTTTCACGCTTTTTAATGCTAAATTATTAATAACAATATAATTTACTAATTTTGTAATATAAATACCAATGTGAATTTCTATGGAGTCAATATCTTCATTATACTGCAGAGATAATCCACCATCTTCAATTGATATCATTCATTATTAGTGAGTAACTGTACATTTTACTGTATTTTTTATTAAATTATTATTATAATTATATATTTACTTACATTTATTTTATTATATTTTACGTTATATTTTGCCATTTATAGGCGTTTTTAAAAACCATGTCCAATATTCTCAGTTTTTTTCACTCTTCGTGAGTACTCTAGGAATGAACTTTCTGGATATCTCAATACTAGTATACATAAATGTCCTGTAGAATTTAGTTGTTAAATATAAGATTATTTTCATTAGTTTTACTTCAAAATAAAGCATATATGTTTACTATTTCTATAATACAATTCTTAAACTTATCTATTAGTAAAAATTAAAATACTTTTTTTTTTTTTTTTTTCACTGAATGGTTATTTGGGTGGGGGGTACCAAGAAAAAAAAAAGTAAAAGTGGACCATGGGTAAAAAAAAAAAAAGCTTGAGAATCACTGATAAAAACCATTGAAATTTTCTAACTTGATGTTTCTATTATTGCTGTTTCATTATCTTATGTGGCTTGAAAATTAATTTAGCTAAGCTTTGACGAAGGAAATGCATGCTTGACAGATAGACTTGACAGACTACATTTGAAACCCCGGAACTACTAAATTTAGTATTGATTTACTAGTAATACAAATGAGTTAAAGTTATTTTAAGTTGGTCTTTTCTACAAATATTTTCATGGTCATTGTTCTGATAAGCTTTTTTCCTTAATGACTCAATTTCATGAATATTCATGCTGTTAGATTAGCAACTAGGTCTCACTTTTGAATAAGCTAGTTGCAATCACCAGGTCTGTTCTAACAGTTTCTTTTCTCAGACTTCTTAGAACTATTTTCTTGCTTCCCTGCCACCTACGATCTTCAAAAATTTAATTCATTGATACATTTTCTATGGCTTATCACCCTGTTGCAGGTTATTTCAAGCCAGAAAATATTTTTAGATTGTAAGATTTTTTTTTTTTTGAGATAATAATGCTTTTAGCGATCCAAATCTTACTAATTAACCCATAGCTGGGAGGAGAAGAGACAGGTTCATACCTTTCCCAAGGGTATTTGCATGTAAATGAATATAATGAACCCAACTGGAATTTGAACTCAGCTTTTCGATTAACAACTCTAAGCCATTGTCCATTACACCACCTGCACATCCAAGCTTACAGAACCTGATATTCCCAAGCAGTCACCCATCTAGGTACTGACCAGGCTTGACATTGCTTAACTTCAGTGATATGGGAATCAGTGTTGCAATGAAAATCGTAGAACTGTGATATCAGTAAAGTTACTCTAAATAAATATTCTTAAAGACTAGTTACATTTTCAGCTTCTTTTTCCTATCCATTTTTACTGAAGTGGGATATATATATATGTGTGTGTGTGTGTGTGTGTGTGTGTGTGTGTGTGTGTTATTATAAACATTATTTTTAGTGGGTTCACATGTGGATTGATATCCTGTATAATGTTGGATTAAAAAATCCATTTAAAAATAAATATATGCATATATATGAAGGGGTTGATAAATGGTTCTTAGCCCAACCAATAAGGGATAAATAAGTACTTCCTATCAAATCATATTCTGAATCTAGAGGCTTTTATTGCTTCCTATTAAATTATATTGACAACTATCCTGAGAATAACAACACTATTTCCTCTGAAAACGTTACTGTTCTGCTTAAAGGTAATAAGAAAATTATTAATGCAAAACTTTCTTGATAATCTTTGATTTTATGACAACAGATTTCGGAAGTTTTCAAGCCTGTTATACAGAGGCAACATGCAAATAATAAGACTAACATGATTACTTCCCTTGTACACTATTTCCTGATACAGTGAAATTAAGTTGTCAGATTGTTAAATTATCAGGTCATCATCTATGTTGTTATAGGTGATCATGGTTCTCCACAATTTCCTGTCCTTTGTATCTCTTAGTAAGTTTTGTCTTTTTGTTATCTCGACTAAACCCTGTTCTGCCTAGCATTTACATGAGTTTGTTAGGTAGGCTATGCACTGTTTTCTTATCTCTCTTGTTGTTCTGTGAATGTCAGATTTTCCAAGCCCTCTTTCCTCATTATGTGCCCTAGAAATTTCAGCAATCTCTTTCTGATAAGTATAACGGTTTTTTTCGTTTCCATTTTCCCTAAAACTTTGTTGTTGCACACATGTTCATTGCATGGTATTCTCAGCATCCTCCTGTAGAACCATATGTCTGTTGCTTCAAGTCTCTTCTTCATCTGAGATGATATTGTCCAGCATTCACTGCAGTGCAGTACTCTTTGTTTCTAACAAAATTTTTCTGTTTCTTAATACTTTGCTTAGCTTTTGGAATGCATCTTTCACTATCCTAATGTGTCTTTGATTTCAGTGTCACTTTCTGTCCTCTGTTAAAACACTACCCAGATATCTAAATAACTGTACTTGTTTGATTTTGGCATCTCCAATTTGTAATTTGCATGTTGGGTTGTCCCTTTTGCTAATGACCATATATTACAAGAGTTAAAAAAAAAAAAAAAAATTAATAGAAGGAACATGCAGAGGAAATTGCAAAGTAATGCAATTGGATGTGTAAAATTAGAAGCACTTCCAACATTAAAAAAGCCTGTACAATCATTTGTCAGTGCAGGTTGTGAGAAAACTAATCTCTAAGAGCCAAGCAGACAGATTATAATCAGCTAATCCATTAAAACAAATTACATTTTAAGAGAAGGATTATTACTGCAGATGTTGAACAAGACATGCCAATTTTTCTTTCTAAAAAGGCAACATTGACAAGCATACAACAAAAATAAAATCAGGGTAAACATTGACTTCATGCCCACAATAAGACAGTGTCAAAAGGACAGTTTTTCCCCATGACACAACTTTTATTTTTATTTACTTATTTTCTTTTTAACTACCTTCACTCTTCATCAATGTTTATACTTTTAAAAAGCGATGATTAGTATTGTAATAAAACCTAAAACATATGAAAGTGAATTTATATCTTGTTCTTGAGAATTTACAACAAAAATAACAAACACTATTAGATTGTTTATTAGAATGATTCAAACTTTATAAAATGGTAAATAAGGATTTTCTTATAGTTGGTTCATATATTTTAATAATTTAGTAAATTTTTATAAATTCATGAATAAAAATTGTTTTCACATTTATTTCTTTATAAACTGGTAAAATATAGATATTGCATTAATTCTAAATGTATTCATTTTTAGAAAATTGTAAATAAACAATCTAATAATTAGGGCTTAATATTTTCATAGCAAATTCTCAAGAACAAAAAAAAAAAAAAATGTATAAATTAACTTTCATTATATGTTTAGGTTTTATTGCAATTCTAATTATTGCTTTTTAAAACAAACATTGCCGAAGAGTGAAGGTAGTTAAAAAAGTGATGTCATAAGAAAAAATGTCCTAACACCAGGTCTTATTGTTGGCACGTTTATCATGTTTACAAAAACAAAAAAACAAACTAATGATAATGTTGATTTGCATTAATAATTTACAATATTTCATTGATAGTCATGCTAATTTAATCAAATAGAAAATTAAGTTTTGAGAAATAACATTCTGTCCGAATTTCTGTGATGAGAAGTTTTTATCTACAGTTGAACTGATGTCCTCATCTGTGTTGTTAACATTTTGGCCATTATGCCCTCTGGTCTTCAGATGCCTGTTAATCTGAATAAGGCTAAAGCTCCAAGTTCTAGGTCCAGGGTTTTTCCATAGGACAATAACCCAGTAGATTGTGAATTTGGCTGTATAGTAATTGTGAGTTCAATCCCTTGGCTAGGTTGTACAGGCTCAGACCCCGTGAAAACAGGATGAGGAATAACAGAGCAGTACTCAGAACAAGAGCAATCTACCCACAAAGATTAAATAAAGGGTTCAGTTTGAAATTCCTTGAAGGGGACCTGGATTGACAGCTACCTGAATAAAGCAGGTTATGACAGCAAAATGTTGTGATAATAGATAAGGATACAAGTCCAAATGTAAATAACATTACTTGTGTGTTTATCAATTTTATTACATAAAATTGAAGGTGCTTAGTTTTCTTTTAGAGAATCATCAACAATGATAACCTTGAGCTGTAGCAGAGGACACTAATGTCCTCATCTTGTGTGCACGGAATACACAAACGGTGAAGCTTACAATCCATGAAGAAACATTAAAGTTTTTTGGTCAGGATAAAGGTACAATTCAAAGACCACAGTATAAAAAAAGGGGTATAAGAAAAGCAACATCATTAAGCATGTGCAACAACAAGACTTATAAAAGTGACAATAGATTTAAACAGTCATGACCTCTGTGAGTGACTGTGTGCCAAGACAGAGCATCATGCTGATCAGTAAGTGAAAAAAGAAACCAAAATAAGAGTTTTCTTTTTTGGAGGGATGCAAGCAGAAGCTATAATATTCTTCCACAATTTATTCTTCACCAACCTCGGAGTCCTCCTGCAGAACTGCTTGAGTTGGCTCAATAGCTTCTGGATTATCTTCTGAGCTCAATTCTGTTAGCTGAAAATAAAAATGAATCTTGCCATTCACAAGAACCCATTACATGCAGTTGAAGTTATCAGAATCCTTTGCAATTTGATACAGAAAAAAAAAAAAGAAAAAAAAAAGAGTAAATAAAAATATCACAATAATTTAAATGCTATTAATCTCAAAGTTAGTAAAAATGAGTAGCCCAAGATAAGTTTTAGCTGTGGAAGATCAGCTCTCTATCTCTCTCTCTATATATATATATATTCAAAAATTATAACATAAATGTTATAAAATCACTACAAAAATAGCCATTTTGTTTCCACACTTCTGGTGTCTTATCAAGTGATGGTGTTTGAATATAGAATAAAAGGTTTTAAAAGGTTCAAATCAACCAAACACCTCTTGATAGGGGAAATACTGTTACATAAGCTGCAATGACCAATCAAAATACAAGTATATGAGAATTCAAAAAACTTGACAACGAACCTTGGTTATAATTATTAATGCCTTAATGTTAGGGTCAGACTAAAATATAAATCATTCTAACTAATTAATATTAAATTTACTATAAAATTGAAAATTATCAATTGTAAATTTAATCTGTATTCAGTTTAAAATATTATAAAATTATTTAAAGAAACTGAGGGAAAAAAAAATATATTTTGTTATTTATTTTGTTTCAATTGAAAGGCCAAAAAAAGAATAAATGTTAAAATCTAATATGGATGTAAATCTTCGTTACAACTTAGATACACCTGATATGGGCAGGGGAGGATGAAATCTTGCAAAAGACAATACATACAACATCAGATTATAATACACAAACACAGACATATTTAGATATATAAACACGCAAAAACACAAACGAAACAGGAAATAGATGTCTACAACCCTTAAGAAAAAAAAAAAACCTTAGACAACACACACACACACACATATATATATATATATATATATATATATATATATATAATGAAAGGCATATATAAGTGATCATACACACATACATTAATAAAGACACACGCATTACACACCCACAAATATTCAAATTTGAAAATGTTAGTAAACGAATTCAGACTATTAAAATATTGCTTACATGGACGAAGATATATAGATAAAAATGGTTTAATAGATAAAATTTAAGAGGGGTAGAATAGAAAAACAAATATTCGTCAATGAACAACGCAAAGAAAAAAAGACACTAAAATATATAGAAATGGATAGAAAAATATATACGCATAAACATACATAAAAAACCACCAAATTCAAATGTCCAGGCAAAATCCAACACTTAAAATATAACCAGCTAATATATAAAAAAGAAAAAAATAAACACAAAAATATATATAAATATCTCATATATACTTATATATGCATGAGTACAAATAAAGGAGTACAAATATATAAAAATATATATGTGTACACACATTCATCACTACAAATAGAAACATACATAAATATACATACACACACACATATACATATATATATATATATATATATATATATATATATATATATATATATATATATATATATATATAAACAATATTATCCAAATGACTATAAAGGATATAAAGTCCATACAAGATTAAAATGTAACAAAACAACTGTTGATTATTAAGTCCACAAGCAATTTTAAAACCACTATCAAACAAAAGTAGATTATAGTTAGCATAGACAATTCATTCAAAAACATTAAGGTGTGCGTTTCATTAAAAACGACAGACAAGGTACTATGGTTAAGCTTTTTATTTTTCTTGTGTTTAAACAACAGCTTTAGTTTCTGGACAGAGTGCGTGTAAAAACTGTCCAAATGTTTTATAGCTTTAATAATAGAAAAGAAAAAGCCAACTCTTAACAATATTAGCTACAAACAAGACCACAATGTGCTAATTGTATTTGGAAATTAAAAACATCACTATGACACACTAAACCATACACATAATGCACACACTCAATTAAGCTAAAAAATTGAATCATCCTTGATAATGGCTAAAAAGGTATAGCCGAAAGCGCTCGGAACTATAAAACATTCAGACACAAGTTATTATTAGTGTCATTATACTTAGTTTTACTCGTTGCAACCTGGCGAGTAGTCAAGTTTTTTTGAGTCCTTATACTTGTTGAAGTTTCTGTTATTACATTTCTTAATTATTTTTTTCCAGGTGATCAGTAGAACTATAGCTTAATTTAAGGGTATTACAATTGGATGTTTTACCGAGTGGATTAGTTTCGGGGTCGAGGAAAAAAACAGAAAACCTTATCAGAAGAATGAGATGGAGAGCATACTTCTTTCTTCATGACAGACCATTTGTACAAACATGAAAACTATGGTTTTAAAAGTTTAAAGACGGCACCAATGATTAAAGAGTTGTCTGGTTTTGAAAATGACCTACTGGGAAACATCAAAGAATTAACCTTCCATAAGTATAAAAACTCTTTTCAAAAAAATCTTGATGATATTGTCAAGGATATAAATAAATCCGGTGATATTTATGTCAAATCTGATAACATGGCTAACTTTTATATATTATCCCCTAAGGATTATGACACTTTAGTTACAAATAGTTTGACAAAAAGCTACAAGAAAATTGATACAACTAATTCTTCTGGACAGCCTCCTTGTTTAAGTTGGTGAATGCTGCCATATTCCTTGCCTTCAGTTCATTTTTGGTGTTACAAAGAGTTTTGGTGGTCTCACTCTACTTTTGTTGGTCTACTTTCCAAATCCTATGCACTGTCCTCAGATTGACACCTAAACAATGAAATGTTTCTATTGGAGATTGCATCATGGTGCTATTTTTCCCCCCATAGATGTTGCCAAACTGAAACAAAACAAACATGTTCACTCTAACCACCGTAAATCTGTGATGTATTCACAGTTTTGGGGATGTGATCTAAGAATAAATAGGCTATCTTCTAGCCAAAAAATCTTTGAAGATGATAAATTTATATACAACCAGGCCCTCAAAAATAGTGGTTTTAGACAAGAATTAAACTTTAACGGAGAACTAATAAATCAGAATAATAATAGAACTAAAAACAAAGAGGAAGGTAATATGGTTTAACCCACCGTATTGCAGGCTCTCCAACATTGATATAGGAAGTTTTTTTCTAAGATTAATAGATAAACACTTTTATAGTAAACATCCACTACATAAAATTTTCAATAGGAAGACACTGAAAATTAGTTATTCATGTGTTAGAAATATGGAGAAAATTATATCTTCCCATAATTGTAGAATACTTAGAAACTACCATATTAATGAAACTCAATCTAGTAACCCAACCTGCAATTGTAGGAAGAAAGACCTTTGTCCAATCGGGGGTAAATGTATGTATGAAAATGTAGTATAAGAGGCAACAATCTTCCCTGAGGAAAATATAAACCAGAAAAAAAGATATATAGGTATATCCACGGGTGATTAGAAGCAGCGTCTATACAACCATAGACACTCTTAGATATAGATACCTCAAAAGTCAAACTTCCTTATCCAAACACTACTGGGATCTGGTGGATAAGGGACTAAATCTTTGTAGTGAGATCTTCTCTAAATGTAGACATAAAAAACGATTCAAAACATAAAAACGGTTTTATAACGTGTTGTCACTTGTGACAGTTCCATCTTGGTTCAATAGCATCGGGCATGACATTTTAATGGAATGACTATTTTGATTATCTATATGTATCATTGTGTATGTTTATGTGATGTGCTATGTATTTAAATTTTTTTTTTTTGTTAATCTTTATTCATGTGGCGATATATGTGTAAGTGGGTATGTAGGTAGATGTTTTCCCTAATAACTGATATGCAAAATCAGATAGTCTTATAATATTTATATACCTAGGTATATATGTAAATGTAAGCGATAGATACGCGAGTTAATCACTATTTAATATTTTTTAATATTCTTAACGTTGTCTTCCTCATTGTCCTTGAAGTATAAATTAATTTAATTCCACCCGCATATTTTTATATGTTAAATGTATATATGGATGGATATGGTCCCTAAAAATTTTTTTTTTTTTAATTAATTTTTTGATTTTGAGAAAAAATTTTTTAGCTTTTACATTTTGATTTACATATAGATATGTATATGTGCGTTCATGTGTGTGTGTGTATGTATGCATGCATGCATATATGGATGTATGTATATATAGGTAGATGTGTATGTAGATGTATTTTTATATATATATATATATATATATATGTGTGTGTGTGTGTGCATGTTTAGGTATGTATGTATGTATGTATGTATGTATACATATATATCTGTATATGGGTGTATATGTATGTATGTATGTATAGTTAGACGGATAGATAGAGGGATACATTGTTTATTTGTTTAGATGGTTGTGCATCTGTATTTGTATGGAGATGTGTAAGGTTATATGTATATATTGTTTATGTGCATGTATGTGTATGTCCGTATGTATATATGTGTAGGAGTAGATGTGTATGGATGTATGTGGTGTGTGTACACGCCTATATGTATGTGAAAATATAAATATGTTGTGTATGTGTGTATATGTATGTGTTTTTGAACATAGAAATCTAGGTCCTTGTTGGATTAGATAATCGTTATTTTTATATGTTTATATTAGATTTGTAACCTGTAGTAGATATTACCTTTGTCAAATTTTCTTGATTACACTTCGGTTTTAGTTCAAGCACCCCATCTCCCCCCACCCCTTTTTCTTTTCCTCTCCCTCTCTCATCTTCTGAGCTTTAAGATTATATCGTCTATTGTATATTTGTTACCACAAAATGTATACTCTTTTCCGGTGTATCTTTAATGTAATGTATTAGACATTTGAAAATATTCATATTTCTCTCACTTAAACCGTTTTTGACTCCCCTCTTTAAAACTTCTCTCTGTTAAATTTTAATCCCCCCCTTCATCTTTCGACCTTCCTGTCCTTCTCTCGTCTGTTACCCCTCCCTATAGCTTTCATTTACTCTAGCATTCGTCCCACACTCTCATACATACACTCACTAAATTTTATTTTTTATTGTAGGAGTTGTTTTTTCCATTTTCTTTTTGAATTTGTAGGTCTGATGAA
The DNA here is from genome assembly GCA_964036315.1 of Acanthosepion esculentum. Taxonomy (NCBI): domain Eukaryota; kingdom Metazoa; phylum Mollusca; class Cephalopoda; order Sepiida; family Sepiidae; genus Acanthosepion; species Acanthosepion esculentum. Next base: position 50,758,326 of record OZ038519.1, on the reverse strand, counting down.
TTGGATCATATTTACAATTCCAATGGAATAAATTATGACCATGGAATATTAGTGTTTAAGCCTTTTTATTATATATATATATATATATATATATATATATATTAAATGATTTATTCTTTATAAAGAGAAGAGATATAGAAATGAAAACCTGATCCCATCCAACTTTATTGGCTTTGTAGATATCTTGGCATGGGGTAAGGGTTAATTTGTGAGCTTCTTTAACAAATTGAGTAACAAGTTCAATTTGTACTGGGATCCCAAAGTTCATTAAATAACTATTTACCATGAATATCAGCTGCTGTGGAGATGTACAAGATCAAAGAGTAATGTTTCTTCTGCTACCAAAATACTATTTCTTCTTTAAAAAAAAAAAAGAAAAAAAAAGAAAAAAAAAGCACTCAACAGCAAATATTTTTTTTAGGAATATTCTGAAGTACATATTAATCAAACAATTACCCTCTCTCCTTAATTCCCCCCCCCACCTCCTCAACCAAATTCTGGTATTTTTTACTTTGTGTATTTTGATTTTCATTTGTCAACCATGTTTCACATGCATTTGACTCTCTTGACCAATGTTAGTATAATTTATGTCATTCTGTATATCTTTATAAATATGGATGGATCCAATCATACACACACACACAGATTTTACTTATCTGAGCAGTCATGACAAAAGTAGTCAAAAATCTCCTGGATTTTAAATACAATAATAGACAATAATTAAGCCATTTGAATTTAGATTGCAATTAAAAAAATTTTTTAAAATTGTGTGGACAAAAGTTACTAGAATAATGTTTGGTCAACAAAGTTATTCTCCCTTGATTCACCCCCAAAGAACACCAAATAGTCAAAGGATAAAAGAAAATAACAGCTTCATTGTATCAATAATGCTCATTTTAATTTTTGATCACTATCAATTCTTGTCCTTCATTTTCTATGCAAAACATACAGGTTGAGTGCCAACATTTTAGACATGTAGACGTAAGAGATAGATACGCGAGTTAATCACCGAGCCGGTTTTTAATATTTTTTAATATTCTTAACGTTGTCTTCCTCAATGTTCTTGAAGTATAAATTAATTTAATTCCACCCGCATATTTTTATATGTTAAATGTATATATGGATGGATATGGTCCCTAAAAAAATTTTTTTTTTTAATTAATTTTTTGATTTTGAGAAAATTTTTTAGCTTTTACATTTTGATTTACATATAGATATGTATATGTGTGTTCATATGTATGTATATATGTGTGTGTGTGTGTATATATGCATATATGGATGTATGTATGTGTATGTAGATGTATTTACATTTTAGACTAAAACAACAATATTTGGCAATTAATCAGTATTTTATTTTTACCACCACAAATAATTAATGTGAAAAATAAAGCTAATGCCATGTCTACATATTCTTCTTCTACGTACCATGTCCCTTAAGAACATAGACAATCCACAACTTTCTATCTTGTATGGCTCTTAGCAGTTTTTCTCCCTTCCCTCCAATGTTCCGCCATCCATTGGCATAAGCACATTAGTTATGTGGCTCATTACCTTCCCCTCTCTTACCCTCAATATGCTATGTGAGTATTAAGTTTTCCAAGACAACCTTCCTCATTATCTGTCCAAGGAATTTCAGCTATCCCTTCCTGATTCTGAATATAAGTGTTCTTTCTGTTGCCATTTCCTTTAAGAATTCCTTGTTCCTTACTCTCCCCATATATTTGATTCAAATATATTTGTCATTAAAATACAGCCATGGTAATGGCTGTATTTATTTGTTTTTCTTGTGTCACTATAGAAATTACAAGAGTAAATGTATTTTTTTAAATCTGATCCATGCTATCACATTTTATACAAGCAACCAGATAAAAAAAAAAAAAAAAAAAAAAAACTGGCTTGTCTCCTGCTAAAATGATGACGATTTGGTTAGACTTGAATTTTTTTTTTCTTTTGTATGTCAAAGTTTAATTATGTGTCCAATAAAGAGGAAATTAAAACATTTAATTCTAAGCCTTGGGAAGAAACTCAATTGATGACTTTCCAGAGAACTGGCCATTTTCTTGAATTCTTATCAACACAACTGACTGCATTTTTCTCTGAAATAGATTTGTAATAAACTGAAAATGCATAGAATGAATATAAGAATTTCATTATTAATCTGCACTGTTATTGGTACTGATCTGGCATCTTGGCTTCAGCCACTTTCCCACTGCTGTAACAGCTTCCCTGTACCTTTTCTATAAACATTTCATGGTAATTGTTCCGATCAAATTGTACATGTGGAGACTAGTTAGGACTTCATAGAGATGTGAGGTATGATATCTGTAATGTGTTGTTTTGATGTAAGGATTATTGTTTTGATGTAAGGATAATTGTTTATATGTTTGGGTCAGTGACATATTTTGAACAGGATGCTAGATATGGCTTTATTAGTACTAGCCAAAAACCTCTCTGTCTGTAGGATAGGTAATCATAGACGTTTCGGTGTGTGACACTATGAGTCGGATATATGCGCACGCGTGTGTGTGTGTGCGCCCGCACATCTGTGTGTGTGTATATATACACCCCCACATCTGTGTGTGCGTGCGCGCGCACGCATATGTGCGAGAAGATTAGTTAGATTTGACCTGGGCATCAAACTTCAAGACCAAATGATTAGATTAGGAATCTAGATAAAAACATATGGCGAAAAGGGTAGATAAGTGTTAAGTACTTGTCAAAATACTAAGATAGGAAAAAGACCGGCTCTGGTCAAAACTTAAAAGGGTTTGAATTTAATGTCCCTGAATCGGAGTCAGCTAGGCTAAGAAATATTTTTATGTCCACTTTCTTCAAAGAGAGAAATGGTCATGAAAAAGTTATGGGTTTATTCGTGGGTGTCCCTTGTCCGGAAATGATGAAAGAGGATTCTCCATATATACGGCAGCGCTTTGGGCCACGAGTTAGTTAGACTTAGTTTAGGTTCGAGGAAGGTTGATTTAGGCCGGAGCACGTAACATCGAAGAGCGACCCATTAGCAGCCGGACATTGTTAGTTAAGATATATATTTTTTTCCGCCAGCCAAGAACCAACCAAGAGTTATCATCCACAAAAAGGTCACACACCTTCTCTCCTCTTTTCGTCCTACCCAAGTTTGTAGTTGTGTTTTTCTTTTACCTGTGAGCCTACCTCTCGCTCGATCCACCGCACAGAAATTCTACGACGTGGGGTCTATATCTTTGTGCAACGAGTTGCAGAGGTGGGTAGTCTCACAGGTGGGCCAATTTAAAAATCCAATAATGTCTTGTATATCAAAGGCATTATTTTGGATGTTAAATCAGCACATCGAAACTAGAGCATGTTTTTATTATATACACAGAGAGAGTGACAGAGAGAGACAAACGACCTTCTAAATTGCTTTGTCCAAAATGGCTTGTCATTCAATTAACTGACAGCATTTATCCCTTTGATCAAACATGTTAGAACACTTACTTTTTGGCTGCTATCTTCAGGTGTGGCTATATTAGCTGCTACTCCCTCCACCTGCCTTGTGCGAGCTGTAACTGCTTCCTCGGTATTGACTGATGGATACCATAGGGTACATCTGAAGAAAGAAAACAAGTATAAAATAATGTTTTTTTAAACATCATTAAATATGCATACAAATTATGAACCCCCATTAATAAATATACTAAGTCTAGTCAGTGTAAACATTGTCACATTGAATGCATGATAACTTATTGGGTTAGGTTATGGCACATATCCATGCTACTAAAATCTATAATATCCACTGCTGTAACAATAAAACAGAAATATATGCTTAAACAAATAGTAATTCCATTAAAATGTATGTATTGCTTTAAAATTTGACAAGAACCAAACAAACAATACTGTCTTGAATTCTTTGTACCTATTGTCTTGAAAGTATACTATAAATAATTAATAATCATATGTGCTGATTGTTGTTCCGTTAAACTTGATACAAATACGGGAAACAAGAATCCAGTCATGGGACGAGCATTGAATGCCAGTATGGCAGATTGTCCCCAAGACAATAATTTTCATATTAACCTTACTTTAAAAGTAAACACTCAAATTGATTCTTATAAATAAAAGACAATACCAAATGGCAGAGTCCAATTATCCTTACAGCTTCTGACATCCTCTATCCAAGAGATAATCTGAGAGATTAAAGAGGCTGAAATAAAGGATACTTGGATATCTGAAAAGTTAATGAATCAAGTGATGTACACTGAACAGAAAATGAAAATACCTCAACCAAAAGGCTTTAAAGATAGTAGTAGACATTGTCAAGAAAGAGCCATTAAAATATCCATCCTGATCTCTACAATACATTTGAAAGTTCATTAAAAAGGTTTTATTTTTTTCCATAAATTATTACATGGAATTTCTCAGTATCTTTCAGAAACTCATACATTGTAAGAGGAGAATTGTGCAAGACAAAATATATTTAAAAAAGGCTTAAGTACTGTGTAGAAAACAGTTAATTCAGTGATTCCTAATATGGGTAATGAGCACTGTAAACTCAAGGGGGTAGTAAGCATTCAAAGGCATTTAAGAGAAATGTGCTATAATTTTTAATATGACAGTAAAATGATTTAACCTTTTCAACTCTGAAACAAGCCATGACGTGTGTGTGTGTGTGTGTGTGTGTGTGTGTGTGTGTGTTTTCAAAACATTCTGGTTCAAACCACAATAAGAAATTAACCATGAAATCAATTCTGCATAAAAGTCTGCATTTACATTCCAGAAACTAAACATTTCCTTATTTTGTCAACAGATATCAGAAGGAAAAAAAATAATTAAATGCTGACTCATTACAAAATTATATTATGAAAAGCGAAATGACTTGCTGTAATTTTTCAGCTCTGAACTTACTGCCATTTGGAATGAAAAGACAGACATGGAACCAGTTTTGAATAATTCAACATTATTGGCAGACATTGGCTAAAATTGGCAGTGAATTGCTTCAATAAAGGGTATCAATAAAATCAGTTGCAGAGTTGCTGATATAACCAAATTATATATTTCCAAGTTAGAAACTATTTTATTGAAGGTTAAAAAAGTAACTGCAAGTATTCTTCTATGAACTCCAAAATTGATAAGGGATATATTTAGATCTCACATGTACGTGCATATTTCATGCAACCTTTAAGAGTGCTACAGCCAAAGGATTTCAAAACAAGGATAAGATTTATGTTCTACATATCTCTGGAGAAGCAAAAAGAAGCCAGTCAGATTGATTTATTGGTTATTTTTTTGTTGTTTTTTTTATGTCATAACACTTTGTGGGTTACTTAAATCCTAAATATATTTTGGATTGTAAGATTTTTTTTTTTTGCTAAAAATAGATAAATTGAGATAATGGTTTTCCAGATACAAGCCTTACTAATTCACCTATCTGGGGGAGAGAAAAGATGTCTCAATACCTTTCCCAAGGATATTTGCACTTTTTTTTTTTTTTTTAAACACAATGATGTTGACTCTGTACAAGGTTTGAGAGCCACTCAAGATAGAGGGTTACAGAGTAAGAAGCACAATTTATGCAGATATCTAGAAAAGATAAGTGAATATAATGAACTTGACTGAAATTTGAATTCTGCACTCCAATTGTTTATTCCTAGTTGTCATCCATTACACCACCAACACACATACAGCCAGCAAGGTAAGTGAATGTTAACTAAAAAAAGTAAAAATGTGACATTATGATTGGGACACCCACATAAAAGTGGGGATAGAGAGCGATTTATCTTGGTCTCAAGCATTTTGTGTTTTATGGCTGGTGGATAAATTCTTTTATGCAGCATCCACTTGACTGAAATGGAACAATTGAAAACTCTGGGAGTCAAGTGACATCAAAACTGGACATTGGGAATTTCCAGCTACAGGTCTATATTAAGCTCTGGTTGGGATTGAAGTAGTTAGTCCTGGCCTGTCTATATCTCACATACATACATCATACCTTGATAGTTTAGATGCCACCTGTTTATGTTATCAACCATGTATGGTAGTTTAGTTGCCACCTGTTTGTGTTATCAACCATGTATGGTAGTTTAGTTGCCACCTGTTTGTGTTATCAACCATGTATGGTAGTTTAGTTGCCACCTGTTTGTGTTATCAACCATGTATCGAGATATTGAAATGTGCAGAGAGTTGGAAGGAGAAAGAATCAAAGACTGGATCTGTTAGTCTGACATGTCAGAAACTGTCCCAAGTGTCACCTATCGACCCACCCAGACAAGCAAGTAAGCCCTGAATAAACACCTAAAATATATTGAAAACAAGAAGTTGAACCCTCATTTCTCACAGTGGCATTTTTTCATTTTTAATTTCTTTGTGAGCTTTCAATTGATCCTTCCCAATTCTTGGTATATACAAACATCAACAAGAACAGAGACAATGTGAGGTAGTTATTGGCTGGTTGGTGGAAAGCTGAGAGAAGACCTTGCATGTTTACAAAAGGAGAATCTAAACCAAATTGAAATTAAAAGCCATGGTAAAGTAAACAAGCTGATGTGTACAAACATTTAAAATCAGACTCACAAAATTACCAATCAGATCAGCTAATCAAGCTAACATTAAGGGACAAAGAAACAAATATCTGCAAGCATCATGTGTCTACCACAGAACAAAGATTTTTATTGCTAGTGTAGCAAGTTCAATTCTTTCTGGCTGCTTGTAAATGTGGCCCAAAGCCTAACTAAAATAAGTTTTATAAATGCTTTTGTAAAGGTCAGTAGAGAGCATCTGTCGTATCATCCAATTCTCTTCTATAAAGCAATACAGAATTGAATTGTGAAAATTTATCAAGATTTTATCCTACCTAAACAATTAAGTTCCCAATAAGTTGAGGCATTTTCTAGCTGAGGGTGCATGCTTGTCATTACAGCACCCCCTTCTGCTCGAAGGTTACTTATGAGAAAACAAAATATAAGAGTTTTTATGTGTGCATTTTATTTCTTTAATTATTTACAAAACATTTTTTTCCTGATGGTATTTTATGATTATAGCAATTTAAGTGTTTAGAACTTGTCCAACTGGTTAATATATATGATTAAAAAAAAAAAAAAAAAAAAAAATTAAATTTCATTGGTAATATTTTTCTACTGGAAAAATTTAGACATTTTACTGGTACAATTATTGTCACGTGTAATAAAGAATTCTGATTTATTATTAAAAGTAAAAACATCAAAAGAAAACTTACAAATATAAGCATTTAATTATATTTTATTATAAAACAAAGCATGTTGACTATGAAGGAGTGGTGCTAGAGCTGTGAAATCTTGCATGCATTAATTTCAATTCTTATTAATAAGTATTGTCTCTTTCCAGGTAAACTTGCTGATATATTTACTTTCTAGCTTTGACAGAATTCATAAGCATTTATGTGGCTTTATGGATAATGAATTATTTTCCTCTCTACAACCTCTTTCTCACAGATGAAATGTTGCAAACCTTTCACTACTCTATTGCTATTTTCATGTCAAATGTGATAAGCTACATTCTTTAGTTCCACCAGTTCAGACCTTCACAGATAAGACCTTCCATGCCATATATACAGAGTTGAATCATCCTCATTTCCTTTATTTTCCATTGGTTAGAAGGAAGTGTCATTCACACAGCTTCCTCTGAAGATTGAGAGTGATTTGTTTTTTTTTATGGTTTATCAACCCATTCTGGATTATTTCAAGCTGAAACATATTTGGGATTGTATTTTTTTCCCCCACATCAGATTAGCAATTTTTTTGAGAATAATGTTTTTTCAAAGAACTGTTTGCTGTAACAGATTCCTATGAAGATGCTTCCGCAATAATTCATTCAGTAACCCTCTACTTTGAGTGGCACTTAAGCCTTGTATTGGGAACAACAAAGAAAAATACAACAGGACTGACTATAACTCAAATCATCACAATGAAACAAATATATGCTTAAACAATTAGTAATTCTATTAAAATGTATCTCTTGCTTTAAAATTTTACAAGTAAGAACCAAACAAGCAATACAGTTTTTAATTCCTTGTACCTATTGACTTGAAACTATACTATAAATGATTAATAATCATATGTGCTTATTGTTGGCCTGTTAAACTGGATACAAATATTGGAAAACAAGAATCCAGTCATCGAGTGAACACTGAATGCTAGTACGGCAGATTGTTGTCTTGGAGTCAGGAATGGAGACAATTTTGATATTAACATTAAAAGTAAGCACACACAGAGTTGTTTCTTATAAATAAAAGACAATGTCACATGTTCAATTATCCTTACAGCTTCTGACATCCTCTATCCAAGAGATATTATCAGAGATTAAAGAGGCTGAAATAAAGGATACTTGGATATCTGAAAAGTTAATGAATCAAGTGACATACACTGAACAAAAAATGAAAATACCTCAACCAAAAGGCTTTAAAGCTAGAAGTAGATGTTAGGAAAGAGCCATTAAAACATCCACCCTGATCTCTACAATACATTTGAAAGTTCATTACAAAGGTTTCATTTTTCTTTCATAAATTATTACATGGAATTTCTCAGTATCTTTCAGACGCTCATCGACATTACAAGAGAAAGGTGCAAGACAAAATATATTTAAAAAAGACTTAAGTATTGTGTGGAAAACAGTTTAGATCAGTGATTCCTAATGTGGGTAATGAGCACTGTAAACTCAAGGGGGTAGTAAGCATTCAAGAGCATTAAAGAAAAAGTGCGCTATAATTTTAACAGGGCAGCAAAATGATTTAACCTTTTCAAATTTGAGACAATTCATGATATTTTATATACATATCTTTTTATTGTTATGCTTATGCAGTTACATTTGTAGATATATTTTAAACATTTAGCTGCAATTGCAATGTACGAAGCCATAATCTGCAAGCTGAAGCCAATCAGCTTTCAGTTAATTTTATCTTTTTTTCCTATATATTTATAATTGTTAGATTTATCTTAAACATTTAGCTGTAATTGCCATATGTATATGTGGTAAAATCCCCTAGGCTTAAATCTGGCAGCTTCTGACAGTGACTGTCACATGGCTGTTCCTGCCCCAGTTTACTTTTGGTGATTGACATTGCTATGAATCATAGCGTTCTATGCTAAATATCTACTCATGTTGTAACTACAGACCAGAACTGGAGGCCTATTTCAAAATGTTTGAATATTAGAAATTTTGGGAGAAAAGTTAACTCTTTGAAAATCCTTAAGACATTTTATTAAAAGTTAAATAAATGAAAATATGTATTTTGGTGTGGGTATTGGAAAATATTAAAGGAAGCCAAAACTTGTGTTAAAAGATATGATCCACAATGTCAAAATTTTAATAAACAAAAATATTACTTTTCATATACTTTATACAAAAGTCTACATTTCTTAAGCCAACAACTGTAAAAAACCACAAATAGAAACTAAAATGTGTCACTTTTGAAATAGACCTCCATCTGTGGCCTTTAGTTGCAATATGAGTAGGTCAGCAGTATAGAACACCACAATATAAATGCAGCAAAAGCATTTTAACATGAGGTAGTCAATCTGTGCAAATGTGAAAAAGGTAGGTAAAGAAAAAACAGAACAGCTGGTTTAAATTGAAGTTCTAAAGTAGATGGCTTATTGACTAAAAGTATAAAAAATAGCAATAAAAACAAAGAAGTGGTTATGAGGCTTCTTCAAAAAGTCAAAGGAGTATCAACAGAGGCATTATGAAACACTCAAGTATCAGAGATGGGACTGTAAAGTTTATCCTATTTTTAAAAAAATATGTAAAAAAAAAAAAAAAAAATAGTTCTGAAATATCGCCTTCGACTGAAGAGACCAATTCTGTCGAGCTTGAAATTCTTTCCCATAAAAAGATACAAATTGTGACAGATTAACAAACTCACAATTCTAAAAATGTTTTAAAAAAAATTACATAGCTTTAAATCCCCAAGACACAAAAAAAGAGACCTGCCAAATTGCAATTTCAGCAATTTTTTTTTTTTTTAACAAAGACTTTAGTTTGACCAAAGATTAAAGTAACAGATTTACAAGAGACAAAATCAGGCAAGATGAATGGGAGAAGAAAATAAATGGATAAAAAGAACTGCTTTATGATTTCAAAGTAACAGTATTTATACAAGTTTCCTGAACAACAACTTATAAACAACTATTGTTGACATTGTCGTGTTATAGCCAATAAAAGCATAATGGAGTGGTTTTAACAAGTGGCTGATTAGTTCAGACTTGCCGTCATGCAGTAAGGAGAAAGGTGTTGCCCAGAATCAAAACTTGCGTCTAATGAAACTAACACGTTACTTGCCAAAGGATGTTAAATTCATATTTTTATTACTTTACATGTTAAACACCAAAGACTATTTACATAATATCACCCCTTTTTGAAATTCACCTCATGTCTTCATTTTGTCCTCTGCTTTCCAGCAAGGAATTGAGAAAGCCTTGTTCTATTCTTAACTTAGATTTTTTATGTGTTGTGTCCCTTCAGGATGTAGGCCATCATAGCCCTCCACATCTTCCTGTCCCTTGTAGCTCTTAATAAGAGCTATCTTTTCCTTATTTCTCCCAAACCCTGTTCTACCATCAATTTGCTCAAGCCCATCAAGTATGTTACACACTACTTTCCTTTGTCTCTCTTTCACACAATCTATCCTGTGAGTATCACGTTTTCCAAACCCTCCTTCCTTATTATGCGCCCTAGAAATTTCAACTGCCTCTTCCTGCCATTAAGTACGAGTTTTCTTTTTGTTGCCTTTTTCTCCAAAACCTCATCATTGCTTACAGGTTAAATCCATGGTATTCTTAGCATCTTTCTGTAGAACTTTATTTCTGTTGCTTCAACTCTTTTCTTCATCTTTGAGGAAATTGTCCAGCATTTGCTGCCATACAGGAGGACAAATATTACAAATCAGGTATACTAAAATCAAACTACAGAAATTTAAATATTTAGGAAAATCTGAAGACTCATTGGGATGGCCAAGGATGTATTCTAAAAGCTAAGCAGAGTATTAAGAGACAGAAAAATTTTGTTAGAGGAAAACAAAAAAGAAAAAAAAAAAATATATATATATATATATATATATATATATATATATATATATAGTAAGATTTGCAAGTTGGTGAAATCAAGAAATATTTATTTTTAAAATTACAAATGTGATTTTCTTCATGATGGTATTTTCTGATAGCAATTTAAATGTTTGTAATTTGTCCAACTACTTCACATGTCACATCAAAAAGTTATTGGAGATTAACTTATTTTGTATTTGAATCGATAATGTTTTCTACAGGAAAAATCTAGGATTTTTACCTATACAATTATTGTCACCTATACTAAAGAATTCTACTTTATTATTAGAAGCAAAAATATCCAAAGAATATTAAATAAAAAAAAATAAAAAGTAATTTATAAAGCTGTTTTACTACTAATTTTTTTTTATTATCAAACAAGGCATGCTCACTTATTAGATACAAAAAGTGTTAAAGAAATTCCCTTAACACTTTCAGTATGTTTTTCACTGGT
>OZ038519.1:50729324-50744324 GCA_964036315.1 Acanthosepion esculentum | reverse complement strand
ATAATAGATATGAATTTGTGAAAAAAATAAATTATTTAATCCCAGTTTAAATTGAAGAAATCTGATAAGATACCATCTTGTTGGGAATTGGCAGAGAAAGTTGCCAGATGCAAGTGAGTGTGTTGAGACTTTCATATGGATTCTATACATTGCACCAAACTCGTTTCAAAATATCTAAACTGTCAGCTGTATACAACCACTTTCTCATGGCAATATTTAAAAATGGCTTTGAGTAAATGAAGACCAGTTTTCTTTGAACCTTATGGTCTGGTGCTACAGAATCACAAATAAAAAACTGTACCAAATCATAGAAACCACATCATTTGAGGATTTTCTATAATCGCAACAACTAAAATGGATAGCATATATAACTTTAAAGAAAATAATGGCATAATGAAAGTTAATGTTCTACACTACTTCAAATCAAAAGATGAGGGAAGGAAGCTCTCATCAATACTGGAAAGAATAATAACAGTTGCTGGTCTTGATAAACCTATTTTCCTGAAAAAATTGTTTTAATGAAAAGGTTTGGTAAATTTCAACCGACAATAGTACTGGCTTTTTCATTTAATGAATGATGAATGTTTACTTATAAGGTAAATATTACAATTACCATGAAAGATCAGGACAGCTACTATATCAGGTTGTGTAGAAAAGTATAATTTTAGTAGTACTGGCTGTGAGGCACACTGGAGTAATGGATAGCGGCTCGGATTGAGGAATCAGAGAGTCGAGTTCGAATTCCAGCCAAATCCATTATATTCCCTTATGTGCTAATACCCTTGGGAAAGGTATGAATCCTCTTTTTCTATCCCCAGCTATGGGTAAATAGCAGGACAGACCAAGTTCTATAGATTTGGATGGCAAATGGTCTAGCATAAAAAGAAATGGCAACCTACTGCAGGAAAAAATCTGCCTCGTCAGTCATGTATCAAAAGATGCATAATTGCCTACGCATGTATTGCACATGGCATATAACTGACTGAGCACTGGCTGCTTGGTCAAGGAATGCCAAATGTTTACAAGGCCAACAGGCTCACAGAGTCAATGTAAACTCTGAAATCCTTTCAACTAAAAATAATCTTAAATAGGTTCTAATTTTAGGCTAAATAAATCAACTACCTAGTCTCACCCTAAAATCAAGTAATTAATTTTCATCACTGAACACTTAAATTATGTTAGAAGATATGCAAATCCAATTATTTAATGACAGCTTCCTTTCATAATCTATAACTTCTTGATATATGGTTATAAATATACCAACAGATTTGACAAAGAGATATATAATGTGAACAATATGAAAAATTGAAAGAAAGGAAACCATTCTCTTGACATCTGAGAACAAAATCTTGTCCTAATTATCTAAGAGAGAAAATTAGAAATCTCAAAAGACTCCATATTGAATTAAATGATTGGTCAGAAAATAACTCTGAAGCAGATAATAAAATGACCAACAAATATTAATTCAAGAGATAAAATTGAAACAACTGTAAATTGGAGCTGCCATCAAGAGAGTCTCTAACATTTTCATTGGCTTCTAAAATAGCTAGGTTCACTGCCATATAGGAGGATTGATATTATATAATGGTTCAGTAACCCCTAAGAAATAAAAGCATGTTGAATTTCAATGTAATATCAATCCTTTGGTATGGCAGTGAATGCTGGACAATTTCCTCACAGGGGTTTTTTTTTTTTTTAATTAATCATTTCACCCCAAGCAAGGCAATAAAGCCACTAAGATGCAAAGGGTCATGAAGTATGAGAGAATGAGAAAAATTACTAATAAGGAGAGAGGACAATAAAAGAACAGGACTGAAGAAGACAGAACATAATGATTGACATTACATTTAAATTTTTCAAAATCGCAGTTGACTGGGAAGCAAGAAACCAGAAGAGTGTTCCATAAATAACAAGTGCAATATAAAAGGAACTGCTAGCATCGAACTTATGATTACATCTAACCATTTCAACTGTAAAATGATTAGATCTTGCCACCAATCTATTAATGTGCTTAAATTCATGAAGTCTAGATACCATAGAGGAATGTTCATCAGAACAATTACCAAGAAAGTATTTATAGAAAAGGCACAGAGAAGCTACATTACAGTGATGGAAAAGGAACTGAAGCTGAGATGCTTTGTCAGGATCAATAACATTGCAGATTCTTTGAATTTTATCAAGAATCTCTAAATATATGGTAGGAGAACCAGACTAAATATAGCAGTAATATTTCAAGCAAGATCAAATTGTAGACTTATAAATATCTAAGATTCTGGATGAAGTTGATGAAGAGGAGACATGGTTCTGCAGAAGGATGCTGAGAATACCATGAGCAATGAAGAGGTTTTAAAGAATATGAAAACAAAAAAAGACATTTAGAATCAGAAAGTTGAAATTACTGGGGCATAAATAAGTTAAGGGAGCTAGAATTTGACACTCGCAGTACATTAAAGACAAGACGAGCAGAAGAAACCAGTGACTCACTTACCTAACAAGCTTGTATAAACAGATAACAGAACAAGGAAGGAGAAGGATAGTAAAAAAAAAAAAAAAAAATGCTAAGAGCTACAAAGAATAGGAAGTTGCGAAGAGCCATGATTACCCATATCATAAGACATGACATAGAAAAGATACCAATTAGACAAGTTTATTCTGTCAGATGTTAAGCCTTTGATTCTTCCAATTAAGCTGTGTCCCTAGAAATTTGGTTGATTGATAGATTTATTTATTTATTTTAGAGCTTTTAAAGCCAAAAGCTATTTTGGATTGTAGGAGGTTGCTTACAGTAGCCGGTGTTCATTCAGAAAAGACTGTTCAAATTGTTTTGAAAACGTCTCAAAAAGAATAACACAACTGGAGTCAGCCTTGACATGTCTTTTGATCCTTTGATGTTTGAAACACACAACAGTCTAGAGACAGACAAATTGTGGCAGGTAAGCTTGGTAAAGAGAGAGGAAATTACGCATATCAATGAACCTGCAAAGATAGATGTAGGACTATTCTATAAACACTAGGCAAGACACACACTAGACAAAAGTTAGGAAAATTAATGACAAAGTGGAAAAAATTTTCTTGCATCATGTTTCATCCTTTAGGATTTCATTGGACTAAACCAATTGATTTTTTTCCCCTTACAGCTTATCAACCATTTGAAGGTTATTTAAGGTCTGAAGATATTTTTAGATAAGAAGGTTTTGGAGATAATTATGATTTTTTAGTGTTACAAGTCCTATTAATTAACCCATAGCTGGGGTGAGAAGAAATGGTCACATACCTTTCCCTAGGTTGTGCAAATGAATGTAACAAACTATTGGAATTGAAAATTGATACCAGATTTCCAATTCCGTGTTATACATTACACCACCCATACATCCAAGTTATTGTACCTGATATTCCCAAGCAGTTACCCATCTCGGTACTTACTAGGTTTGATGTTGCTTAACTAAAATGACATTTATGTTGATGTAACTATACAGGCACGTGAAAGAAAGCAGATACTGAAATTTTAAACTTTTAAATTTTGCTTAAATGACCAAGTGGGGAAAAAAAATTAAATCAATTTAAAAAATGCTACTTTAGTTAAAAGAGAAAGCAATTTACTAAGACAGAAGTGTATAGAAAGTGCTTTAATCACTAGGTCATCCACACTAAAGTTGTGTCCAGGTTCTTACATTTCCCCTTTCTTGACAGCACACTCTCCTTCATACACATGTATGGTTCCATCAACATAAAACATTACTTTAGTCCGACAAAGTCCTACAGGATGAAACGTATTAGCTGAAAAAGATTTTTTTTCCACTGTCATTAATTTTCCTAACATTATTCTGGTATATACAAATTTATATATCATTTTCTCCCGCACAAGACCAATATAATAAAAGTAAATGTAACACTAAATCAGGAAGGGAGGAGGGTATTTCCAATTAGTGCTGACTCAACTGATGTCACTTCATCTAGGACATGCTGCATCTCAGAAAAGTCCAAAAGTGTAACAGGTGTGAAAAAGTAAATAAATCACTGCATATATAAATATATTTAAAAGCCATAGACAGATGGTATAGACATATTAAAGTATAAGGTTTGATAATTCAAATATATTAGAATTTATTTTTTTTTTTATAGGAATGAAAAGTGATATTTTGAATATGTATGCCATTAGCATAGAAGGGTCAGAATTCTGGTTGAGGTTGCTAGTTTCTACTTTGCATAATTATTTTCCAAGGAAGGCATAAATTCACTTTACCCTGTGAATCTTCTTTGACAGTTTCATAACTGGGATGTTGATTGATTGTTTCATTTGTTTGTTTTTTTTATTTACACTATTTACATTTAGACTTCATCAGGTGTATATCTATCCAGGTAACCTATAATTCCAAACAGAACCCTTTATTTAATCTACTAGGAGTAGACTGTTCCCGTTCCACAATATCTTGTCAGTTATTGCTTGCCATGTTTCCAACTCACAATTACTATATTACCAAATTGACAAACTAATGCTTTAATCCATTAGACTATTATCCTATAGAAAACTTGGAGCCATAAACCTAACCTGCCTGCCTGCTGATAAATGCTGCTGCTGTCATGCACCGTGACCACCGAGAGACAAGGCCTGTTCCATTTCGTTGTTGACAAATGTGACGTCATCACATTGAGTCCGACTATCAAGGAGCGTGTCTGTTTTGTGTAGCAGATATTTTACGGCGGCATTTTTAAATTACTTATTAATATTTTCTTTTAAATATTGAATTAATTTAAAACAAAAAACAATGCCTTATAGATGCATTGTACCAAATTGCAAAGGGAATTATAAAAACGGCCCTAAAATACATGTATTTTCTTTAACTAAAGATAAAGAATTATCTGATGTTTGGATTCGTACAATCAGAAGAGATCATTTTTATCTACTAAATTCAGCAGAGTGAGTATTTTTTGTATTAAAAAATAAGTAAATTTTATTGAAACTTTAATGATAAAATTAATATCATGTCTTTGTAATTCATAACAAAGTTAATAAGACATAAATCTAGCGAGAAAGTTTAGAGAGAGAGACATTCATTCTCGTACGTGTTGTTTTTAAAATCTAAAATCTCGTTTTTTAAGAAATAAACTTTAAAGAAATTTTCTACATAAATTCATTCATGAATTTTTAAAGGAATATTTTATATACATAAAAAATAATTTTAACGATTTTTTAGAATTGTTTTATTCGTGACTAAATGAAACTTTAATTGAATTGAATTTTATGTCTGTAATTCACAACACATTTTAAAACAGCTTTGTTTTAAAAAGTTATTAAACTCAATTGAAACTTTGAGAATTAAAATAATTTTATATCTTTATAAATTCCATAATAATAATGATCTAGAAGGGAAATTAAATTTCCTTGATAGAAATTACTGGAGTTTTATTAGGCAGCAAGAGACACTTATTATATTCAGCATCATCAAATCCCCATATCCAAAAATCTATCTGTCTCTTGTAATTGAATCTGATTTTGCAGTACATGTTTTTTTGTAGAAATGTGGAAATACATTCAATAGGGGATTATAAGATTTCTAAACACGTAACTGATCAAAATACTCTTGAAATTCCGATAGAAAACATGAAAAAAATGTACACAGAACAACAGCAACCTGAACCTCAAAATATGAGTTTTATATTAAAATTGGTAATGTCATTTCTACTATTGGTGCAAGAAGAATCAAACATATTAATGCACTCAAATTTATATATGAGCAGCTAAATTTAATGACACAAAATAAGCTTGATTATTCAACAGAAATGATATTTTCTTCATTGTTATATAACTGCTCCCCTAAAGGGGACAGATTGTTAAGAGACAGCAAAAATATAATTTTACCTAGCTATTCAACCATTAAAAGATTAACCTTATCAACATATATGAATCCTTTGATTGAGCAACATGATAACAATTTTCTTATGTATATTAAAAATAAATTTAAGCTCCTAGTGCAGGACATCACAGTATCTTTACTTGTTGATGAAATTCATCTAAAACCTTATTTAGATTATAAGGGTGGTAATATTGTTGGCTTATCTGATAACAGCAATGAAGCTGCAACAAGTGCTTTTGCTTTTAGGATTAGCAGTGTATTCTCACAATATAAAATGTTGTGCATGTTATGCCAACTAAATGTCTTAAAGCTGAGAAGTTATTTGACATAGTTAAACATAATAATTGGTTTATAGGAGATAGGCTTTCAAGTATTATCAATCATAACAGATAATAATGCTATAAATAAAAAAGCTATATCTTTCTTTTGCAGTTCTCCAAAGCTTTCCATTGTATATCCACCCCCAGTTATAAAGTCTCGACCTCTTTTCTTCCTTTTTGACTCAGTCCATATATTAAAATGCATTAGAAACAATTGGCTTAGTCAAAAAGATGCAAATAAATGCATGCTGTTCCCCAAATTTTGTCATGATGGAAATCATGAATTAGATAGTATCCAAAGTGCCACATTTTCTACCTTACAGAAACTTCATGCCTTAGAATTTCAGTCAATTTTAAAATATTGTTATAAATTAACCTCAAAGGCACTTTCTCCTACTAATCTTCAAAGGCAAAATGCTAATTTAGTTCTGCAAATTTTTAATGAATACACTATTCAAGGATTATTGATCTTAGGAAAACAGAAATATTTGCCTAATTTTGCAGAATATATAAACATATTTTATATTTGGTGGACAATAATGAATGTTAAAATGCCATATAAAGGTTGTCGGCTTAGAAATAAATACTGCAATCCACTTAGAATGAATGAAGAAAATTTTAGATTTCTCTCTGTATTCTGTGACTGGTTAGAATCTTGGAATAGCATTTCTGGAAGAAATGGCAAATTAACAAAGGAAAACTTTAATGCTTTGCATCATACAACTTATGCATTTCTAGAACTGACCAAGTATTGCATAGAAGAACTGAAAATGCTATACATATTACCAGGCAAATTTCAAACTGATCACCTTGAAGCAAGGTTTGGTCAATATCAACAACTTACTGGGGATCAGTATAATATCTCGATACGGCAAGTGTTTGAGTGTGAAAAAATTATTAGAATGCAATCAGTTTTAAAATTAAACTTATTTAATCAGCAATGCATTAAAATTGATTTAAAGAGTTTACAAGAACCAAACTGGGATGAAGTGACAGAGGAGGAAAAGTTATATATATATAAATATAGAATTGATGTTAAAGAGGATGATGTAAATAATTGTAGAGAAGTTCTACCTGTAATACTATACTTAGCAAGTTATTGGTGTAATGCAGTTTTTAAGAAAATTAAATGCAATAGCTGCAAAGATTTAATATCTGGAAGTGTAAGAGATAATGTGGAAGAAATACCTGAAATAAGCAGCTATTTTCAGGGGATTAATAGAGGTTCTCTCTTATATCCTAATGATAAAACTATAAATTTTGTTCTGAATAATTATGTAGTCATTGATAAGCTGATGAAAAATCATTCTTTTCTTCATTCAGTAAATCAAAGAAAAATAAAATAAGGTATGCATATAACATTGAATGTTTTTTGCAGATTATGAGGTTCTTTTTTATGTTGACACTTGTGATGAGGGTCAAAATATGGAAAAAATACAAAGAATGTTTGTCTGGAGCTCTACAAATGCTCTTTTAAATAATTTTTGTTCTAGGGAAAATAATAATATTACAAGTAACAAGTTAAGCAGAAAAAGAAAACTTCATTCAGCTAAATTTTGTATCAGTAACCCATTTTTCTGAAAGTATTATTTGATTTTTAAATCTATTTATTGTTTGTATCTAATGTATTTTCTTGTTTGTGTTTTTGTTTCTTGTTTATGTTTAATTGTTTTATTTATTTATCATAATTATTTTATTTATTCATCATTTAATTATAATTTGCTTATTTAATTATTGTTTGTTCCCTAATTCATAATTCAGTTGTTACTGTAATAATCTCTTAATGATTACAAAAATTATAACTTCACAGAATAATTATTAAAATTGAAATAAAAACATGCAATTTAAAACAATGCTGATTATGATTTATAAAAAATGTTCAAATGTGAAACAATTGAAATCATGAATGAATTTCATTCTTAAAATTAATTGTCTGTAACCTACTTTTCTATAAGTATTATTTGAATTTTAAATCTTTTTTGTATCAAATTTATTTACTTTCATGTATTTAGTTTATTTGTTTCTTATTTATATTTTAATCGTTTATTTATCATTTACATGTAATTTGCTCGTCTATTTATTTAATTGTTTGTTTGTTTCCTAATTCATAATTGAGTTGTTGCTGTCCGAGTGTATATGAATATAATAATCATTAATAATTACGATATTGTAACTTTACAGAATAATTACTAAAATTAAGATAGAAACATGCAAATTAAAACAATACTGATAATGATTTAAAAAATGTTTTCAAATTTGAAACAAATAAAATAATGAACGAATTTCAGTCTTTAAAATTTAATGAAATCTAACATGATGTTTAATTTCTTTAACAAAACATTCAGCAACATTTTTTTTCTTATCGGTTATTTTTTAAAAATTAATATGAAATAAAGTTCTGTATAAAATCCAATTCTGTTTATTTGTTTTGTAAAACAATGTATTTTATAAAAGTTTTCTAAAACCAATTTTTTTCTTACAATTATTCGTTACATTATGATTACTGTCTGTTTCACTGCATGGACTACTTTTGTGACGTCACGTCACTACCGAATAGGCCTTGTTCTCTCGGTGGTCACGCATGCACTCACTGAAGCTTTTCTCAGTTGCAGACTTGTAGGTTACCTGGATTGATATATACCTGATGAAGGCAGGAAAGCACAACAGCTGAAATGTGGTAACAACAAAGGTGAGGACAATAGTTCAAATTTAAATAATGTAAATAATTTATGTCATTTAGCACAAACTCTGCAAATATATTCATTGGAGAATACTTATTTTTAAAACTAAAAAAGGCAAAACAGTTCGATAGAGCTACAAAACAACTTTTGGGTTACAAAACCAACCAATAACTTCAAAAGTCACCGTTGCAGTCGAAAAGGCTCGTTTTAAAAATGTAGCTAAATATTAGATGACAGAGTCCCAATAGTTTCAAACTGCATAACTAAATCACGACAAAGCTGACTTTCTCCTTTGCTCATTCTCCTTTCAATCTATCTAAATCATCTTATTCATCATAACTATTTTAATAGTAGCTCTCTACCTTGAACGGCTCACTAGTCTTATACTAGGTTAATTTTAATTAAAAACAACCCCCCCCCCAAAAAAAACAAAAAAAACAACAAAAAAAAACAACAAAAAAAAAACAAAAAACAAAAAAACAAGTTATCTCAATTTTCATCAGAAATATAGAGGTCAAGGGAAAAAAAATGAAATCCCGTACAACAATGAGTTGATATTTAATAAAAGTTGTTCATGTTCAAATGTTAAATTTGTTTACTTACATTGTGTACAAAGCAAATAGAATAAAATATGAAATGTTTATGCATAGCAAAACATCAAATTCCAGGTGATAGTAATCAGCAGCAAATAAATAGACTGCAACACTTTTCATCAAGCATGACAAATTTAAATGCTGATCAAATGATCAGGAGCAGAAAAACATGTTTGAAAAAGTTTAAATATATGCAATACAGGGCATTTGAAAAGTTTGTGTAACATTACAACACTATATATCTTAACTATTGAGGATATCAAAGCACAATTTATATTTCCTGAAAGCTAATATTTCCATGTTTCTATACAGGTTTTTACAGTTGTTCAATGTGATGCTGTGGATTACATGACACGCTTCCAAACAATAATCCAATTCTTGCCAAACACGACCGAGCATAGTGTTGTCGATGGTTGGCAAGCCTTCAGTTATTCACGTCTTCAGATCATCCATGTCTCTGGGAAGATGAGGTACATACACAAGTCCTTTCACATACCCCCAGAAGAAGAAGTCACATGGCATGAGGTCTGGAGATCTAGGTGGCCATCGCAGGAACATGCAAGCAGTCAGTCCAAACATCCAACCCATCTTCAAAGTGGAATTAAAATTAAATTAACAAAAGATAACTTGAGACTTTTAGCTTTTAAAAGCCACCAGTTCAATCATGCTACCATTTGTATATAAGAGTTCTTAGAATGTGAAAGACTTTTGAAACACCCTGTATAATCTTACAAGAAGCACAAAAAATTAAATATGAATTTGAACCTCTGATTATTTGTAAGTCCAGTAGGCTTAAAAAAAAAAAAAAAAAAAAAAAAAAAAAGGTGTGGTCAGATAAACTACATGTCAGTTGGACAGGAATGCTTCTCAATGGTGAGAAGAGTGACCAAATTAAATTTCTTCTTGTTGGCTGTAATTTAATTTTTGGGACAAAACTTATGCTCAAGATCATGTAAGAAGCTGTACTGCAAGATCTATGTGCTGTGTCTCTTCAAGACACGAACCATAGCAGCCTTTCTCCCTTTGCCAAGACCCATCTCCATTCCACTATTCATTCAGACAAGCTCATCAGGTAGGTTGCCAACTGCCTTCCCCTGTCTCTTGCCTTGTGAGAATTATCCAACCACTTCTTCATTACGAGTTCAAGAAATTCCACCTATCTCTTTCTGATTCTGAGTAGGTGTTCTTTTGTCACCTTTTTATTTAAGACTTCCTTGTTGCTTATTCACTTTATGCATGACATTCTCAGTAAACTTCTGTAGAACCACATTTCTGTTGCCTCTTATCTAAGAGATTGTCCACCATTCACAGCACTATGAAGATTGAGATCACATAGCAATTCAGCAATCTTTTCTTTGATTCTAACCAAATTTTCCTGTTTTTTTTTAAGTACAATATAACCTTGGTTCTTACATGTCGAACAAATGATGATATTGTCTCTTCCTACTCAGTTTCATATGGTAAAAATCAACGATCTATACTATTCTTATAAATAAAGAGACGATCATGTCTTTCCTTCCCTTTTTCAAACAATAACCTCTCTTTTGCCATCAACTTTCCTATATGCAAGTACAGTAAAATTGAAGTGTTCATCTATATTCTATCTGTTTACTATTGGGTTTATTTATATTTTTTCTTAGATATGATTTTCATTATTTTTATGTATTACAGTGTAACCCGGATATAAGAGTTGTCGGGACCGAAGAAGTCTCTTATATCCGGATTTGGTCTATTATATATACATTAACATAGGCTCTAATATGAAACCAGAGGAAATCTCTCTTATATCCGGGTTAAACTGTATATGATTTTCATTAGCTTTGTGTATAAACTTGTGCACAAAGTATTGTTGTTAACATTTAAATAAGCAATCATCTTGGGACCAGGAACAGATTAATCTATGTTACATTGATTCCTATTGAAAAAATAGTTTCAAATTATGAATGGGCTTCAGAAACAAATTCATGAACTGAGGTTCCACTGTACTTTGTTTAGCCTTTGGAATGCATTTTTAACTAATCTGATACACATTTAGACTTTGGTGTTGAATTTTCCATCCTCTGTTAAAACACTTCCCAGATATTTAAGCTTCTGTACTTAATGTTGACATCTCCAATTTGTAGTTCTCATCTTTAGCCTTTACTACCATGTCTTGGAGGTCCTGTAATTTTCTGTGTCATCTGTGTATCTTATATTGTTGATTGGTTGTTTTTTTTTATTACTTATCAACTTTTTGCAAGTTATTTAAAGCCAAAAACAATTTTAGATTGTAAGAATTTTTTGATGATAATAATGATTTACTGATGTAAGTCCTACTAATTAACCTATAGCAGGAAGGAGAAGAGGTAGTTTCATGCCTTTCTCAAGAGTATTTGTGCATAAGTGAATATAAAGAATCTAAGTGGAATTGGAACTTTGCTCTAATTTCCAATTCCGAACTTTTATACATTATACACTACCCAGAAATCCAAGCTTACAGCACCTGGTATTCCCAGTGGGTTACCCATCTAGGTACTAACCAGGCTCGATGATGCTTAACTTTGGTGATCATACAAAAACTGGTGTTTCAATGTGATATGGCCATAAGCTTATGTTGTTAATAAAGCATGGTACGATCTCCAGCTCCCTTCGGATAGCCTCACAGAGTTTGAACAGATCTGGAGGGAAAAGACATCCTTGTTTTTGCCCCCTTTCTATCCAGTGTGAGGATAGCAAAATGGATAACTTTGAGGGAAATTTCAAACTGACCTCTTCATCATTTAACCGATGGAGGTAGATTGCTATTCTTCTATTGTCTAAGTCTAAGGATATATTGTCTTGTTATTTAGTACTGCTCAGTTATTTGCCCTGTTTCCATTTGTCCTGGGTATGATGATAAACTACATCCTGATTGATCAGTAGATTGGAAGTTTTGAAGAGTGTGGAACCACCTTAATTGTTGTTATTTCCAGGTCCACTCTGACCCAGGGTGACGGCACCTGTTAGAGTCCCAGCTGTGGGCAAATAGTGAACCCCTAAACCGAGGTCAAAACACTATGAAAGTATAAAAAATACCTTTTTGCAATAGGAATAACAGCAATATATTTTCAGAGTAGAAAAAATTACCAACAATCCATTATTTGAAAAGGAAGAGAAAAATTATCAAAGCTCCCAAGTAAATTAAATTTCAGCATTAAATGACCCATAAGGAGTTGATATGCCAGTAAACAAACCAAATCAAACCCTGTTTCCATTGACTAAGTGTGTATGCCCTGGCCCAGGAGATGTTGACTTAATATGCAGCTATGTTTAATTCATTATACACATTTCAAATAAAAATATTTTGAAAGCCGATATATTTTAGATTTTTAGTGAAACCACTCTTCAGCTAAAACACCACATGCACACAAAAATTGTCTACGTTTTTCAAAAATAAACAATCTCAAATCATTGGTCAATAATTGATTGAATTGTTTTTCACAGCATATCATCCCTTTCTGTGTTATTTAAAGCTGAAACATATTTTGTATGGAAATTTCTAGTCTGATATCTTTCGAGTTACTATTAATTATTATAGGGTTTGTAGTTGTTTATGTCGAAGCCAGTATAATTCATTGTTTATTCTGTTCTTTTTAGTCATAATTAACCAGATTCGAACTGAGATCTAGAATGTTCTTGTGAAATCTATCTTTTCTTTCTCGCTTTGCTGAAAGTTATTTCCTTTTATTTATCAAGATTTACATTCAGACTATATTTCCCATTTTTGTTGTTATTCAGGTAACCTTCATGGAATTTTGAATTGACATTCAATCAAGGGCGGTGCATTGTTTTCATTCCACTGTCCATTTCTAGTGGTCTCATTTAGTACTGCTCAGTTATTGTTTGCACTGTTCCATTGAGTAAGTGTGTATGCCCTGGCCCAGGAGATGCTTACTTAACCCCTTCCCCACCAATTATTTTGGGAAAAAGATTTATTTTCAGACAGATTTTTTTTTTATTTGTTTTTAATATAGTAATTAAGAAACTGAGGTACTTGAAGTATCTATGCGGTGTTTAACACCGCTACCAGACATATGAGTTGACAATTGGACTTGTTTCAAGCTCAGAAGGGCATAAAAAGAATCAAGATTGACATAGAAACACACCAGTAGCTGGTTTTTGATGTGTTTATTCGTCTGTGTCTGAAAAAGACATTTTCAGTAACAATGTATATACAGTGTAACCCGGATATAAGAGAGTTGTCGGGACCGGAGACAAAGTCTCTTATATCCGGGTTTGGTCTATTTTGTTTAGGTAAGTATGGCTCTAATTTCAAATAAAGCCAACATATTTTAGATTTTTTAGTGAACCCCACCCTCCAAAAAAAAAAAAATAAAAAAATAAAAAAAATAAAAACACACATGCTTATGAAATTTGTTATCTGTTCACCTTGTTCAAAAATAAACAAAATCTCAAATCATTGTTCAATGAAAATAGAGAAAAAGCTAATTTCAAAAATGTAGTGTCACTTTTGTTTGTTTTTTTAGACATGAAAAAAAAAAATCCAAAGATATCCTGCTTTAATCTATAGGGATCTCTCTGGAAAAGTATCCAGCTATTTAATATTAATAAAAAAAGTAGCCGAACTCAGGATTCACTTTATTCCCCCTGTAAAGTACCCCCCCCCGGCCCCTTTGGGGTTTTCCTCTTTCTAGCATCCTTTCCACTTTTCAAAACAGTTTGTAAGTTTCCTTCAAAGTGACAAAAGAAAAACATCTTACAAATCAATATTTAATCACTATAAAAAGAACTCTTATCTTAATTACAGTCTGTTGGTCAATTATACAATGCAAAATGAGTCATCTAATATTGTAAAGCCTCAGACGAGAAAAGACACCAATGGATAGAGAATTATGGCCTATGACCATTTATCCCATTTTCAATCTGCTGTCCAGTTTTCTTGTCACTATTGATTACATTTGGAATTAATGATGTTTACAACTAAAAAAAAAAAAACTGTCAGTGTCCACTCTTAATATAGCATTAAGATACAGGACAAAATCTATTAATCAGTCTATTAATTCAACCTGTTAACTAAATACATTATTAAATATTAAAACTGTCTAGAATCCTACATGTGGATTTATCTTGGAGGTGAAATTTGTAAGTAATCAAATGCACACCTTTAACCAACTGTCTCTCAAGATTATGATATATGACATTATATATATCATAAATATGCATATTTTTGTTCACCAGTAGCAAGAGTGAGTTTCACGTACAACACAACCTTCGGGTGCTGAGTTAAGTCTTAAGATTGCATTGTGCATGAAATACCAAGTCATGCTACCGGTGAGGAAAAATATGTATATTTATTAATATATAGTTTATCGCTCTGTCAAATTGCATTGAACACTATTTTATTAATGTCAGCACTCAATGTGAGATGATATGACTATGGTTCAATTTTAAGCAATGTCATTGCTTCATCCATCCTCAAATATGAATAGCACCGATTTAGGTTTTTAGTCTTGATAGGGACTTATATTGTCTTGAGCAGATGCCAAGTGGAAGTGAGAGACCCTCGTCATCA
>OZ038519.1:50584324-50724324 GCA_964036315.1 Acanthosepion esculentum | reverse complement strand
AAACCCCGAATCAACACTAATGAGACAACACACCGGCTTCAACCGAGGAGTGTAAAGAAAGCAGGAGGATATGTAGGGTCAGTGTTACTATAACACAGTGGAGATAGTGACTAAAGGAGGGTTGAGGACTACAAAGAAACTGGAAACCCAACCTTAAACAGGAAACAAGAGAAACATCTACTCTTGCTCAATGGCAGCAATACTTCATTCTTGGTCTGATCTGACTTGTTAAAATAAAGCATTTTTCACATGCACACTAACAGCAAAACCTATAAATGATTTTTCTTCCTTTGTCAGTTATCTGTGTACACACAGGTATATTTTCTCGCTACTTATGCTATTCACTAAAAAAGTATATATGCAAAATTCATCCATGTGTTGAAATTCATTTCTTTTGAAAATGTTGAATTTGTTTCTTTTGAAATTTCTCAACCCTTTTTTCACAATTCATAACTTCATCCCATTACAATTAAGCACTTCCCACTACAAAACGATGACCCACAGCAACCTTGTCCATTTTAATTCAGTAGCACCATATTTGCTACAAAATCAATACTGATAGTAGTACTATTTTCTTGGTAAATCTAACAGGAACAAAAACAATTACCCTCCCTGGGGTGATACTTATAGGTATCACCCTTCCTCAGACCTATATGATCAATAGACAGATTTTGCCAACGATATATATATCCTTATAAAAATGAAAAAAAAAAAAAAAAAAAAAAAAAAAAAAATTACCAAAACTAAAGAGTTTAAAATTTCTTCAGTTTCAACAACTAGCCAACTTCAGAAAGAAAAGAATGTTTTTCCAAGACAAGCATTTCATTTAATCTATTATTTACAGCAGTGACAACCCCACCCTCATTGGAATAAGTAAATATGTGCCTTGAAAAAAAAAAAAAAAAAAAAAAAAAAAAAAAAAAAAAATGGTTTTCTCCTCCCTGGTGAATTTGTAAACAAATACAAAGTCAACCTTGGCAGAATTCTTTGCATTTCCAAATTCAGGTCAAATTTCAAGCTTGTATTTAAATGTATACATGACCCACCCACTTCCCAAAAATTAATATTTCAATCATCAAACAGAATTCCATTTGGTAAGATACAAAGAACATGCGAGAATATGCCAAATGTGTTGAACTGCATAGATGTGGGGATAACATGTATGCTTCATTACTGTTATTCCTTTTTCTCAGGTGTGAACTTTTCACCACCATATTATAGAACAATTTCAGTAAATAAAAATATAACTACAATAAGGAAATTAAACGAAATTCTAATGATACTTCATCCTATAATAACAACATTGTATGGAAATCTATTATGAAACTGAAGTTGTATATTACATTAAAAGGTTTATTTTCTGTTGTGTTTAAAGTGTTTTAAATCATTCAGAATTCTTATATGATTCTTCATAATTCTTTGCCAGTCTTGATTGGTTGAAAGTTATAAATTGTTCATGACCTTTATAATTATGTAATCCTGTGTAGGTCATACACTGCAACCATCAATAAGATCATAGAGTTCACAAGCACTCCAGAATCTCAACTGCAATGTATTATAATAATTTATATTATGTATTATATAAATGCCTGTATCACTGAACAGATCAGTGCCAACTGCCTGAGGATTGCTGCGTGCATAGCATGCAAGAAACTGTCAGCTGGGATCAGGAGGATGTACACTGGATTTTTATGATAAATACAATGTGCAGCAGAAATACCTCCCACATAATGGTAAGACATTAGTGGTAATGGTGTCTTCATCTAGCTAATGTCTTACCATTATGTGGGAGGTATTTCTGCCACTGTTCATTTTTTTTTTTTTTTTTTTTTTTTGAGAAATAGAAAATTTGTCACTTAGCTGATTGATGTTATATTCAGCACATCTACTCCAGAGTTTCATAGATGAACCTTTGTGCAATCGTTTCGTACACTCGTCAAGTGGTATTAGCAATTGTCTGCTGATTTTCTCATTTTTGTTATTTTTATATTAAGCTAAAACAAATGATTTATGTGCTTTTTATTGGTGTTAGGTTTATTTTTTTTCTTCTTTGCGTGTATATGTGCAAAAGTCATGGTTATTTCTTTTTTTCATAATTTGCCCTTTGAGAAAATCTGAACAAGGGAATGTGCTTTAAAAATAAATAGAACTTTGCTTGATTGTGAAAGCTTTTTGCATCCAAGTGGTCAAGCCTCACCAGATCAGATGGTGTTTTCTCTTGCAAAGGGAAACACAGGTTTGAATCCTGCTAGAGGGCATATTTTCTTTAATAATTTTTCTTGAGTGTGCAGGCCAGTAGACAAAATACTGTTTAAAATAAACTGAGCATTTACATGAATATAGGTATCCACTAAAAATAACCTCTGAAGCAAATTATATATATATATATATATATATATATATATATATAAAAAAGGGTACTTTCAAAACAGTAGCCACCACTGCTATTAACACACCACTCTTCATTAATGAATGAATTGAGACTTCTGGCTGCTGGCATTTGTATACATCTGTATATAATGTTAAAAATTCCCTTTCTTTGCCATGTGCCAAAAGTTTAGGGGTAGGATCTCTGACCAATGCCAAATTAGTCAGGCTTAGATCCCGGCTTGAAGCAATCGGATATCTAGCCACACTGATGAGCTGTCATACAGCAAAACAGGCTTGTATGAAGGTGACTATATATATATATATATATATATATATATATCCCTGCCGTGAGCTGACGGCGTAGTGATAGAAGTTCCGATTGACGTCAATTCAGTCGGGTTTCAATCCTAGCTAGAGGCAACCGGACGTCTAGCCACACTGATGAGCTGTGAAACAGCGAAACAGTGTCTGTGGATGACAAAAATATATATATATATATATATATATATACAAACACACACACACACACACACACACAAAATCAACTTTGTTGGTGTGACCAACAGACAACTTGCCAGAAGTCCTAACAGCTTAGATAAGAAAAAAGAAAAATCACAAATAAGGAAAGAAAAAAAAAGACCAAAAACTACTACCTATGCAGTAAAGTGCTCACCACGCAGATTATCTAGACAGAGCAAAAAAACGCTTCGCACCAACATTTGGACAGCCCAAGTTGTTACTCAAGTTTCATACTCAAGTGATCTTCAGATGACTAGAACAGCTCCACAATTGGGAGTCCATGCAAACCTACCTATCGTTTGACCTGTTCACTTTCAAGAAGCACATTATCTTCAATCCCCCATAGTTGGTAGCTTCTACTCCAAGCAGGATTGCATTATCCTTTAGGCTAGTATAGACTTCAGCGTAGGGCCTCTCAAGCTTTTATAAAACAAAGATTTTCATTTTGTAGATGCTATAACTTCTACCGTTTCATAAACTGAAATGATATCAATGACAAACTCATTTTGTTTTATTGTTATAAATTTTTATTTATTTTTATTATGGTCATGTTGAAATATGTGCTAATTTGGTTTGCAATAAATAATAAAATGGTGATATTTCTTAAAGAATATTTTTATTGACAAACAAAAGACAGCTATTCTAGTTTATTTAAAGAATTTGCAATAAGTCTACTTCAAGCCATGTAAATGTTGCTAGAGTAAAACATATTCAAGATGTTTGTGAGTAAGTTGGAGGGTGGCTCCATAATTTCATTAGACTAGGCCCTGACTACAAGTCCAGCATGCCTTTTCATTTCCTGTGTTAGAAATTGCTGTTTGTTTTTAGCTGCATATCGACTCCTTATGGGTCATACACTGCCAAAATTTAATTTTCTTGTGTGCATTAGTAATTAATTTAACAAAAATGTATTGCTGGTAATTTTTTTTTTGTTTTTACTATGAAAAGGTATTGCTGGTATTTTTACTATAAAAATGTGTTTTTATACTTTCATGTTTTCACCAAAGTTTGGGGATAACTATTTGTCCATAGTTAAGTCAGAGTGTATCTGGGAACAAGAGCAATTAAGAGGGGGTTCCACCTGCCAGATGTAGTTTTTTGTCATACCCAGGACAACAGAAATTGCTGTGATAATACTCTTACTATATCTAAAAGAGAAATCAGTGTTAAAATATGATTAATAAAGGTGGTGAGAATAGGAATATTGATAAGTCTTTCTGATTGTCAGTGAATTCAATAATCAAACTGACAAGAGAATTGCTGAATAATATAATCAGATAATTTGAAGGACAAAGAAACCTAGCCCCAAAAGCCACACTTCAATTCTGACCCTGATTAAGCATTAAATCAAAATAAAACCCAATACTAAGTTTTTGTAAGTGCTGGAGGTATATTTGCCTTAACTAGTATTTAGTCATAAATAAATTTTTGTGGCTTTTACTGTAACTAAGAGATTGCAAAATTAACGAATTCCAGTAATAATGGATTTATTGAAAAGTAAAATATTTCTCACTATAAATGCTTTACAAGAAGTTCTTGAAAAGAAAAATTATTGGTTTCCACATCCAACAAATAATTTTTTCCACTCCCATCTATAATATATATATATATATGTGTATGTATGTATGTATGTATGTATGTATGTATGTATGTTGCAACTGGAGACTTTAAGAATATTTATTTACAGTAACTTTACCAGTTTCACAGTTCTATGATTTTCAAAAGTTAATTTGAGATGTAGAGATGTGTGAGTCTGCCATGATCAGTTTCATATCTGACCGGAGTTGCAGAATTCTTTCAGTTTTATGCAGAAAAATTATGGCCCCAATTGCTACCTATTTAAAATGCAATCTGATAAGTTGATTATGATCAAGTACTCAAGCAAAACATATAGAACTCAAAACAGTAACATTACTCTAAATAAATGTATCTAAATACTCCAGTTGCATTTTCAACGTTTTTTTTCTATGTATTTTTGCACCTATGTGGGATATATATATATGAAAAAAAAAAAAAAAAATTTTTTTTACTTTCTTATAGAAGGAAAAGTCAATTATCCACACTTGTTATGTTATGCTGTAAGTGCAGATGATTTTTTTTTTTAAACTTGTGTGTGTATATTTTATCACAAAAAAAAATCAAAATTCCGGAGATCAGTTGACTATGCCACCTTCGTTTCAATCTTATGGCACACTCAGGAAATTTTTTATCAAATGACCTCTTAACATTTTATTTTTGAGTAAATACAAAGTACACTTGAGTAGTTTGTAACATGTTTATTTATTATCTCTTGGTTTCATCTCTGTTAAAAGGCAGTCGCAACTGAGGAAAATTGTACTTAGTGATGCCCAGCCTTGGGAAGCAGCTGCTCGAGACAGTGACCTCTCATTGCACCAGAGAGAGGGATTAGTGCTCACAATTGAGGCCAGCAAAACTGACGGTTCCGGGGTCTCAGGGAATTTTTGTTTCTTCCGAGATGTTCTCTGACTCTTCAAATGTTGAATGTATAACTAATTCTAATTTCTATTTTCCCTACCTTAGACTATATTAATTTTATCTTATAAATTGTCTCCTGTTCTTTCACACATGAAATAAAAATAATTGTTTGCTCAGAAAATAAGGATCTACATACGTCAAATCATCTTTAAATTAAGTAGCAGCAGAAGAATTATTGTTGAACGTTTAAAAGGTAAACTTAAACATCAATTCAATACTTAAATGCAATGATCAATTTCGAGTTCATCTGTAGTTTATTGATGCCTATCGCATCTACTCCTCCCTAGCTATTGTGAAGATGGCCAAAACAAGAGCTAGCTTAAAATTTTAAGCTAGTTGTAATTTTGGATACAAAAGGAAAATAAGAGTTACCCCCCCTTGAACCATAAAAGCAATGATATTGACTAGTAGAATATATTAATATATATATTTTTAACCTAGCATAATGTGGCAACCCTGAATCTGAGCTCAACGAAAATTGTTCCCTGTGGCCAACTTTTCTAAGGCATTTGAATGAGCTGTGAATCATTGAAATTGGACCAGTGTGAGGGGAAGAGTTGCTTGCACACACAACCCCCCATACACCGTACTTTACATATAAGATATATGTATTCCATCACACACACATATCCTATCACACACACACGTATATATATATATATATATATATATATATATATATATAAGGTTGTCTACATGTGTGGTGTGTGCATATGCATATATGTGTGGTGCGTGCATATGCATATATATGTGTGGTGCATGCATATGCATATATATGTGTGGTGCGTGCATATGCATATATATGTGTGGTGCGTGTATGTGTAAGTTTGCATATATGTGTGGTGTGCATGTATGTGTAAGTTTGCATATATATGTGTGGTGCGTGTGTACATAAGCGCGTGTGTGTGTGTGTGTGCAAGCATGTACATAAGCGCGTGTGTGTGCAAGCATGTACATAAGCGCGCGTGTGTGTGCAAGCATGTACATAAGCGCGCGTGTGTGTGTGCAAGCATGTACATAAGCGCGTGTGTGTGTGTGTGTGTGTGCACGCAAGCATGTACATATGCATGTGTGTGCATGCATATACATATGCATGTGTGTAGTGGAACAACTACATCTACTACAAGAAAAGTTGGTTCATTATGCTGTGCCAAAAGGTTTTTTTTGCGTCAGAGTCCATTTTGCACATTTACAAATATATCATTCAGCCATGCATTGAATACTGTTGCAATAGATTTCACTTTCTCACAGATGTGATGTGGCTTCCTTCTGTCTTTTCTACAAATATTTTCATGGCAACTCTTCTGACAAGCTTTTTTCCTTGGTGCCCCAACTACATGAATTTAAGCATGCTACTAGATTGGTTTCTAGGTACCACAGCCTTTTACTGTTGAAATAATTAAAAGTAACTGCCACTTCTACTCCAACAGTTTTTCTCGCACTTCCCACCTGTGGAACTCACTTCCGTTTACTTGCTACCCTGAAGACTACAAAATGTTCAAAAATTTAAATGCAACGTCAATAGTTATCTTGGACCCCATTCATTTTTATCCTTCCCTCAATCCCCTGATAACGTCTTCTCCCACTTTTACTCTCTATAACTCCCTGCACACTAGTAGCATTCCCACCTAGTTTGGAGTGAAATGATTTTAAGTGTGTGTGTGTGTGTGTGTGTGTGTGTGTGTGTGTGTGTGTGTATAAAAACACCCATATTCAATTGTTTATCAAATGCTGATGAGCATGGTTTTCTTTATTATCAGCTGCTTTATTTTTTATAGTTTTTGAAAGAAATTGAGTCAAGTCAGGACAAATGTGAAATTTATCTAAATTGGTTTGAAAATGTTAGATGAAGAAAAAAAAAAAAAAAGAAATTCTCATGTATAACCATCTTTAAGGCTGGCTTCACTTGTAGAATAAAAGTTCAGTGCAATTTCAAAACATTCTAATTAAATAAAATAAAAAGTAAATAAATAAAACAAGTGAATTTGTAAACATCAAAAACCAATTTGAAACAAAATGTGCTAAAAACTAAATTCTCTCAACCAATTTCAGTGAATTTGAGTGAAACCAATCTTCAATGTGTGTAGGTGTGCGAATAAAACTTATGGGCTAATTGATCAATTCATTGTTTTTATGTACACATGGATTGTATAAAACAACATGGATAGTTTTCACTTAGCAGGTTTTATATAAAATGAACAAGTTTTCACACATCACCATTCAGAATGTTAATTTTAACATTTTAATATATGCCTAAAATCCTGACAATAGAAAAATCTGTTAAATTCAAATGCATTTCCTATCAAAATTATTTGCATTGTACATCCATTCTGTAGACAGTGTCTTCCTATATTCCTAACCACTGACACACACATATGTTGATTTTTCAATGCTCTTGATACAGAGTGGGTGTAGAAACTTGTTCAAATTTTATCAAAGTGATCACAATCATGAACTCCACCCCCATTCACTCTCAGTACTTTGTTCATGCAGAAACTAACTAAAAGAGCTGTGAAGTAGTAGTCAAGACTATGAGCAATAATAAGAAATGTCTTTGCAGTATTGGTTAAAATGCAACTGATGCTATAATGTGACTGATCATTTAATTTCCTCTACTACCAGAATTTGCAGTTTCGCATGTAATTATTGGAGTGAAGGTTCTGATTCATTTATTTAATCAATCTTAACCATGACAGGGGTTATAGAAGCATATAGTTCATGTAAAATTACGAGCCTTGCTAAACTGGTCTGAATTTGAACTGTTTGATCTTTTGACCATTAACTCATCACCACAGTATTTGAACTAGATAGAATCAGGTGAAAAAGTTAATAAATTTTTGGTAAAATTAATAATATATCTTAGACTGCTTTCCAACCAAGGCTAATGAGCCCAGTCTGCTGTACTATTTAACCACTTGCTAGAGAGAAATGAACAGATGGATTTATACCTTTCCCAATAGGATGCTTGTATGTGTACAAAAATATCATAGAAGATAAGAAAAACAGCACCAGCCTACAACAATAAATTCAAAAACTGTCCGGAGGAGAAAATAGCTCTAAACATTTTTTCCTATCAACACAAATTACTAAATAAACAACCAGAACTTCTCAAAATGCAGACACGAAAACAAATTTTGACTACATTACTTAAAATCAAAAACTAAAATTGAATACCTTGTAAAATACCACTAAGGAAAATACAAATATATGCACTATATACAATGCAGATAATGCAACATATTTTAGACAAAGTCAGTTCTATAAACAAATAAAACAACAAACCTTAACAAAAAAAAATTAAAGAAAATTAAAATAAACAAATAAAATAAAAATCTATGAATGTACACAAACACAAGTAAATGTAATAATATTAATCAACAACAAATAATTAATGAATGGATACAAAATACATTAAGTAATCAATAATAAATAATGAGATAATTTAATAAACACTATACAAAAGCTAAAAATAACTACATTCAGATTCAAATTATTTCTCCTTGATAGCCTTTAGAATTGTTTGAAATTAACTACCTACACAATAACCATTAGGATAATACAATAAACTGGAAATACCTGACCTTGCTACTCATAATGCTTCATTGACCAGCATATATATATTTATTAGTTGAGCCAATACACACAGTCTGAAGATTACACCCAAATATGAAACAGATTGTTGCCTCTTGGTGTTGACATCAGTGTCCACTTTTATATTTACATATGCTATATCCTAGATATTGAGTGCTTTTATGGATAAATACAACATATCTTAAAACTATATTTTTATCATATATATATATATATATATATATATATATATACACACACACAAAAAAATCAAATTTTGCATTTGCTTTGCAGCCTTTTGTGAAGGGATTCTATTAGGAGATATTTTTACCCAATAATTGATTGAATCTTTAACCATCACATCACTTAAGTCAAAGCAGATATTTTTCTTTTGTAATCTGAACTATCCCCACTCCCTTCCAGGCCACAGCTAAGCTTATTGCTTAATAACAATAATAGAAGTTTAAACGTTCTTTTGTTCTATTATAGTGAAGTGTCACTTTGATGTCCTCTGACAAGATCCCCTACTTTGTTTAGGATTGACAAAATATTTCAAAGGATTTCATATAAAGAAAAAATGTCATGTTCATCTAAGTGTAGTTGTAGAAATGTGATTACTGAAGTATCAAAAATAATTTTGTATCATTTTTTTTTTTTAATCTTATAACCACCAAAACAAATTTTAAACATCAAAACAATCCTCTCTGAAACTACAATCTGATTTTTCAAGCAATTTCACAATGGGTGAATGATTTCCACATCTGAACTGTATCACCAAATGAAAATTATAAGAGTTTGAATAATGATGAATGAAATTGTCAGGGATTACTACTCTATGGCATATTGCTGACTTTCACTTTTTAATCCTAACCCAGGATCAAAGCTAAAAAAGTAATACACTTTGTCTTGAGGTGAAAACAAAAAAAGCAAAGAAAAAGAAAGGTATCCCTAAACACTGACAGCAGAATGAAAACAATCTATCCCCCTACCTGATTAAATAAAGGCCTCAGTTGGAAATTCCTTGAAAGTCAGAACATTATTTCGACTGTATTTTTTTTTGTATAGTGTTTATTTTGACTGTAATTTATATTAACTCATTCCAGAATTTCAAATTAAAGTTATACACAACAGCATCATTTTCTTTTGGAGCGAGACAGCACACACTAACCAGATCAGACACCAAGGGGACTGGTAATCATATTTTCACACCTGGTTGATTGACTTATTTTCATGGTTTAGCAACTCTGAGGGTTAAAGAAAAAACATTTTGGATTGTATTTTTTCTTTTTTTTTGCAAGTGAATATTTCATTGACAATTTTTTGAGAATAATAATGATTTTTCCAGATGCAAGTCCTATTATTTAACCTATAGCCAGGGGGAGGAGATGTATTTATACCTTTCCCAAGGGAATTGGCACATTAGTTAATGTAACAAACCCAACTTGAATTTGAACATGGCTTTCTGAGTTCTCATTCTGAGTTGCTATCCATTATTAAACTGCCCACACATCTTTCACACCTGGAAAAGCCACCAAGCTGAACTTGAGGTGTTTACAATTCACTGTGTAACTCACAGGCAACATCTGGCCACAAAAAACACTAAGTGGTTGACTTTATAAATCTTTAAGTGCTGTTACCACAAGAGTAAATAATAATAATAATAATAAAAAATATAAAGAAAATATAAAAAGCATATTTTTCAATTCCTGTTTAGTCAACATTGAGAATGGAAATTTTAGACATTTGTTTTTTTTTTTACAATAATTTTCACTGTAAAAGTCCCAAGAGCCACTTGAGGTAGAGAGTAAGATTCATAGTTTATGGGGTTATGCAGAAGAGATAACAGTTAACCCTAGATGTGAACAGATTAAGATTGTAATGATCAGGGAAACATCCTCTGTGAATCGGTTTCACAAAGTAGTGGTTCATGGTAAGAAGCTGCTCAGGTGGAACTTGCATCTCACCAATAGAATGTAAAGGGAATATGAAAGAAGAATGGTTCACTACAATGTGCTTGGCATCGCAGGTCTTAGTCATGAAGGTTGGAACTGGTGGAATTAATAAATGTAGTTCGTCTGAACACTTTCCATGGAAATAGCAATAGAGCAGTAAGAGGTTTGTGATTTTTCATCTGTAGAAATGGGATTGTGGGGTGGAAAATAATCCATCACCCACACGGATGTGGAGATGTTTTTGGACTATTGAAACTGCAAAGGGAAGACTAGGTAGTTCCTGCACATATATGGCAGCAGTACTCAGTTTTTGCACACAAAAGTTAGATGGCCCTCCAAAAGAACTGAGAAATTTCTATTCAGTTTTATAAACAGTTGTTGAATTCTTACAAAACTCCAGTTATGTTCTGAAATGAACTAAGACACATCAAGCATGACATTACTTGTCAGATGTGTTTATAAAGTTCAATGAAGTTACATTTAAACGGCAAAGAAATAATTTTCAAAGTCAAGCCTCTTCACATTTCATTCATATTCCAACTTCCTGAATCCTGTTCTTTTGTCATTTTCCTCACTAAATTCTTCTCATTCTTGTTCACTCCCTGTAATCACTTGTATCCTAGTGATATTATCACCTTGATTGGGGTGAAATGAGTAATAAAATGTTAAAGTAATTCAAATATAACAGCCCATTATGAGTTCTTCCTGTTTCCAAGCCTCTCTGAATTGAACTGAGAAGAATGCACCAAACAATCATCTTCAAGTGTATTGTGCAAATGAGATATGTTCTATGAAGAAATGTCTGACTATTCAGGATCTTTTTCTACTTCAAATACCAGACTAGGTATTCAATCCATTCCATGATATTACCAATAAAGAAATGGAAATAAGAAAGGAGAATAGATCTAATTTCAAAATGGCACTGATCTGACGCCAAATTGAGAGAGAGAGAGAGACACACACAGACAAAGAGAGAGAAAGACAGAATACAGAGAGAGAGAGAGAATACAGAGAGAGATAAAGTGAAAAGAGAAAAAAGAGAAAAGAAAAAAAATTTTCATTTTTAAATAAAATTTTTGGTTGCTCCACTGCTCTCTGAAACAAAATTAAAATGTACTTTTTATTGCCTTCCAAACATATTCCACATTTAGAAATGGAGTGAAAATTACTGAATGAAGATATCCACAACTTCTGCGTGCCTTTCAGTTTAATGTTGAGAAGCTGATAACACACCTATCAAATTAAAACTGAAAACAGTTACAGGTACATTTATACTTTCATATATTGTTAAATAAATTAGTTTATGATGTTAACTTCCACAGGTTAAACATATTTGTTTATAATGTCAGATGAAGAGCCATTTTTAAACTACTGCTATACAGAAAATTATAAAAGGTCATAAATTTGTTAGTAGGCTAAAATCTTATTGCTGCCAGCTGTGTAACTTGAAAGATGTAAGCTGAGAAAATTAATGTTGATTCCATATCCTCATGAGAAGGGGAGGTTATATGGGTGATAATGCCACAATCAGAATTCACTAAGCCCTCCCTGCTCCATATACTTTGAAATTTTTTTCTTCATTTAGATAAATAGAATGAATAAAAATTAGATGGAATAACTTAAGGAAATTATTTATTTATTTATTTTTGTACAGCTTAATCATTTGCAGGTTATTTAAAGCCAGAAAATGTTTTTTTGATTGTAAGAACTTTTTTTGAGATAATAATGGTTTAGTGATACAAGTTTTATTAATTAACCCATAACTGGGGGGGAGTGGGAGAAGAGGTGAATTCATACCTTTCCTTAAGGTATTTGCACATAAGTGAATATCATGAAACCAACGGGAATTGGAACTCAGCTCTCCGATTAACAATTCCAAGACATTATCCATTACACACCTGCATATCCAAGCTTACAGCACCCGGTATTCCTAAATGGTCACTCATTTAGATATTGATCAGGCTCAACATTGCTTAACATCAGTGATCATATGAGAAGCTGTGTTTCAATGTGATGTGGCAGTAATCTTATTTAAGAACAGAACAAAAGCATTAGAACTTGTTAGAACAAGCATAGTTTGAAGGTGGTAAGAATTTGGTATTTCTGCCTATTATTATTCAATAGGACTGAGATCAAAATTACACAGCTGTGTATAAGGAAACACACATTTTTCTCTATGAAGAAAGCTCTTGTTTGAATAATGAAAGCTTTATGAATTAGCAATAAGTATGAAATTAACTTAATAAAACCAATGACCTTTAAAAGTATATGAAATATGAATTCTGTAGATAGATATCAACATCACATAATAAAACAATTTTTGAAGAGCTGGAGGTTTTGCTTTGAAAGTAGCTTTGAAATATGACTTGACATAACCTAATGTTAACAATTCTTCTTGCCATGAATTGTGCATAGCAAGTCCTCATCATAGTTGTTATCAGGTTTCAGCCACTGTGCTCTCCAGTCTTCTTCTGATATCTATTGAACCAAGTAACCTTCAGAGAATTTAAAACTGAATACTTTATTTAATCTACAACAGTAGATTGTTCTCATTCTGCTATCACTGCCAAGTGTCATTTCATCTTGCCTGTATTTAATATTGCTCAGTTAATGTTTAGCCTGCATCAACAGCAAGCAAGAAAAACATTAAATTTAAAGTCTTCAAGTTCTCAGTTCAGGATTGTCCCATAAGACAGTAGCCAAGTGGATAAAAACAATCAGTTTCCATAGGCCTCGACCGTGGTGATGGAAAGCGGGCGGATGGTATTACCATCTTCCCTTTTAAAATGGGTAAGTCGTTGATTTGGGGTGCGACCTGTACGGATACATTTTCAGCCGGTAATTTGATCAGGTCCGCAGTTGAGCCGGGGTTCGTCGCCCAAGACGCAGAGATAAAAAAAATAGCTAAATATTCTTCTCTTGCTGATAGATTTTTTTTTTACTCCTGTGGCAGTGGAGACTTCAAGGGTTATTGGCCCTCGTTCGATGGCGTTCCTTCGGAGGATTGGCGCGATTACGTCTCGATTAAGGAACGTGCCTCGCGAAACAGAGTGGCTCTTGCAGCGTGTCTCACTGGCGACAGTTCGAGGTAATGCTTTCTCCATCATAGCAGCTGGCAGAGGATAGAAAAAATTGTTTATAGTTACGTTGTTCTGGAACTGTCATCATTGGTCGACTGAACATGATTTGTTTCAATGACTGTTTTGTTATTATTAGTTACTTTGTGAATTTGGCAACAATAATTGTGAGTTCAATTCCTGGGCTGGATAGTACAGAGAGACTCATTGCAAACAGTAGCTGAGCAGTGATAAATTAGACAATATATTCTGAGACATGGACAGCAGAATATCCTGTAGATTAAATAGTGCTGTTTTGTGATACTGAGATCTCTGGAGGTTGAGCAAACAAAAAGAGAAAGAAAGGAAGGAAGAGTAGAGAGCCTACTAACAGGATGATAACTGTTGAAATTGCAGGAAGACGGATTGAAAAGTTGAGAAAATTAAAAATGTGTTGAAAAATCATGTTTTGAAATAATTCCAAGGAGAACTGAACTCAAGATAAACTAGACAAAATCTAAGAAGATTGAACAAAAAAACAAGACTACCTGTCACTCCCCATTTCCCACCGATAAGAAAAAGACCATTAAAGTATCAACGAAGATGTCAGATAAAATAAAAACATGTTGATAAAGAAATCTAAATAACATTCATGATTCCTTTAGACAAAGGAAAAAAAAAAAAAAAAAAAAAAAAAAAAAGCATGTTTTGAATCAGCCACCCAGAAGAAATGTGCTCGTCTTTATAATTTTGGTGACATTCATCCAGAGAAAATTTTATACCCAAGCATTGATTTGAACTCCTTTGGATAAAGGTGGTAAGAAAAATTAATTACTATTTTGAAGTGGCCATAGACAAGAAGGCTATTCGATTATAAAAAAACGTGCATAAGACAAAGAAAAGATAAACTTTATTTTAAGGAGAGTGGAAATGATTTTTCTTTTTCAATTCTTGAGTGGTCGGTTCCATTGAGAGGATCCTAGTATGGGGCAAGCTGACAAATAAGGGCTAATGACTGAAAATCCCTTTTGTCTTCACTGTACCATCTGGAACTTGGATTTGTCACTCCAGTTCAAAAAGAAAGTTGAGGTTGGCTGCTGAGAAAGTGGGAGAAGGAAGAAGAGAAGGTAGGGAGAGAGATTAGCACCGCCTATATAGAGCTGTGGTGGTACAGGTCAAAGCGTAAAGAGAGTTAAGGGGTAGCTTGATCCCTTTTAACCCCTCTCAAACAGAGGTTGAGGAAAGACAGAGAAGTGGGAGAAGGCAGAAGAAAGAGAAGGGAGACAGATTAGCATTGCCTATATAGAGCTGTGGTGGTACAAGTCAAAGTGTAGAGAGAGTTAAGGGGTAGCTTGATCCCTTTGACCACTCTCAAATGGGTTGGGGGTGCTGAAGAACCCCAAATTTAGAAAACCACTGGAGTAAATGTATTTTTATATAAGGAAATTTAGAAAAAGTTGATACTTAGAGTAGCCAACAACTTAACCCAGACTCTAGTCAACCCCACCCCTAGTGGATGCAGGAGTCCATATAAGCTGGAGATTTTGGCCTTGGAGACAAGAACAGAGAAGACAGAGAAAGACACACCAGAATCCACAGCATTTGCCAAGACTTCCTGACTAAAACCTTGCACTAGACATGAAGACTAGAACTTAAAAATTTAAGTTACTACTAAAACAAGCCACAGTCTCCAAAGGGTATACCAGTATCATTTAATTATAACAAGTGGAAAGGGTTAAAACCACTGTATACAATAAATCATATAGATGCCAAATCAGTGTTACATTTTTAATCTCAGTTAATTCTTTATTTCAAAGGATTCTTTTTTTGTGTAGCTCCCAAATTGCTGAACAGTCTTCACTTCAAGTTTGCTTCATCAGCAATCTTCTCACCCTCCGAGATCAAAAATATGGCAGAAGAGCGAATGGTTGTGAACAGACATGCTAGCTAAGTAAAGTGGGACTATGCTACAATCATGATACCAGCAACAAAATGAGTCATGCACTAACAAGTGAAGAGTTAGCTAAATGGTAACCACAGCAGACTGTAGGGACTCGAGAACCAATGATTGAGTGACATAATTGGTTGCCACTGTTAGGAACAACAGGGGGTACATAATTGGTTGCCATTGACCAGGATCAACAGGAGGTTACAGTTTGAAATTTACTGAACATTATGAAGATCAACAGATACCTAAAAAAGGCTAATAAACACAATGACAAAAACATTGTGATACCAATGAGGACATTAGTTCAAATGTAAATACCACTCAACATTATTTCATAATTTACCTGGAAGGAATCAATATTTAGTGCATATCTTTTTAGGATGCCCTGAAGAGTAATTGGCCATGGTTATGTAATTGTCAATTCTGTCTGTTGGGCATTTCTGCCAAAGTTGGCAATAAACAATTAGAAGAGAAAGAAAAGAGGGCAAAAATAATATTGAGCAAACAATATATATATATATATATATATATATATATATATATATATATATATATATACATACACACACACACACACACACACACACACACACACACACACACACAAACAAACAAACAAACAAAACAAACAAAGGCAAAAAGTTCACAAAGAATGGTATTAACACACAAACAGGATACAGACAAGCAATATAAACATTCCAACTTTGTGATAAGGAAAAACACAACTAAATCTGATGAGACCAAGAAGTGGCCTATCTTATTGACTAGGAAGAAACCCCAGCATACACATTTTGTCTATAAATTTGGGGAGGGAGATGTTTTTGCAATCATTCCTAAATGAGATTTAAATCAACATGTCTAATTAAAAACATTGTATGCTAGAGACTAAAGAAATAACAGTGTAAATACATTCAGCCATTATTCTGTAGGTACAGTATATCAGCAACAGGATCTCAAATTTCATCTCCCAGCACAAGAATGCTTTGTTTTGTAACTACAAGATCTAATTTCAAAGCAAGGTAAAGAACCTCTTACTCATAGCCTGACAAGGATTTTTAAAATTAACCTTTTATATGTACATATTTTTTTTTTTTTTTTTTTTTTACAAAATGTCACATCTCTTCAGGTAAACATGGCTCTCCATAGTTTTTCTTTGAAATTTGTAAATTGCAATGATTCTTCTTTGGAAAGGTAATGGAATAGTTTCTTATTTTCTCTAGAGGCTTGAATTCAGATTTGAGAGAGACTGGTTGCTCCCTATCAAACCTAGAGAGACCAGTTTTCTGATATTTAAGCTCAGAATGATTCATGTCTTTCCCAATGGCA
The DNA here is from genome assembly GCA_964036315.1 of Acanthosepion esculentum. Lineage (NCBI taxonomy): Eukaryota > Metazoa > Mollusca > Cephalopoda > Sepiida > Sepiidae > Acanthosepion > Acanthosepion esculentum. The sequence goes on along the minus strand of OZ038519.1, from coordinate 50,707,087 downwards.
TCAGATCAAAGTGAATAAAAACAGCTTCAACCAGAACCTGAACTGCTTATGTATCCATTTTCTCCATCAATAACTGTTACACTTTCTGTACATTCAAGATATAATTATCTGCTTCAAATTAAAGTACACTTTGGTCTATGACAAATTATTAGAAAAGTCAATTTTGTTATCCTAGTTATTGGTAGGTTTTTAGCTTACATAATGTACGTTTTAATACAAAGAAAAGCAACTCTTGAAAGTGTATACTGGAATGTCATGCCATAAAAGTGCTCAATATTGCAATGGCAATATTTTAATTTTTATAGTCATAATTGTGTATGTGTCTCATTTGACACACACACAATTACAAATACACATTATCATCCGATGCCCACTTAAGCATACAAGAATCTTCATAATCTTACATACACATAGAATTATCTACGGTTTTAACGCACGACACGTGTCTGACCAATGAGAACTGACCCAAACATAATTGAAAATACCAGTGTTTCTGTCTCTTTTCTCTCAATCTCTGACAAAACTTTAATAAAAGTGAAACATGTTAGATTGATATATGTTAGATTGATATGTTTCCTATTTGTTCTTTATTTTATCATCCTGTTGGATTCCAATCTGCATTTGATCTTTAACTGAGATTATATATATTTTAAAACTGGCAACATCAAGTAATCTCAAGAGCAATAAAAAGAAATGTCATTTCAACCTTGCAATAAAGTTTACTTGAAGAGGTTTTAATATGGAAACTTAAAGTAAACTTCCCAGACAACTTCTACCTATTAAAGGATTAAAAGTGATGTACTTTTAAAAGATCTTAGAGGCACTTCTATCTGAATAATTCTCTTCATTGTTGTGTTAATGACTGGTAATTAACTATGTCTATTGGCTGACATTAAACAAATATTTTGATTGTTTCTTAAAATAACCATGTTAAATGTAGAAGAAGGGAAATTATTAATGTGTATTTAAATGCTCAAGCTGGAAACGTTAACTCACGACACCACCTCAGCTACAGAAAGCTTTTCTGGAAACAAAGACACCAAGAGGGAAAACTGACCAGGTTAATATTTTAAGGGTATAAAAGAATCTAAAAAAATATTTGAGCCAGTTTTCATAAAATATTACATTGAGACATTTAAAGTATAGAAGAAAAATATTATAATCCCTTAACCTTTAAGCATTATTAATATTACTTCCCTTTCCACTGCATTCTTTTTCAAGGCCTCTCAATTGCAGTAACCTTATTGTTAATTTCACTCAAAAGTGTTTTCTGTTGCCATAGCAGGATATGACAACACAACAAATTCAGAGTCACCTTCAGTGTCAGGAAAAACTTTGTACAGCAAATGAAGTTACAGAGTGGTAAGGTTAAACTAACTTTTTCCATTTAATTGATGAACATAAAATATTCAAGAAGTTGTAAACTACACTTTTTTTTATAATCAGAAGCTGTAAAGTGAATTAAAAAGAAACAAAATCCAGAGGAAAGTTTGTTTAAATTAAATTCTAGTGCTTTAAATCTTTTGTTTAATATCAAAGTGCACTTACAAAAGTGATTGACAAGAGAACATCAGAGTCAATATCTGTATGGAGTACATGAAAACTGAAAACATTCCTTCCTTTTGGGAAGTGTAACATAACATTACAGTCAAAGACAAAAACAAAATGATAATCACTCGAGAAAATTATTCAAATATTGGTAGTTATGGTCTTAAATTCATACTTTGGGGAGACAGAAGAGAGAGAAAAAAAAAAGAAAAACACAAACACACAGTGGCAGTCTATCTTATTTTTTTTTTAAATCTTATATTTTTAGTCACAAATTGAAACTGAATAGTTGAGATCAAAATGTTGTTGGCTGGCCGCTTATATCCAAGTACGACTGTTTACACTTGTATTTATTCAGATACCACAGAGCCAACCTGTGGTTTATACTGCAACTACACTGAGCAGACCATAGTTACAGTTCCTGGGAGAGAGCACATTATCTGGTGTGGTCAGTCTGAACAAGGCCAATATATGCTTAAATAGTTCCATCTACCCAATTTTACTAACGTGATTCCATGATATGATTTCCAAAGTGTCGCATGCTGGGATTGCCTTCCCAGGCTGATAAGATCAAGAAGTCACCTTCCTAACAAATCAACTTAGTTGGGATTTGAACCCAAGTCTCCTGGTTGAAAAGCAAACATTCTAACCACTCAGACACACACACACCCATGATCAAAATGTAGTGAAGATGTTAATAGGAAAAAACAAAAACAAAATATACTGAATAATGAAAATATTTGGTCCACTTGATTGAAAAAATTATATTTGCCACCATTCGTGGTTGGTGATAAATTAACACATTGACTGCCAGAGGTCAATTATGAAATCCGACTTCAAACGCCAACTTTATTAATAGCCAACTTAGGAAATAAAACATTTTTATGAGTTGATTTATAGCTTCAACTGAAGTCTTAACATTGTTTTCACTCTAAAAGTATCACAGTGAATAAACATTGTTGGCACCACACTCTGCAGACAAAAATGTATCAGAAAATGCCTGGCACAAGATAAATCCTAATGGCATCATAATAACCATGTTAATGATAAATACAATAAAAATAACAAGAATCGGGATTTTAGATACTAGTTTTCAAGGCAATTAGTCCTTCCATAATTCCAGGATTGATACAACACAATTTCCTTGTATTGGAAAAAGTTAAACTTGATAAATATCCATAATGAAAAGATTTTTTTTCTTAAACATCTTAGAATTACGATATCATGAAAGAAATTGTTATACTTGGAGATTAATAACTTATATAATAATAAATAAAAAGGAGAAGAATCAGGTTTCAGATTCTGGTTTTCAAGGCCGGCTCTCCCCAATCTGAAGATTGGCACAACAAAATTCTCCTTATGCTAGACAAAGTTAAGCTTAATAAATATGGAAATGGAAATTATTTTTTCTGAGAAATCTCAGAGAATAGCAACAACATTCCTTCCTCATTAAAGAAATTATTATATCTGAAGAGAAACGTTTTCTAAGATTTCTGAGTTGACAAAAAAAAAACATTTTTTCAAGTTACAAATGCAAGTTGTGCTTAGAAAAGGTATTATTATAAAGTTTATCAGATGTTTAACCCTCCATTAAACAAAGTCATTGCCACCCCACCCACAATGAAATTGGTGATTCTGTTTGTAATAAAGAAATCGGAAAATCCCCCCCTTGTATTTCAAAGCTCTCTCCACTCTCCTTAATTTTACCTACTGAATAGTATATTTCAGCATGAAAATTTGACTAATCATAACAAGTTCATCACAGACTGAGAAGTAGTATCAAATTTATGGTAATGATTTAGAATGTAATAATTAGAATAGCTAACTCCCATGACTGACCTTTGATTTATAGGACACAGGGTGATTTTTAGAGATATTTTATAGGACACAAATGTGTCTTATAAGCAGCAAAATAAGGTATATGGACTTGAGGATTGGTACAATATTTGTTTAATAGAAATACAGATCACTTTTTGTACTTATTGAAAAATATTATTTTAGATATTCATTTTCATATTTTTTCAGTTTTTAAAAGATTAAAAATGTTTTTAAAATCTCCAAAACAATAAAGTACGACAAATTTCATTTTCATTATGCCAAGCTATTCTGCTCCACCTGAAGCTATGTTTTTCTCCTCCAGTCCTACTTTTCCGATGTTTGAAAAGTGTTAAAAACTGCACCGGTAAATGGTGTACAATTAATGCAACAGAGTTAATGTTGCATAATGTTTTACTGCATCACAGCAGCACCAATCACCAGAAATTAAGCTGTGGCAGAAACAGCTAAGTAGCGGTCACTATGTCTGATAATAGAAGCTACTGGACTTTGGCTCCATGCTCACATTGCAATTGCTTCTAAATGTTTAAAATAATCTAAAAGTGTAAATATATCAGCATAAAAATAACGAAATGCTATATATATATATATATATATATATATATATATATATATATATTTTTTTTTCAAGCATATTTGGTTGAAATATAAAGGAGGCTTACATTAAACATGGCAGAGTCAAATTCTATTGCAGAGCATTCAAAATAACATTCCTGTCCACATTCAAGTTTTAGAGAAATATTGACAATAAAAGTATATTCCATCATGAAAATAAAAAACAATTACTTCAAATTCTCAAAGCGTTTGAAATAAAAAGATGAAAACCAACACTAAATAAAATTAATTATGAATATAGCAACAATGTTTTAAAATGTCTATAAAAGCAACATTTTGGGGATGCTCAAATTGTAAAAGATTTCAATTCTTTTTTTTTTCTAAAGAATTGCAGGTTGAGTATTTTTAACAATAAAAAACATTTAACAAAGTTACTTCCCTTACATATTCTTAATGTAAATCGACTATAATGGAGTGTGTTTCATGTACATTTACAAACAAAAACTCACAACTATCAATTACATTAATTTTTGTCTTAAGATGATCTTGAATGAAAGTACTTGGGAAAATAAAAGAAATAATAAAAAACTATGGCATCTTTCCTACTCTTTGTAACAGCACTAAAAATTGATGCATGAATTTGAGAGGATTAAAATAAAATAAATAAACATGATATATCTATATTATTCAACCAAAAATGCTTGAATGAATTCTGCCTATATATATATATATATATATATATATATATACATACACAAGATAGATAGAGAAAGAACAATTGTTTTAAATATAGATATTCTACATCTATTTAATCATCATCTTTCTAAATTGAAAATAATCTTCAGCAAACCTGGTTGCTGCAAATGCAGAAAAATATCCAAAAATTAATGCCATGTTTAAGCTTTTGATTCATACGAGTCATCTTCAGAAGTAAAGTAAGGTGAAGAAAAATAAAACTGTTTTAAGTGATATATTTTAAAATGTTATTTTTTTAAAAATTGAATCCGATAAATCCAAATTCAGGAAGTCTTTTGTTGTGTTATGGTAATGTATCAGTCATGTGTAAATACTTACTTTGTAATTTTTTTGTATGTATTGGAGAATACTCAGGTCAAAAACAACCATTGTGTGTGTGTGTGTGTAAATAAAACAGATAGCTATCTGAGGGTTCACCTTTTTAAAACTACAGTATTTACATGGTTTTGCCTGAATATTTGTTGGAATTTCAAACCAAACCCTTTATTTAGTTCACGGAGATAGATTGTTCTAATTCTACATACTATGCCTTTGGATATCCCAGTTTTTAGTTAATTCATCTTGAAAACAAACTTTTTGTTCATTCAGGCCAGGAACACATAGCTTCATGGATAAAAGCATTGGTTGATCGATCGAAAGAGTTATGAATTCAATCCCTGGCCTCAGGAAGAGTTATCAAAGGGAATTAACTAAAAAGATGTCCAAAAGCATGGTACATGGAATTAGAACAATCTACCCACCCCCCTGGACTAAATAAAAGGTTTGGCTGGAAATTGCAACAAATATCATCTGAAGAAGTCCGGAGTGTACAGCATTGTGAATGTGACAGTAAAAATGAGGTCAACAGCCCAAACAATGTAAATAGTTACAATACTTACTCTCAGAAATATAGAGAGAAGCTTGTAAAAATTATAGCATTCTTCTATATAGTGACCCTGACACTAATAGGAGTTCAGTGCTACAAAGGGTGTGTTAGTACCCCTATTGAGAATCTATTGTAGTCAGTGAACTTACAGTAAAGCCACACATTTTAGAGTATAGGCCTTACATGTATTTAATGGTTTTTCATATATAGATTAAAATAAATAATATGAAATGTTAAGCATCAAAACAAATTGGAAATTCTTTTTTGTGCATTGCTCAAGGTAAGATCTTAGAGCTTCCTCAGTTGTTTCATATGCCTTCTTTTTTTTAACCTATAGACAGACAAGTTTCCTCTATACTTACAAGAAAACTAAAATACCATACATTTTAGGACTTGTTAAAAAAGAAAAAAAGAAGACAGAGAGAGGGTAGTAAAATTAAACGTGCATACACAGAAATAGATCCTATTTATAGCTAATGTAAACATGTCAGTTATTTTAGGAAGCAAAACCTGATAGATAATTCAAGACAGCCTAAGTCAACCTTGTTAAAAGATCTTGTATATCCTTAAGAATGCTTGTTAACATTCAGAGAGAAGAGAAAATATATGTTAGATAAAAATCATTATTTTTTTTTAACTAGAATTTTTGAGGACTCATTAGAATAAAGTCATTAATTTTTAGCCTGTTTGGGTGATTCCTGTTGACATTCCCTTACAAGTGAAATAATAAACTATTGGTAAGTTTAGTAGAATTATTTAGCAGCAACACCTGGTGCTGACCAGATTAAACAAAAATCTCATATTACTTGAATTCAATCCATAGAAGGAAAGGACATTATGCACAGCTGCTGAGAATCCTCTTCCTCACTGACCCATTGTAGTAAGGAAATTTATGGAGGATAACAAAAGTGAAGATTTTTATTTTTAGACACACGACAAAAATTTGATACGTCATAGCCAAAATTAAAATTTAAAAAAATATTGAGGAAGGTGAGATCTAAAACTAAAAACTGACCAAATTCTAACTGACCCTTTATAATTTACATATTAGTCTTGCAAGCCATGTAAAGTGAGTGCACCATTAATGTTACCTTATGCCAGAGTATCTACCTCCACAACTTCCTCAGTTCACCCAGTGACAAAGATATCAATTATAAAGTTAAAAGATGTATTAAACTTATTTTGAGAGTATTTTCTTAATTGGTGTCATATGATGCCAGAATATACACTACAGACCATCAAAGAAGTTAGATGCATTGGGGTTTGACCTGGGGGTCATCCTGACTGCCAAATGGAGAAGCATGTGATTTCATACCTGCATCTTATTTCAAATCAGGGAAAGATCTGTAATACATGCAGTCATATAAACAACCATCCAAGAGAGCAGTTGAGTAGTTTCACACACATTATAGACAGAATGTATTGGACAAAGCCTCTGTAGGATCATATCAGATTGTCAGTTACTCTCAGCCAAAGTCAGGAGTTGAATAAAATGTTAGCACACCCACTATTACAGTAGGTAATCATGACTCCACAGATTCCTTCTCTTTAATATTTGAATTGTCATGGCTTTCTTGTGAATGATAGTGAAGCAATCTCCCATTGCTTTCTTTATGGTTTGAAATTTAGAGATTTCTTTCTCTTAGACTGGTTACCACAAAAGACTAGAGATCCCAATCTATCCTACTATTTAACCCATAGCTAGGGAGGAAAGTGATATTTTCATGCCTTTCCCCCAGGGAATTTGTGCAAAAGTAAACAGACTGGGACAAAATTTGAACATGTCTCACCAATGATATTCTTTGTACTGATATCATTTACACTAATCAATCATCTTTGAGAATACAGAGAAAAAAAATGTCTGACAAATTATCTTTAAGCCTCCCCAGTCTTCTAAACAGAAGTAGAGGTTTATCTCCAGTTCCCTTTTCAGGATTGGTTTTCCGGTTCCTTCTAAAGTCTACTTCTGCTCTTTAATCCTAATGCTGGTCCTTTCCTACGCTAATATAACTCCAGTGTCACCCTCTACGTTGAGTGACTTTTGGCCCTTGTAATGGGTGAATATTAGTATTAAAAAAAAAGTATATAATCTTGTTGATAACTAATCAGATCAAAACTGAATATAATGAATCTGCAGTTTGTCATAAAAACTTGAGAAAAAAGTTATTGTTTCAACTATGAGAACAACCCCCCCCACACACACACACACACACCCCCTTGTTATCCTAATTTTTTTTTTGTTGAAACCCAACCCAAATACAGGTTACCCTACTTTTTTTGAGTACACTAAACTTCAGTTTCAAGATGTGTTAAGAAAAAAAAAAAAAACATTTTTTAGAAACCAGTATGAAGAGTAGTAAAAAGGTAGATACAAAGACATTCCACCATTCAACACCACCTCTTTTGCGTATCATGTGCAGGGAGATTTAGCTTACTTAGAATTGTGTTTTTAAGTAACAAATGGATTTTTTTTTTCTTTGGCCTGCCCTATTTTGATACGAGATGACAGATGCTGAATGCTGGGGAAGAGGGAGTGTGAAACTGTTTCATGAAGCTTGTAGAATGTATAAAAAGATACAAAGCCAACATCTAAATTGACGTGCAATATGAAAGAAATTTTTATGGATGAAGTACTTCAGAGTTATAGCCTTGGCAAAAGAAAACACTTTGATATAAGCTGTTTAGGGCACGTCAATGGCTATGTGGGTATGAATTTGACATTAACAAAATGAGTAAGAAAACATGAAATTGCTAGAACATTCAATAATGTGGCAAAAAGAAAAAGTACTTTCATTTTATCAGCCAAAGGAGAGAAGTACTGTCACAGATTTAGGATTTTAGCATGTAGTTTGAATTATGTAAAATTATGTACTATTAATTGAAAAACAAATTGCTTGTATAAAGATTTTTTTTCAGTGATTCATTTTCTATGTCTTATCAACCTTTTGCAGGTGAAGTCAGAAAATATTTTTTTGATTGTAAGAAGTTTTTGCGGGGGAGATAATAGTTTGGCAAGACAAGTCTTACTAATTAACACATAGCTGTGAAGAGAAGCTGTGGATTCATGCCTAATCAAAATTTTATAAACAAACAAGAAATTATAATATGAATTAATTCTATATGACAATATAAAAACTAAATCCCTCACTTTGTGGACATGGTAGTTTCTATACACTTATATTCCAGAGAATGTAAATCTAAAAGAAAAGCCAGAAAATATTTTTAAATTGTAGAATTTTTTTTTTTGAGATAATGGTTTAGTGATACAAGTCTTACTAATTAACCTATAGCTGGGGAGAGAAGAGATGGATTCATATCTTTCTAAAAAGTATTTGTGCATGTGAATATAATGAACCCAATGGGAATGGAACTTGGCTCTTCAATTAACAATTCTGAGCCATTATCCATTACACTACTGTAACAGAGAATCGTGTCAATCCAATAGGAAACTCAAAATTGGCTGTGTGTTATAGCTGGTTTTAGTTCTGTTCTACATTGCGTTATGGTGATCAGGCGTCTGCACTCAACTTGGCATCAATAACTACTCGCACATCCAAGCTTACATCACCTGGTATTGCAAAGTGATCATCATCTAGGTACTGACTAGACTAGACATTGATTAACAATCAGTGATCATACAGGAACTGGTGTTTCAATGTGATGTGTCTGTAAGCCTTTAAGATTTGATCTGAATTTCAAATCTACTAATTCATAAAAATTGTTATATTTAACAGATTCATAAATAAATTTTCATATTTTTGGGGTACCAACTGTAATGACAAATATATCAACCAAAATAACCATTCCTTAAACATATCATAACAGGTGATGAAAAATGGATTATATACAATAATGTTAAATGCAAAAGGCAGTAAACTAAGGCAACTCCACAACTGACCCCAAAAGCTGAGCTCCATGGAAGTGATGTTGTGAGTGTGGTGGGATCATAGTGGTATTATACATTTAGAGTTCTAAATGAAATATTATTACCACATCTGGTATGGTTCTCCTGCTATATATTTAGAGATCCTTGATAAAATCCAAAGAAGAATCTGCAGTATTATTGGTCCTGACCTGGTATCAGTCATTTTCCCACTGCCATGATGTAGCTTCCCTGTGCCTTTTCTATTAATACTTTCATGGTAATTATTCTGATGAACTTTCATCTATGGTACCTAGACTTTATAAATTTAAGCGCAGTACTAGATTGATGGCAAGGTCTCATCATTTTGCAGTTGAAATTGCTAAATATAACTGTAAACTCCATGCTAACAGTTTCTTTCCTTGCCACTTCTTGTATTTGGAAGTCTTTCAGCTTCTCAGTCAACTTTGACCTTCAAAAATTTAACTGCAATGTCAATCATTATCTTCTGTCTTTATTCCTGTTCTTTTATTGTTCTCTCCTTAATAATGTTTTTATTTCTTTTCTCGTTCTCTAACATTCAGTCAACACTTGCATCTTAGTGGCGTTATTGCTTTGCTGGGAGTTAAATGGAAAAAAAATAAAAACAAACACTAAATGCAGCATGTCTATAAAAGTTTGGTCAAAAGTGGCCTATGATTGTCAGTAAGAAAAATGTTGCTCTTCTCCATGACAACAAAGTCACATACAGCAAGAATAACAAAAAAAATAAAAAAATTGGAATTGTTGGCCCATTCTACCCCATCCACCATTTGATCCAGTGTTCTTTGCCACTCATCCACAAAGAATGACACATCAAGCAAAATTCTATTTTCACCTTTTAAGGAAAAGGCATCCTCTCCAGCCAGATTATTTTCTAGAAAATTTTATATCTGCTCAGTTTTGTATCCAAACTGTAAACAAAAGCATTTCTAAAGAATTAATGGGTATTTTGAGACATTTTTATTTCTTCAAATTTATTATAGTAGATAATTCATATTTGAATTATGAGAGAACCCATTTTTATTTATTAAACAGTGTGTATTAGAGGCTGATTATCAGCCTAAGCACTCAAGAAATTTCTAAGATTGAATGGAGTGCAGTCCACAGACAGGCCAGAGATAGTCAATAGATTAGCAGTAATACACACTAATAAATAAAAATGGTGTGTCTATTTCAAATTCAGAGTATCCATTATAATGTTTGATATATGCAATGCATAACTGTTATAAGACAGGCATTGTATTAAAAAAAAAAATCACCTAAATTAAACAGGTTTTAGAATTATTGCATTATGAAAAAAACAAAAAAAAACAAAAAAAAAACACCTTTGTGTTTTATAAACTACAATCAAGTAATGATTGAAACACAGAATGAAGAAAAAAAAATCAATAGCTGGAGCATTAAAACCTTGTGGACATGCGCAGCAGCTGAAGAGACACCTGCGCTGAACATTCTGATAAAGTCAAATATTTGTCATGCAGACACCATTCAACACTGAGCAGACATGTTTTCATCAACAACAAAACAAAAACAGTAAAGTAACATTCTTTTCAGTGACAAGAGTGAGGGAGAGGATGTTCCTCAGATGAGCATCGACATATACGTTGTGTACAAATAGTCAAGGTAATTTAAATGGAATCATTTTATTTTTAATTTGGCTTGAATTGAAAAAGATACTTAAATGTTATGCTTTACTTAAATTCCAACAGAATGTAAAAGAAAAATAATCTGAGACTCAACAGTGCCATAATTCAGTTTCTTCTGAAAAGAAATATTGATCAATTCATTTTCTACAGCTTAACCCTTTGCAGATTATTTAAAAACAAAAGATATTTAGATTTTAAGATTTTTTTTTTTTTTTTTTTGAGATAATGGTTTAGTGATACATGTCTTACTAATTAACCCATAGCTGGGGAAAGAAAAGGTGGATTCATACCTTTCCCAAGGGTTTTTGCACATAATTTAATATAACAAACCCAATAAGAATTGAAACTCAGCTCTTCTTTAAAAAGAATAATCTATTGACAATTAAGTAATGTTTATGAAATAAAGTCTTAAAATCTTTAATTTTTCTTCTCTATGACAAAGATTATCGCAATAGAATTATTAAGTTTAAATAAAAATTAAGCTACTCTCTCCTATTCTCTGCATGAATATTTAATAAACCTCTTGTTTTCCTTTATCAAGTTTTCTGTTCCTTCAATACTCTTTAACTACAGCCTTCTTAATTTTCTGCTATTTTGAACAAAGACAACATTACACTACATCATAACCATGAATTGACATTTTGCATTTGAATGCAAGACACAGAAAGTAGGAAGAAAACCCTGCCAGTTTAAAGAGGAAGGGAGAACAAACAAGTTTAATGTAGTCTCGTGTTGTCAGTTTGAGCAAATGTTGTTACTGGGGATTCAAAAATCATACATACTTGGTAATGGAAGCACACAAGAATCCTGGTCAGAAAATTGCAGAACCATGTATCATTTTGATTTCAGATCAACCTGATGCTAAATAAATGGGCAAATTTTCTGCATCCTATAGCCAGGTTCAATTTGTACACAAGAATCTGGTGGGACAGAGGGGGTAAGAGAGTGTTCGACAACTATGGCAAATTAAACAGCAACGGAGTCCATAAATTAGAACCAGAAATAAAAGGGTTAAGATAGAACAAATTATCTGTCTATATTTCTGAAATGAGGTATTATAACTATTTACATTGTTTAAACTGTTGTCTTCATCTTTATTGCCATATTCACAACATTTCAGCCATTGTACGCTTTGACCTCTTCAGGTAAAATATCAAAACATTGTGAATATGGCAATAAAGATTTAAATAGCATAAATAGATCAAATTAGTCATAAAATTCATAGTTTTATTGCGTGGGAGTGAGCCAAGCATTTCATTATCAATTTTAAGAGTTCCAGCTCAAAATACAATAATTAAAACAGGTCACGTATTAGAGAAAAACGGATTTTTACTCAGCCTGAATCTTTGAAAGATTCTATAACAGCAAATATATCAAATATTCTGACATAATTCCAAGAATCTGCAATCTCTTGTCTGTTAATCCCGTTCTTTGTTTGTGACCTCACTAGATCAATCCTCAATAGGTGCTCCATACTTTAAAGCCTTGTGCTACATCTAAGCAATGCTTAAAAAAATCATTGGGAACTTCAACATTGTATAATGGTTAGCAAGCTTGTGTTGCTAGATCAATTATAACTGAATAACGAGTTCAATCCTCATTGAGTACCCTATATTTTCGGCCTTATGCCACATCTAAACTATTCTTAGAAAATCCCCATTCTAAGTTTGTGAGCTTATTACAGTTGCTTTATTTTGCATATAATGTTTGCCTAATATTATTTTGTCCTGTTCTTTTGTATTTCCTTGTTATTTATTGCAAACTTTGTCAATTCTGTTGGGCACTTCTGCCAATTACATTTAGCCATAGCCAATTACTATACAAAAAGGAAGCATTTCCAGATGGTTGTTCAGAGTAACACTGCATATTCTAGCTGGAACTACACACTTCAGAGTAATATTTATCTTAAAAGCAAATGCAGCATTTCAATAGGCTTATGAAGTACTTAACACAGGAATTTAATTAAGAGAACATCAAATTTTAAAAAGAAAAAAAAATACTCTTACCAAGATGGCTGACCTAATTTCAATCAACCCATATTGCATGTTTAGTAACAGTGAACAGCACAAGAGAAAGAATAGGTTGTTTTTAGGAAAATAAAAGCAGGACACCAGTAAATTCTGAATATAAATACAGGTTATCTGAGACTTACGACTGTTTTGACCACAATTACGAATTAGAATGTCTGGCCATGATTGCTTTGCATCTGGCATTTCCCAGCTTGGTGTATGACAATTTTCACCTCAGCTCCCAGTTGTGCTAGCATTCCCTTGAACAACTCAAGCTCAGTGTTAAAGCAACCTCAGTACAACACTTTTTCCAACAAGTCCACTTGTGTCTTTGAAATTTTTATTAAAATGCCCCCCAAGATGCCTACCAAGAGGAAACTGTCTACTGCTAAAGAAGAAGAAAAAAAAAAGGCTATTGATCTTGACATTGTTACGTGTTGATAATTGTAATAAAGGAAAAAAGATTGATTTGCCAAAACACAGAACTAAATCACAAACCATATTTAATTTACTGAAAAAAACAAAATAAAATATATACAAGATATACAATTGGCTATACAAAACTGACAACACAGAGTTATTGGCAAAGTGTTACGAGGGAGAAAGGAGGAGAGTCACGTGCCTTTACTACGTTAGGGCTAGCAAAGTAATCTAGTTGCTATTACTGGAAATCCACAAATGTGTGTAAATAAAGATAAATTTTTACTTTGGTCAATGAAAATTAGTCAAAAGTCTATTTACCAAATTTGTTTCATGAAATTCTATTTTGGGTTTTTGTTGGTCGGCAATTTTTCATAGAGATTCTTTCGGCTGGATATAATAATCCTCGAATCAAAAGCAGGAGTTGATACTGGCAGCAATTCCTTTTACACCAACTGACAACCCTTTACCAAAAACCTATTTTATAGGGGCTAACACCTAATTTGCATATTTCTAGATGTTTCTCAAATCATCTAGATTCTTCTCGAATATACTGGAATGATCTCAAATCTTCCAAACATTCTATTTCAAATTTCTCTATTTTACAACTACTTCATGAAAGAAAACTTTTTTGTATTAACAGGTAGGACTCAGAATCCCTTACTATAAATTTTAACCTTATTGCGACTTTCTTTTTATAGAAATACATCCTCGTAACAACATCCACAACCAAGCACCAGCAGCTGTTAAGATATTTTGTATTTGTATGTATTTTGGTATGTTTTGCAACTAATTTTTTTTTTTTCCTTAAATCAATTCACCCCAAGCAAGGCAATAATGCCATGAAGATGCAAGGAGCTTCTGGGAGTGAAAGAGAATAAGACTTTAGAAGGAATTGGAAACCAAATCCTAAACAGGAAACAATGGTTAAACCTCTACTCTTGTTCAAAAGACCGAGGAAGAGTGCAAACCAGACAATAGGCAGACCTATCTCCTCCAGCAAATATTAAACCAACTGTACTGTAGTATTTGACTTAAACTTGACAAGCATAAAAAAATAATAAAATGTGTAGAGACATAATGTAAAAGGTATTAGACGTAATAAAACCATAAAAATTAAAAAATACAATAATGCCTATAGAAAAATGAAAAGATTTCAAAATTAATTACAGGCTGACTTATAACCAATCCTGGTAACCTGTAAATAAAATAATCTTCATTTGAAGTCTCTTCACACTGAAAAAATACTTAAAGTTTTTTCTTTTAGTTGGCCAATTCTTATCTGATAATAATACTAAATAAAAAATCTGGAAACAATCTTTAATGAAAAATGAAAGATATCCCAAAATAACCAAAAAGACTTAAATTCAGATGATAAATGAATTTCTGCTTTTATGTCAATGCCACTTGATGTCGGTGTTAAAATATAGATCAAATGAACTTGGCACTAAGGCAGTGACATAGAAACTAAAAAGAATCATGTGCCTGAGCAAAACACCATAAATAGCTTTATCTACTATTTCAGATTCTATCTTAATGAAGACTTAGGAAAAATATTAAAAAATAAACAGAAAGGCTTAAATTTGGGCTATAAATATAACATCAATAATATGATTTTTATAATATTCACAGTATCAAAAATATGAAAACCTCAGGATACTTCTTGAAGATCAACTTAAAGTTTTGCATGTCAGGGATTTGTAATAATTACAATCATATATAAATAGATACAATAATCTCCATTTCAGATTTCTTACAGTAGACAAACATTAGAAAATATTTGTAATTATTTTTCTTGAATTAGTTGATTATTATCTAATAAAAATACTAAATTAAAAAATCGGAAACACTCTTTAATGGTTGAAAAGTTACAGCCACTCAGTAAATTGTTGATTTGTCAAATATTTGTCCTACATGTAAGTGTTAAAATATAGATCAAATGAATTTGACACTTTGAGGGTGATACAGTGATATCAAAAAAAAAAAAAAAAAAAAAGAATTATGTGCCTTAGCAGGACATCATAAATAGCTTATATGAAGATTCTATTTTAAAGACAAATGAAAAATATCCCGAAATAACCAAAAAGGACTAAATTCAGATAAATGGATTTTTATTATATCAATGCCACATTTTTTAATAATTGAACATTTTTCTCTTGTCTTTTAAAGCTCATTGTCCTGCAACTTTTAATACCATATAAAAAAGAATTATGTACGCCATAAATAGCTTATTTGAATTTTTTTTTTTCAGATTCTATCTTAAAGACAAATGAAAAATGGCTTAAATTCAGATAAATGGATTTCTATTATTATGTCAATGCCACTTTTCACCCATAAAAATTTTACATTTTTCTCTCATCTTCTAAAGTCCAATGTCCTGCAACTTTTAGTACCATATTAAATTTAAATGTAATGTCAATCACTATATACTGTCCTCCTGATTACTCTTCCTTGTTCCTGCTCCTTAGTAATGTTTCTGTTTTCTAATTCTTCCACACCACACCCAGTAACCCCTTGTGTCTCAGTCTTGCTTAGGGCAAACTTGTTTAAAAAAAAAAAAAAAAAAAAAAAAAAACTGAAGTATATATTTTTTTTCTGAAAGTTCAACCTTTAAGGATTACCATTTTTTAACTAAAATCAGTCTACTTCAAATTTTCTGACTGCAACCAAAATGCAATAGGATTATTTTAAAACGATAATAGCCAAATAACCAATGGAAATACTGTTATTGATTATCTTACTACTTTTCAATGCCATACACTGCTTTTAAGCTGAAATACATATTTCCTCATTGTATCCATTGTGAACTTGTAGTTTTATTTAAATATCAAATTTATATCAACATCAAATTCAAAAATAAAGCTTTCAGAGGCTACCAGTTTAATTAAAACCCAGTCAGATTGATTTGTTTAATGGCATATCAACTCCTTATGGGTCATTTAATACTGAAATTTAATTTTCTTGAGAGCTTTGAAGTAACAAAAATATGTTATTCTGCTTTCACAATTGAATACATTGTAGATGATACTCAGCTTTTGTGCATATATGTTTGAGTGGACATGATTACTAGCGGCAACAATATGCGTCTTTTATAATGTAGCTTTGTTGAAGTTATATTTTGGAATAAACTTTGATTTCTTTAAAAAATTGTAGGATATTATATGAACTAATGTCATGAAAGTTCTTTCATGTGATTTGATTTTGTTTGGTGGCATATCAACTGTATGGATTACTTAACTCCAAAATCTAAATTTGTTTTTTTATATAATTTTATGCTTTCAACTACAGATTTTGTATATAATTTTATACTTTCAGAGTAAAAAGTATGTCTTTTAGATATATATTTTATAGATTATAAAATGTATTGTTGATAATTTTACTATAAAATGTATTGTTCATTTTTGCTTAGGGAAAAATTAGTTCAGGTATTTTGATGATCACGATGAAACAAGAAACACTTGGTATGAGTAATTGAATGCCAAACTGTAAAAATTCCTATCACTGTTTTTAAAACATTTAGTTGATAGTCCCTTCAAAAAAACAAAGTGTGTTTTTGCACTTCAGTTACCCATATTTAATGACATAAAATTTATATATACTGCAATATTTGTATAAAGATTTCCATACAAGTGATATCATGCATATACATACAGTACTGTCAGATATATATCATGCATACACACACACACATAAAATTTGTTTTAGGATATTACACTGAAAACAGGCCAAACTTACTACACAATTGCAGTAGTGTTTTGATGTATATCAATGCATCTCATCAGGTGATTGTAAATTACTGGCAAGTGAACGATTTATTTAGATTTAAAAGCAAAATACATCTTTTTATAAAAAAAAGAAAAAGGAGAGGGATATAAGATTTGTGGGCTTTACAATGATCAACCAATCAAATATGATTTACGTTAAATTTAAACAAAGCAAAGACCTATAGATTGGTATATTATATATACCAATTTGCTCTCTCTCATATATATATATATATTTTATAGTAATTCGTCAAGCTTAGAATCCTCAACAGAATGCAGAAAGCACTGGATAGCCATTTTGTCCTATCTGGGACTCATCAGCAGTGCACATCCACTACCGAGAATTGAACCCAGATCGCTTCGATACAACGCGAATGTCATACCAACTGTACCACGGGACTCGGTGATGAAGAAGACATGAACTAGACTCGATATAGCGCCGCTACTCACTCAGTTCCGTTCACTGATACCCATCCAAGTATACAATTCTAAGCTTAACAAATTACTATAAAATTAGCCTAAATCCCCAAATCAATTACTTGTATATATCTTCCTAGATCCAGCTAAGCTCTGTGATAGAGCAGCTAAGGGTCAAAATAGTAGTTGTGGCTCTTGGGGCACAGGTTCCGAGGTTATTCGGGGACTCTGGATAACTGTATACTTGGATGGGTATCGTGAACGGAACTGAGTGAGTAGCGGCGCTATATCGAGTCTAGTTCATGTCTTCTTCATCACTAAGTCCCGTGGTACAGTTGGTATGACATTCGCATTGTATCGAAGCGATCCAGGTTTGATTCTCTGTAGTGGATGCACACTGCTGATGAGTCCCAGATAGGACAACAACCATCCAGTGCTTTCTTCATTCTGTTGAGGATTCTAAGCTCGATGAATTACTATAAAATTAGCCTAAATCCCCAAATCAATTACTTATACATATATATATCTGTGATGTATGCATACACGCACACACACTGCGATGGGCAAATTGTCGCCATTTTATATTTTTAATTTCACACATGAGCATTGTTCATTTTTGATTTTGTCAACTGCACAGTATAGTAGAGTCAGATGGGCACTGTTTGTGAGAAAAAGAGCACTATTATGCAATTCCCTGCACCAGAAATTTGGAAATGACATACAGTACTGCGCTTGGCATTCATGTCAAAAGCTCCAATACAAACATTTCAGAGTGTTTAGATGGCAATGTAAGGACAGTACAGAGGCTTCAGAAAGAGTTGGAGGAGTCTAATAGTGATTACAAAGGTATGGCAGCTCTGAAAACTCACTGATTGTTCTGATAAGAAAAGAACTCCAATTTGTTGGCGATAGCTTTAGACTCAACATGGAGGCCTATATCAAGTGCCCCGGGTCAAGAGGCTGGCTGCTGAAAGACCCTATGTCTGGCAACAGGATTTTGCATTATGCCACACAAGCAGGAGAACCCAGTCATGACTGTCAGACAATTTCTGCGACCACATCACCCCTTACATCTGGCCATCTAATTCCCTAGACTGCAACCCTCTTGATTATTATATGTGAGGCACAGCGGAGCAAGAGACCAACAAAACTCCTTGTAACACCAAAGATGAACCATAGGCAAAGATTATGGCAGCATTCACCAACTTAAACAAGGAAACCACCCAGAAGAGTTTCAGGAGATTCCAAAGTCATCTGGAAACCATGGTTGAAGCCAATGGAGATTTTATTAATTTACTCTTTAGCATTTCAAGATATATTTTGTAATTTTGGTAAATATATCTGTTAAAATGAGAGGTCAGTGTTATTTTCATTTTTGCATAATTTAAATGACAATTTACCCATCGCACCCTGTATACGAAATAGGATTGACCAAGAGATCAACATTCAATTCCATTAATTAATCAGATTATCATAGAAATTCTTAACCATGACAATAGTTCATTTTCTGGGATAGAGAAAGAATGAAGCCTTATTGACAAAAAAGGTATAGACATGTATGACACACAATAATAATAATAATAAATAAAGGCTAAAAGTAATGGAAACATTATTAATGAAAAAGAAAAACCTAACACTCAATATTAACCCAGTCACAATTTGCTGACCGTGTTTGGAAAATAAATCGTTTCTATAACTCTAGATACATACATACATAAAACAATCCTTACAGTCAGTTAGAAGTAAAAAATAAAATCATCCTTGATAATGGCTAAAGGTATAGCCAAAAGCAGTTGGACAGACATAAATTATGTCAATTGTTCAAAAGTTATGTCCAGAAAAGAAAATTATAAGAACATAGGAAAAATTAAAAACTTAACTGCAGTACCTTGTCAGCCATTTTTAATGAAGCTTGTATAAAAGAGGGATTGCTTCCTAAATACATAATTATATATATATTACTTAAACATTATTTTTAGTGTCTATTTGTATTAGTGTTTATGTTGTAGATGCTCTGTTCAAATAAACAATGTCTACTCAAATATGAGTATCTACTAAAAATAACATTAAAGTAATAAAAAATCCATCTCTTTCTTCATATGTACACACACAGTGTGTGTGTGTGTGTGTGTGTGTGTGTGTGTGTGAATTGGGATCAAATATGGATTGGAATCAGAATGAGAAGATAAACAAATTGGTTTTTTGAATGTTGATTTGGAAACATTTTTACACACACACACACGAATATATATTATCATCTGAATCTCACATAGACATACTAGAATTATCATGCACCTGCAAAAAGTAATATTTACAGTTTTTCAATTGGGCTTGGAATCTTTATTTTTAGGAGCTTTGAAGGGACACATCCTTGAATTTAGAATTCCATAAATTTTCATTTGTTTAACAAGTTGAATGCATGTGCAACTTGATTAACCAATGAAAATCAAACAGAAAAAGTAAAATACCAGAATTTGTTTTTTTTTTCTCCATATCTAACTCTGATGAAGCTTTAATGATACTAAAACATGTTAGATTGATAAATATTTCATATTTTTCCTTTATCATATCAAACAAATCCTTTTATCGCAAATGGGGAATAGGCTATTACAGCAGACAACAAGAGTGGTTGTCTGTGTTTTTAACCACAAAATGAAGTTCATGTCTGTAAGGTTAGAAGAAGGGTGATTACAACTAGGATGCTAAGCATGGTCACCCCTGACCGACATGATGTAGCAGTTAACTGTGAGGAATTGAGATTGGAAGATAAAGAGTCAACTTAAACCTTAACTTGCTGAAAACACCTAATACAGAGTTTACACTTTTCACTGTTTTAGTCAGACACTAGGCGCGAGACAAGACATGGGTCAAGGAGGGTGGTAGGTATCTATCTTAAAGGGAAGAAGTTTTATTTAAAAAAATAAATAAAAAATAAAAAACAAAATGACGAAAAATTGGGTCTATTAGAAGAAAATTTTTTAACTTAAATTTAAAACTGAAAGAATTAAAAACAAACCCCAAAATAAATTTTAAAATTATATATATATATATATATATATATATATTTCATTCCACACCAGGGTTGTAAAGACAGCTGATCACTTTCATCATCTGCTGAAATAGTCTATTCCCATATGAGATAAGGATTTGTTTGATTATTAATTATATTGCACTGTATAAATTAAATAATATGCATGAAGCAAAAATGCGTATGAGAAAGGTCAACAAGTAAAAAGCTTCCAAATTCTATTAGCCCCAGGGGACTCTGAATGCCTAAATCCCACCCTGCAGCTGAGGTGTTTGAGGAAAATGGCATAATGCTCAGAATTACTTAAAGTTAAACAATGCATTGGCAGAAATGTTGAATTCACAAAACAAATAAGGATACTAGTCTAAATAAATTATAAATTTAATGCAACCATAAGTTCTATGCTAACAGTTTCTTCTCTCACACTTCTCACTTGTGGAACTTTCTTCTGACTCCACATTTTCCTGTCAACTTTGATCTTCAAAAATTGAAATACAATGTCAATCATTATCTACCATCTTCTTGATTAGTCTTTTTTTTTTTTTCTCCTTAGTAATGTGATGGAATAGTTCATATTTACCTTTCACCCCTCCGGGATAATGCACTTTACTATATAATAATGACTTTATAATCACCTATTAACCAATCAGCATCTTAGTTTCAGCAAACTAGACTTTTCATTGGCTCAGACCTCTAAAACTGTAGCAAGCGAAAATATCTTTTTGCGCCGATTTTTTTTAGACCCAAATAGAAGCATCCGAATCGATTTGAACCAGTCAGAAATTTGTGAAGGATTCTCTACGTGAGCGGCTTGACGTGTCGGATGAGTTTCGCTCTTTCTGGTCTTGGGCACCAGTGGTGGATTACCTCAGTAACCCCGAGTTTTCGCTTACCTGACAATTGGCTCGGAATCGACTGCCTCTCAATGACAAGGCCTTCATATAGGGCTTGGCGGATTTGCCAGACTGAACGGTGTGGCCTTGGTTTAGAAGAAACGGCTTCGCATGCCTTCTACCATTGCCCCCGGGTTCACCCCTTATGGGACCATCTCAGCGAGTTGACGGCTTGTCTCGCTCCCAAAAAGCTCATGCCCATTGATCGCACATATGCGTGTGATAATGTGTCACCCCCGTACTCTGGGTGAAACGAATGGTGTTTCTGACGCTGCTGGCCATGGCTCGAATGGTGATTTGGATGACTCAACAGGAGGAAGTCTTGCGAGGCATCCGTCTTTCTCATTAGGATCTGATCAGATTCTTTGAGCATCAGCTCAAGATGAAGATTAGAACTGATAGAAAACGCCTGCGTTCGACAGTCTTCAGTGAAAGGTGGGTGACTGAGGCGAGCTTGGTTCGTTTAAACGGGGCTAGCCTTGATTTTCTCTTTTAGGTCAACCTATGTCACATCGGGGTGGTTTCCTGTAGAGCCCTCCCCTTGGTTAGGTTAGACAAGCTTTTGTGTACCTAGTTAATGTGAGTAAGTGTTGTTCCTGGCCTGTTCCCGGCTATCTCTTTGGTTATGATCCAAGTCAAGATTCCCAACCTCCCCAGTTTGTTGCCCCCTCCCGTCTTTTCATCTCGACTGGGTCAGCTTTTATATTTGCCATGTCTGTTCATATTTTCTCCTTTCCTAATCCATTAGCGAGAGAGCTTCTTGATTTTGTCCCCTGGGCAGAATACAGCAGCCTCTCTGTTTTGAGGGTTGGACGGGCCCGAGTAACATCAGTTATGTTTAATTTGATTTGTATTAATAATTTAGGTTGTTATTGGGTTCATCTCTCTCTCCCCCTCTCATTTTTCATCATAAAATTTTAAGTATTTATTATCATTAAATTTTTATGGTATGGGGTGCGTTTTGTAGGTCCCCCTTGAGAGGATGCAGTATTATGGTGTATGGAGGATTGATTGGTGATGGACGAGTTTTTGTGGTGAATGGGCAAATTGTAATGAGTGACTGGGTCGTGAATCGGATTAGCTAGGTATAGGATAATTAGTGAAGACCAGGCTCAACCCGTCCCCTTTTCCGACCTTGTACCATAATTATGTATTCTCACATAATAAATAATGTCAGAAATTCACCCTGGAGAGATGCCAAACTAATCCACGCTAGTCAAAACTTTGACCAACTACACTTTTCCCGCGTAAACTTCTGACTCAACCAACAGCATTTTGCTCTCCCAGGAACAATTGCTTACGATACTAAAGAAGGTGAAATAACACACAACTAAATAAGTATTCGTAAACATTCAATCAAACACCAAAACAACTAAAAGGTACACAACTCTTACCAAGTTTGGATAATAATTTAAACAAGCATACGCATACACACTATTGACTGAACTCCCAGAAAAGACACTTTTGTACACAACCAAACACGGTTTAATTTCACATACAAACCTTAGTAACAGTTTCACACACACACTGAAACTTGGCATAAATTATAAATACACTACATAATTCAATTCAACCATTCACACTTGTCCAACAATATCTGACTTAATTATTGTGTATGTTAATTTTATATAAATCAAAGTTATTGTTAAACTTTTAATTATGTTGGGGTTTTTTTTCACTTTGATTTCTCTTGAATGATTTGCCTTCAATATTCCTGTTTCTTAATTTGCTGTGGATGAATGTCTAAGAACACCAACATCACTAACCTTTCTGATAACCTAACCTTCTGATATCTTAAAATACATTCGTTAATCTGCAACAAATGTTTCTCATATTCTTTCATACCCTTGTGTTTTAGTGGCTTTACTGCTTTGTTTAGGAGGAAATGATTAAAAAAAGATTTACAGTACTTTTATGACATTCGGACTCTTGTCATCTTTGTTGTTATTGTCTGTAAATAGTAACTCTTTATCCCAGAAATCCAAACAGAAATTAAATTTATTATATTTCAACTAATCCTCATTGGGGTGTGGATACTGAAAAAAGGGAATTCATCTTAGACAATATTTTTCTCAAGAAGGTAATGGAAATTAAATTACAAAGTGGACACAACAAATTTCCTTTAGCCTTTATCTGTGTAATTTGAAAGATGCTCTTTCAAATGTGCTTGAAAATTTCAACATAGCATTGTTGAGTATTTTTAAGCATATTGAATAATATTATTACATATTAATTTCCTAAAGAAATTTTGTTTTAAAAGTCATCAAGCTATCAAACATCTATGACTGTGTTAATGCATTTCTGCAGTATGTTTCAAAGTAAAATAATGTTTGTTTCAAATCAAAATTAATTATACTTTCGATCAGCTAAAAATAAAATAGTTCTCAAATAAAGTTTCAGAAAAGTATATTTTATTTTCGGAAGATTTTTTAATAAAGAGGATTACATTGTGATGAAAGACGACTAAAAAAAGGGGCGCTAATCAACTATTTTAGCAAAAATAAATTTCTTTCAATTTAAAATAAATTAAATTTATTAAAATTAGTTTTTGAAATACAGCAAAGTATTTTATTGGAAATATTAAATTAGCTTGAAATTAAAACTAAAGTAAAAAAAAAAAACTTCATTTTTAATTTTTTATTTACAAATTCACTGCGTTTTTCTGTGATAGGTGTGCTCCATAAATAATACAAAAATAATACTGATAAAGTGATACTAACTGAACCCTTACGATTTTTTTAAAATATAGAGGAAAAAATAAAGTAAACTGCATTTTATTTTTAAGAACTCATTTCGTGGTATTTACCTTACTCCGCATGGTTTTTTAAAGGCATTTAAACATTTTTACTACTTTATGGAGGATACAAAACGAGGGTTCAGTTTTTAGCAGCATATTTAAGTTGTAAGTACCACGTCAAAATGTCAGACAAAATTAGGGTTCAGTTTGGCATTATTATCCATACCCCCATTAGTACCACGCTTGCTTCCCCTTTATAAGTTCAATTTCCTCGCAAATGACGAGTTCTTACCTAACAGGGTCATTTTTATAAAGAGCAGAACTACGTACAGCGAGAAAAAAAGCCGGGGGGGGGGGGATCGCAGAAAATAAATAAAAACATTTAAACGAATCTTTACCAAAATATTAACGAGAGAGATGTTAGGAAGGAAGTCTTAAATACAAAAAATGCCAAGTTACCAAAACAAAAATGAAGGAAATAAGATAAAGATACCCCCACCCCATTTAGAGATATCGACACTAACATGACACAGCAAACTCGAATTATTTATAAAATCAGTAGGTTAGTCTACTTGCAAAATTTTATACGAAAATAGTTCTTATGTAGGTTTTCAGGGTCAGCAGCGCATCGGCAGGGACGAGGTTACTAGGCAAAGACACTCGACACGAACATAAGAATTTTTTTCAAGGTTAAACGAGAGAACTAGTAAAAAAATAAATTCCGCCAACGACTTGAACGTGACACCTCAAAGAATGTAAGGGGTAGGGTATGATTGGCGGGTAGTAATGATCTGCTTAAATAGATGCAATGAAGGATGGGAAGACAGTTTCCGGGGGAAGGGAGGGTATTAAATTTGACATTGACTAGAGAGGGTTTTAAAAGTAATGAATGAAATTGAAAGGTATGAATATTATAAAACAAAAAACAAAACAAAAAAACACCAACAAACTTCAGTTCAGAGGAAAAATAAAAAAAATAAAAATAAAAAAGTGTGAATGGGGGACTAAAATGTCTTGAGTTGTTAATAATGTCAACAAATTAATTTTTTTTATTTAAATATTAATTTCCGGTTTTAATTTTACCTTTTCAATTGAAAATAAACAATCGTGACCCCCCCCAAAAAAAAACCTCAAACACGTTTCTAGAAAAAAAAAATTAATTGTCGATAACACTTTGAAGTTTTTCATTAAATAAATATGTGTGTGTTTATTTACTCTGTTTACTGTTTATAATAGTGTTTAATGTTCATTTCGATTGATACTATTTCGAGTTTCAAAAATTATAATTCGCCTATTCAGCCTTTTTACATTTTTCTGGCCTGAAGATTTTATGTTTTTGGCAATCTTGAACGAGAAATGATCTATTTAGTTATAGACTCTAAAAAACTATTTTCCCAAATCTACTTTTGAAAGTTTCATTAAAATTCGCCAATTATTTGATTTTTGCAAGAATTTCCAAATCAATGTTTTTCAACGCAAAAAAGACGCTTACAATTTCCTACTAATCTTTTTTTTTTAACCAAAATTTTAAACGTTTTAAAAAGGATGAAAAAAATAATTTAATAATAATAAAATAAAATCTTGTCTTTCCTCTTAAAGATTTTTTTGTGATGATAAAACTTTGTTTTTATTAAGTTTCTTTTGGCTTGGGGTATTTTTTTTATCTTGATATTCAATAAATAAATTGTTGATTGTGGCACTGCTGGTTTCCGTATTTTTTTCTAAGGTTTAATTTTTACTTTTATCCGCACTTTTTTGGACAAGGTAGTTACAGTATTTCTATTTTGTCCTTTGACTTCACACGCTACAGTGCATAAACGTTATTTTCATTCTATTTTAAGTAAATGGTAAGCAATACTTTTAAATTTACTAACAGAATTCAAAACCTATCTCTAGAGCGAATATTGGATTTTAAACAGAATTTTAAATTTGTTTAGTTTACACTTTTTGTATACACTGGTGATTCGATGAGTGACGAGAAAATGTGCCAAAGTTTTTAAAATACCTAACTTTAATTAATTTCCAATCAATAGATTTAGAAGAATCTTGTCGGGTGCTAGATATAGAAAATCTTTCCATATCTAGCACCCCACTCGCCCAAAGTTTGGGTCGGGGGAAAAACCCGAAGAACGCATTTTATATTCTGAAAATTTTCTTGGTAGCAAGGGGAACAAGTTATGCAAGTCAAAGATCTGTTTTTAAAATAAAAATTTAAAATAACTTATGATAAGTAATAATTAAACGTAAGTATTGGTTATTATTCTTGTATGTACAAGAATCTGTATAAAAGGATCAAATAAAATAAATTTCTTTTAAAAAGGTTTACTCAAAAATGGCATTATTAAACTTTAATTTACATTTTTTGAATCTTCAAACATGCCAAAGAAACAGTTTTTGAATCTTCAAACATGCCAAAGAAACAGTTTTTGAATCTTCAAACATGCCAAAGAAACAGTTTTTGAATCTTCAAACATGCCAAAGAAACAGTTTTTGAATCTTCAAACATGCCAAAGAAACAGTTTCTGAATCTTCAAACATGCCAAAGAAACAGTTTCTGAATCTTCAAACATGCCAAAGAAACAGTTTCTGAATCTTCAAACATGCCAAAGAAACAGTTTCTGAATCTTCAAACATGCCAAAGAAACAGTTTCTGAATCTTCAAACATGCCAAAGAAACAGTTTCTGAATCTTCAAACATGCCAAAGAAACAGTTTCTGAATCTTCAAACATGCCAAAGAAACAGTTTCTGAATCATCAAACATGCCAAAGAAACAGTTTCTGAATCTTCAAACATGCCAAAGAAACAGTTTCTGAATCTTCAAACATGCCAAAGAAACAGTTTCTGAATCTTCAAACATGCCAAAGAAACAGTTTTTGAATCTTCAAACATGCCAAAGAAACAGTTTTTGAATCTTCAAACATGCCAAAGAAACAGTTTCTGAATCTTCAAACATGCCAAAGAAACAGTTTTTGAATCTTCAAACATGCCAAAGAAACAGTTTCTGAATCTTCAAACATGCCAAAGAAACAGTTTCTGAATCTTCAAACATGCCAAAGAAACAGTTTCTGAATCTTCAAACATGCCAAAGAAACAGTTTCTGAATCTTCAAACATGCCAAAGAAACAGTTTCTGAATCTTCAAACATGCCAAAGAAACAGTTTCTGAATCTTCAAACATGCCAAAGAAACAGTTTCTGAATCTTCAAACATGCCAAAGAAACAGTTTCTGAATCTTCAAACATGCCAAAGAAACAGTTTCTGAATCTTCAAACATGCCAAAGAAACAGTTTCTGAATCTTCAAACATGCCAAAGAAACAGTTTCTGAATCTTCAAACCTGCCAAAGAAACAGTTTCTGAATCTTCAAACATGCCAAAGAAACAGTTTTTGAATCTTCAAACATGCCAAAGAAACAGTTTTTGAATCTTCAAACATGCCAAAGAAACAGTTTTTGAATCTTCAAACATGCCAAAGAAACAGTTTTTGAATCTTCAAACATGCCAAAGAAACAGTTTTTGAATCTTCAAACATGCCAAAGAAACAGTTTTTGAATCTTCAAACATGCCAAAGAAACAGTTTTTGAATCTTCAAACATGCCAAAGAAACAGTTTTTGAATCTTCAAACATGCCAAAGAAACAGTTTTTGAATCTTCAAACATGCCAAAGAAACAGTTTTTGAATCTTCAAACATGCCAAAGAAACAGTTTTTGAATCTTCAAACATGCCAAAGAAACAGTTTTTGAATCTTCAAACATGCCAAAGAAACTCTTGTGATGAACAGTAACATGATTAATTTCAAAATCACACAAAAATTACAAGCCATCTTTTCGAAAAATAAATATAAAGTGTAGATTTTTTATTTTTGCCTAATCTAAATAAAAAAAAAAAAAATTTGAGTTTTATTAAATTATTTTTCGTAAAATGCAAGTCAAATTTTCCATATGTTCACTGAATATCTTCAGGGATTTTTCTTTATAGAACTGACTGTAAAATAATTGGACGAGTATATCCCCTACTTCAATTTTAAAAAATTGACACGCGATATAAAAAAAAGGAGTGTAAAAACATACTACTGAAAAAGTATTTCCAAGGTTTTTTTTTTTTTTTAATATAAAAATACCTATTCAGTAAAAAAAAAAAAAATTGAAAATTTCATTTGAATCAGATAATTTCCTGATTTTTGGCAAATATTTTAAAACAGGAGGTAGTGATTTGTTATTTAAAACAAAAACAAAAACATCCATTTTGCTGGTACCCACGATATATGAATCGAAATCAAATATAGATTAGAATCCAACAAAATGATAGGATAAGGAACAAATAGAAAACGTTTATAAATTTAAGTTGTTTCACTCTTATTTAGGCTTCATTAAAAATCAAAATGAAAGAAATCCTACATAGCCCAATATAAATGCTAACAGACAAGTCAAATATATGCAAGGTCTACTTTAATCAATCAATAACAAACATAAAACTAATTAAAAAACATTAAAAAAAAGAATTACCAGAACTGTCTGATTTCTGATGAAGCTTAAATAAAAGGACATTAAGTTTATAAATGTTACCTATTTGTTCCTTATCCTATTATTTTTATATATTTTCTTTTTATTTAATTTATTTATATATATATATATATATATATATATATATATATATATATATATATATATAAAATACAATTTCACATGTGATCTGATAATTTCTTTTTTTCTTTTTGGATGATAAATTATATAAAGACTGTCTGAATGTTCTTTTATTCCAAGTGCTTTCGGCTATACATTTAGCCATTTTCAAGGATTAAATATTTTAACTGTTAAATAAGAAATAGTTTGTTGTATGTATGTTTTATAAAATGTTTTCATTTCAAATTTAAAACCTCTAACCTTATAGTTAAAAATAATTCACCTCCGAGAACAAAATTAAATAGGGCAAATATTATTCACGAATTTAAATGCCCATTAAGGAATTGTATTCCTGATCAATCAAAATTCGTAAATAATTATATAGGCCACACTACAACATATTTGACATGCAGACTCATTCTACACCTTTCTGACCATAGCTCAATTAGATGTCATTTAAATATTCAATAATAGTATCACATTTTGGCCAATAAAGGCTAAAGAATGAATTGGCTGGTATATTGTAGTAATTATGTTAAGAACATTGGCAGTAATGTGTTAGATTGTCCAAACAAAATGTGGAATAGCTAAAATTGTTTGTCAGACTTCCTCTTCATATTTTACAAATCTCAACTACTTGCACATTATTAATACTATATAAATAAGACCCACCCCTCATGTGGTACATATAAATTGTTCCAAGAAATGCTAAACATTAAATCTAGATTAATTATTTTTTATGTCTTCCTTTAACTCCTGAGTGGGAAAGCATTTTAAATTAGAGCTACATATTGCTTGAACAGAGGTCTAATTCAAGTAAGAAATTTTCAAGTATTGTTTAAATTATACCTTTTCACAAAAAAAAAAAAAAAAAAAAAAAAAAAAAAAAAAAAAAATTCCAATATTTTAAAATTAATTAACCTAGTGGATTAAAGCATTGGTTTATGAATCTGGTGTCATCCTAATTCCGAGTTCAATTCCTGGTCTAGGTAGAACAAACTCAGATCTAGTGGAAACACAGTAAGCAATAACTGATCAACACAAAAAAAAAAAAAAAAAAAAGCACACACACACATTCCCCCCCCCCCAATGAAATCTCTTTCAATGGAACAAGAACATTCTCCTCGTGTTGATTAAATCAAGTGTTCAGTTCAAAATTCCCTGAAGGTGACTTGGGTTAACCGTTAACAGACACCTGGATAAGGTCAGGAGTCACGATGATATTGTGATAACAATAAAAATGATGACATTAGTCTGAATGTAATGTAATAAAAATTCATTAACTTTAGCAAATTTTGGAAACTACACACTTTTTAAAGCTTTAGTTTTAACTTTCTTACCAACATTTTTTCTTTAATGTTTGACAGGCAATACATTATTTTAAAATATAAGAATGATAAACTGCTGCCTCACAAGCATTAATCATACTACTAATCATATATATTAATACCAGAAAGAATGCGATGGCTGATAATAATCAACCGGCACTTGATCAACTGTTCAAAACAACCATGAAGTTTGTGTACTATTAACTGCTAATAATTTGTAACATTGCTAAGATAAAGTTTGTTTCCAATTATCATACAATTAGTCATAAAGAAACAAAGGTTATTTATACAAATATCCACAACTGAATTAAGATTGAAAATTTTGAAATCAGACTATCAACATGAACAATAACAGTTTAGGGACAAACCTGATGAGTCATGATGATCAACTGCAATTCATATTTTACATTTGAGTACATTGATTTTTTTTAAGTCCAGAAAAATAAGACTTAACTGTACCAGTTTTATAGCTACTTATCCAATGTTTGCCTTAAGGTTTGAACCATAGCTGGCTGATTAAAGAGCTAACCAATTAAGCTGTGAAATCTAACCTAAGTCATGAAAAACTAATTCATGCTATGGAGATATGAGGCTTAAAAACAAGTGAGAATAGACTTGCTTTAGATGCCCAGTTGCAAACAACAACAGAAATCACAGTAGTTCTGTTTATAAAGCATAAATTATTTACTTCAATCCCCCAACAAGTACAGTGACAATTTTTTGAAGAATTTTTTCTCGGCAATGATTATTTTGTTCCATGTTTATTTCTTATTTCTGATTATTCCAACAACATTTGTATTTGGTACAAAGATTATAAAAAGATATTTCAGAAGCTTAAAACAAAAGATAGATAATTATAGATGGCTACAAAAATCTTGTTTAAGTTATTCAAATAAACAAACAGGTTAAAAGTTGACCCACATGTGCACCCTACTACCTACCATAACAGCAACAGCTTGGAGCAGTTATGCAGCCAAGCAGAGAGACTGTGTATTACACATACAGATGTGATGTTTTCTAAAATGCCGACACTGCAGAAGGAACATTAACCTCGGAAATGCAAGCTGGGCTTTTTCTTTTTCTTTTAAATATACATTACTATTTGTTGGAAGAGAAAATACTTGCATAATGAAAAAAAAAAAAAATTAAAGAAAAAACAAATGTAAAACCAGCAAGTGAAAATATAAAAATATTGTTTGAAAGAAACTTCATTTCAGACCAATTTTTTTAGCATTATAAATTCAAACACACTTGCATGCTAAAACAATGATTTTTCTGAAATTGTAGTCTTAAAATTATTTTACTTCAATAAAGTTTTTAAAAGAATTAAAAAATAAAAAATAAAAAAAAAAAATGACAAAGGACAAGAACTAAAAGACTTTATCAAAGTTTAAATTATAGGTCAAAAAATAATAATAATAATAAAGGAGTTAAACATTGTGTGACAATGTGACAAATACAAGTATATAAGAAGTCTGCCTGTAAGCCAAAACTTGGTTATTAAAATACTGAAATTTTTCAGTTTACAGGGTGATTTAGACTTAGATGGGTTATTTTACCGACACACCAACCCTAAGTGTCATTTTGCACCGAATTAAGTAGTTTTAAGATTTGTTTTCATTTTGTTTATTTTACAGATAAATTATTAAATAAGGGTGTAAATATAATTTGGTTTCAGTTGCATTTTTTATTCCAGGTGTACAGAGTGAGGCAAAAGTCACACACCATAGGGATAAGTATAATTACACATGAAAATTTCATCTATTAGTTATTTAATTGTTATATGTGCTGTTCAAAATGTCCTCTTCCTTTTTCAAAACATTCCTGTGCCTGCATGATTCATTGACACGTCAGAGAGTTTCCCCCGTCATTTTACTGCATATATATTTAATTCTTTCTTAAGTTCCTCAATATTTCTTGGCCATATCTTATAGACAACTGATTTCAAATGTCCCCACAAAAAAAATAAAATCCAAGGATGACCTCAGTGGTCCCTCAATAGGACCAATCAAAACTAATTAGACATTTAAAACATGATTAATTAACCCCTATTGTGCATTATTTTGCCTTACTGGCTATAATGCCTGTATTTACACTATTTATATTTGGACTATTGTCCTCAATTTTGTTCTTGTTATCACAACATTTTGGCCATTGTACCTTCCAGGTGTATATCAATCTGGGTAACCTACATGGAATTCTGAACTGAACCCTTTATTTAATTTACAGGGTTAGACTATTCTCATTCCACTGCCCATATCTAGAGATATTGTCTGATTCTTATTTTATTTAGTACTGTTCAGTTATTGCTTGTCCGTTTCCACTGAGAGCAAGCAGATGCTACCTGACCCAAGGATTGAATTCACAATTACTATGCCACCAAATTCACAAAACGTTGCTTTCATCCACTAGGCCATTGTCCTGTATAACATCAGATTTAGCTACCAGTGAATTACATATTGACAAGGAAAGAAATTAGGTTAGGAGGGAGAATAGGTGTTTTTTTTGTCAAAATTTTTTAAGTTAGGAATTACTGTATATACTCAAGTGTAGTGTAATTTTTTTTTTTTTTTTTTTTTTTTTTTACAGAAACATAGGAGTTGTACTATACACAGGTAATTTTTTGAAGAGATTAAAAATCATGCATTTTCAGTGACTGGTTGCACTATACATAGGTACATTTTTTCTGGAGGGGTTAAAACTCATGCAAAAAGTTCAGGGGTCATACTATACATAAAGTCAGCTTATATACAAGATTTGCCATTTTGGACTAGCATGCTCATCTTGATTGTTACACTTGTGTTTTGGCTATGAAATACAGCCTAGGAGATTAAAGCATTGGATAAAATATATCTAGTTCCCTGGTAGTTGGGTTTGTGGCTCTGGTAGTGAGGAAAGTCTTTGGGTCAGTGGTAGAAATAGATAAGACTGATGAATATTAACAAATCTGAAATACCCACTCCCTAATCCTGGAAAGTGGAATGAGAATAATCTATCACTCATGTATTGAATAAAGAGTTTAGTGTAAAATTCCAAGCAGGTTACCAAGGATGAAGGCAAACCCCTGAAGGCAGCCAAAGTGTAAAATGACCAAAACATAGTGACTATAACAACCAAGATGAGCATACCTGTCCAAAAAGCAAACCATCTAATAATTATATAATGTATATGCTTTTTTTTTTTTTTTTTTTCCATTCTTTGCTTGTTCTTAGGTTGTACTATACCAAACTGAATTGTCATCAAGAGTTTGAAAATAAAATTACATATACAGAGTGCGATGAGTAAATTGTCGCAATTTTATATTTTTAATTTCACACATGCATAGTTTTTGATTTTTTCAATTGCACAGATGGTCATTTGGGCACAGTCTGTGAGAAAAAGAGCAACATGATGCAATTCACTCTACCAGAAATTGGAAAATGGTATGCCGTGCTACTTAGCATTCATGCCAGGTGCTCCAAGTTAAACATTTCAAAGTGTTTGGTGGCAATCTGAGGATATCGCAGAGGATTTGGAAAGAGTTGGATGATATATCCAGTCAACATCCTGGTGTGTGGAGTGTTCACTAGTGATGGTGACATTATGCCTCCATCTTCCCACAGGGCTTCAAGACTCAACACAGAGGCCTACATCGTGCCTTGAGGAGGTAGTGCTGCTCCGAGTGAAGAGATTCTGCACCATGCCACATAAGCAGGAGAACCCAATCATGGCTGTCAGACAATTTCGGCAACTACATCACCCCTTACATCTGGCCACCTAACTCCCCAGACTGCAATCCTCTTGATTATTATGTGTGGGCCACAGCTGAGCAAGGAACCAACACCAAAGATGAACTAAAAGAAAGGAGTCTGTCTATATTTCTGAGATGAGGTATTATGTACAGTATTTACATTAGTCGGACTATTGTCCTCATCTTTGTCGCCATATTTGTCACAACGTTTCGGCCGTTGTACGCTCCGGCCTTCTTCAGGTGGTTGGGTTAAGGCAGTGGAGAACTTTCAGAGGGAAAATTAGCAGGAGATAAAGGGTTCAGTTCGAAATTCCAACCACCTGAAGAAGGCCGGAGCGTACAACGGCTGAAACGTTGTGACAAATATGGCGACAAAGATGAGGACAATAGTCCGACTAATGTAAATACTGTAAAAGAAAGGATTATGTCAGCATTCAACAACAAGGATACCGCCTAGAAGAGTTGCTGGAGATTCTGAAATCATCTGGAGGTGGTGGTTGAAGTCAATAGCAATTTTATTGAATAAATTTACTTTTTACTATTTAAAGATACTTTTGTGTAATTTTGGTGTTTATATCTGTTAAAATGAGATGTCAGTGTTATTTTTATTTTTGCATAATTTAGATGAAAGTTTATCCATCGCACCCTTTATGTTTAAATATGGTGAATTCTTTTAAACAAGTTTCGTTGAACAATATTGACAAGGTCTGTCTGTCCAATTTTTTACAACTCCTGACCAAGTTGTTTTACACAATTGGTAAACTTTCCAAAGTTCATTTTTGTTTAGTCCAAGCAGTTTGTAACAAGTAGTGATAGTTGAATGCTCTTGGTTCCCCACCCCCTTTTATTATATATATATACAAGTGAACATTGAAGTCAACACTTAGAGGCAACATTATATTCTCAAACACAGGAAACATCAAAGATCTGTCTTTTTGTCCGTCGTCTCCCAATCTCTGATAAAGCTTTAATAAAAGTCAAACTTGTTACATTTCCTATTTGTTCTTTATCATATCAGATTCCAATCCATATTCGTTTTGCATTTGATCTTCAACTCATATATCTGAGGAACTTTATTTACCTTGATAAAGTCCCTTAGAGGACAAACTGTGTCGACTAAGATAAGTTTTCCTCTTGTGTTTATTCACATTCTCCTTTTACAGATATACTGATATCTTTACACACGCAAACTTACAAAGATACCATTGCATTTTTTGTATGCTAAAATCTTTAAATCTCACTAATCTTAATACAAAGGAGAAGTATAGAACCTTTTATCAGCATCTCCAATGTAAAGAAAATGAAAGCAAGACATTTCATGATAAATATGATGAGTAACATTTCTCACATCTGAATTATAAATAGTCATTTCTTATAGTTCTGTCATTTATAGAATCTTTGCTTCTTGCTATTGTTGATATGATTACTATCAGTAGAAGTGCAAATAGTTGTAACATTCATGTCACTTGAATCATCATTAAGTGAAGAAATAATGGCAACATTTATTCTGGTTTTATTTCTGCAACCATACAACAGCTGCCTTCAGCTAATAAATTCAAATTACCCAGTCATTATTTACATCCATAATGTATGATTACATATTATATAACAACTTATGTATAAGTTATGAAAAGATTAATGTGTTGAATCTAAATAAGCAAGAGTGTGCAACTATACAGCTGAGAGAGAGAGAGAGAGAGTGTGTGTGTGTTGAGGGGGGGGTAATTTCTATATAATGGTCATTATGCCAAATAGACTTTTTTTTTTTTTTAAATGTATCTTTCTTTGGATGTGTGACTAGTTTAATAGTTATAGGCGTAGAAAGTGGAATCAGTGAGCAGAGTTCAAATTCCAACCTAGATTGTGTTCACTTTCACACAAATGTCTATGGGAAAGACATGAATCCATTTATTTTCCTCCAGTTATAGGTAAAATAGTAAGATATATTAAGCTCTCGTCTTGGGTGGCAACCAGTCTAAGAGAAGGAAACTAAGACCCAGAACCAAAGAGAAGGCAACAAGAACCACTACCTTTCCCAAGAATCCATGGTACTTTGTAGATAATAAATGGAATCTGTAGAGTACTATGACCACCTATATCCTGACAGGATATAGCATAAAAAAAAATGTTTTTTGTATCTTATGCTGAAGTTCTGAAAGTTGTTTGATAGTATATTGAATTCAAATAAGATTTTTTGCAATTATTTGTTAAATATTTTTTTCTTTTTTTCCTTAGAAAAATAAATCATTGTCTAATGTTTGGAATTCTCAGTGTTATTAGCAAGAAAATTGTGGAGAGCCATGACTGCCTATGTTTTGAAGAGATGCAACATATAGAAAAAGATTGACAGGGCAGAGGTAGACTGATGGATATAAAAATTTGGCCAAGACACATTTGTATAACCTACCAAAGGCTTTTGTTAACTTTTTAGCATCAGAGGATATGACATACCAAGAGGTAAAATCCTGGACAGTTTTCAGTTCATTCAAAACAATGAAAATAGGGGTATGCCTGTCTAAATACAGTTTGACAGAAGATTAACTTCTTTCAGCCTGAGTTCCAAGAGAGTCTCATGTACACATCACCAATCACCTGTCAATTCTTTCAGAATTGTGCTAAAGAATATTGTAAACCGTACAGAAGCCAGAAAACAAGCCAAAAATCACATTTAGCAGTTTGGAAACTTTTAAAAAACTATTTCAATACTTAACTTGACCAAACTTCATCCCATGGAGTTGGATAATCATGGTAAGAAATTTGGGGAGGTAACTAAGCTTATACAAGATAGTGTCAAATGACTAATGAAGTGAATAAAAGTGGTCATCGAGATAACTTTTTAATTAGAATAATAGACTCATCTTGATACTCTGGAAATAGCATTCAAATATTTTGATAGCCGTGTAAAAGACAGGTATCAAT
Organism: Acanthosepion esculentum; assembly: GCA_964036315.1. Lineage (NCBI taxonomy): Eukaryota > Metazoa > Mollusca > Cephalopoda > Sepiida > Sepiidae > Acanthosepion > Acanthosepion esculentum. Next base: position 50,670,111 of record OZ038519.1, on the reverse strand, counting down.
TTAGCAATTAACACTTTCTATTCATCTATGAGCAAAAGGAGGTTAAGAGAAAATAATGTCTGAAATCTTTCTAGAAAACACTGTGATAAGTATGTATATTTATTACCCCAACCTGGACAATCAGTATTCACTGATCACTCAGACAACAGTCATTTTAATTAACCTTGCTAACATAACTGTTGCAAGACTCATGCAAGGGTTCTTACACTATTACTCCTGCTATAGAGTTTATTCATGCAGGTGTACTCAAATAAAAAACAATTTAAGTAAAAGTGTTACTTCAAGAACAAATAGACTTCAGTTTTTTTTTTTTAGTTTTAAAATACACTATTGAACAAGTATTAAAGCATTGCTGTCTGTTAGAGGGGGGTTCATATCACAATTTTTTTTTATACATATAAAAACATATTTCGAAAGTGTAAAAATTGTCAAAATAAGGTTATATCATAAGGGCTACTTGCTAAATACATGTTAGGAGAATATGCTAAGCTTTTATAACAAAAATCACAATATCAAAATAATTTATATATGTATTGATCTAATATACAGAGATCAAAGATTCTTTGTCCACTGAAAACCTAAAAATTGATTGGGATGCTGAAGGTAACACCAAACAGCTTAGTGATATATATATATATATATATATATATATATATATATATGTGTGTGTGTGTGTGTGTGTGTGTGTGTGTGTGTGTGATTTGGCAGCAACTTTTTTTTTAAACATGTTGCGTTGAATGTTAAAGACAACATAGTCCTGCATATTTTCTAATGAGACTTTTTATTTGAAAATTATATCAAAATAAATATTGTCCGTACGATAACCTAGTACTTTTGATCATGGTTCATCTTCAGGGTCAAAATTTTTTAAAAACATTTGCCAATTGTCTTGTAGCGTAATCATGTTGCTACATTTTTTTTTTTTTTTTTTACAAACTAAAACATTAAAATCCTTTTAATTTCAAAAGACGCGATGATAGATATATATATATATATATATATATATATATATATATGTATTTTTTAGAATTGGACATAGTCCGACAATTTATTTAAAGACATTTATATTATGTTTAACGTTCTTTTTTATAGATACAAGTATTTAAGCAAATGCTGTGTTTTATAATAAACAGTATTAAATAACATTTACCGGCCTGAATGTCCAAGAAATTTTCATAGAAAATTTTCGCTCTCCGACAGGAATCGAACCTGTATCCTATACGGAACCATCATTTCACGTGACGTGCCTTAACCGTTCGGCCACAGATGACCGTCTGGTTAGCAAGGTCGATTTTACTATCTTTAAACTTAAATCTTCCATGAATCTCTTCTATTCATATCTGCTCTAGCGTATCAAATGTAAACAAATGACGTAGGCTGGTTTTTTTGCCCAGTGCTTGAGGTGGCCCCAAAAGAGGAAGTGATGAGAGGAGCATGAGCAATTTTTCCAGTTGTTAAACCTACTTTAAACTGGCCATGTATCACATTCAGTAGTGACATGGGCACATTGAAAATGTGTGTGGGTGTGTATGTTGAATGAAGACCTGTTGTGACATTCAATATGTGAAGTTGACCTCTGAAGTCATTTGATGTGAAAGGTATATAATTTCAAGCAATGAAACATTGATTTTTCTATGTTGGTATGGTGATTCATAAGACATCAAGTTATGACAGGTAATATAAATTTGATCTCTAGTTCACCAGATGTGTTCATTCCCAGGAGTATCATAATTTCAGACTTGCCATTCAAATTAAAGAAACTCCAATTTCCTTTGATGCTCAATTTTGGCATGACCATCAACAAAGCTCAAGATCTTTTTACCCATGGCCAGTAATAAGTTTGTTGTTTTACGGTTTGATCCCCAAATAACTTTTTGAAACTGTCATTTAGTGAGAGAGAAGTATTAATGTTGTCTATCCAGAAGTCCTTTCAACATAAGAAACTACATTACTTTTTGGTAACAGCTTTTTTTTTTCAAATGTAAATCTGTTATAATTTTTATCTTGGGTCTATAATGATGAAATCATTTTCTTTTCAGACAACACTGGATATTCCCATGGAAAAAACATCCTGTTATTCATTTCTTTCAAAAGGATTTCTTTAGGCTAAAATGGTAATACATATGTAGAGAGAGGGAATGAAATACATGTATTGATACAATTTTTTTTTCCTAACAATAATGTTCACTAAAAACAAGGCCCAAGAGCCACTCAAGCCAGAGGTACGCAGCACCGCTCACAATGACACATGGGGGAGATAACAACCAACACTATATCATTCCAACTATTGTCCTCATCTTTATTGCCATATTCACAGCATTTCAACACTCTTCAGGTGATATATGTTGGAATTTCAAATGTAACCTTTTACTTAGTTTGTGTAAGTAGAGTGTTCTAATTCCACTTGTCATGCCATTTTTTTTTAATATCTCTGTATCTGTTTAGTAACTCAACTCTCCAAGTCTTTGTTCCCTCTGCTGTGACCAGGTATTGAACCCACAATTCTGGGTCAAGTCACTTTTGGATTATTCAACCAACACTTATCTACTGAACCATTTGACCCAACAATGTAAATAGTTACAATACATCATCTTAGAAATATAGACCATATATAAGTTTTTGCTTTTATGACAGGGTTAAAAAATTTAAAAAAAGTATTTCTGCTATGCAAAAAAAAGAAAATAATTTTTACCTTATTTAAAAAAAAAGTTTTTACTATATCATTATTGAACAATTATTACACAAAAATATTAAGCACAAAGCTATATCAGGTTGAATATGGGTTCCTGTATAATTGCCAAAGTTAAGCAAAATGAAGCCTGGTCAGTACCTAGATGGGTGACCACTTGAGAATACCAGGTACTGTTAAGCTTGGATATGCAGTTGGTGTAATGGATAAAGCTCAGAATTGCTAATTGGAAAGCAGAGTCGCAATTTCAGTTGGGTTCATTATATTCATTTGGGTACAAATACCCTTGGAAAAAGGTAATAATTCACCTCATCTTCTCCCAGCTATGGGTTAATTATTAAGACTTGTTTCACTAAATCATTATCTTAAAAAAAATAAAAAATAAAAAAAATTTTAAAAAAATCTTAAAATCTAAAAACATTTTCTGGCCTTAAATAACCTGCAAAAGAAATAAGCTGTACAAAACGAACCAATCAAAACAAACTACTACGTGACTAAGTGAAAAATATATGATTCAGTGATTTTTCAAATGATTAACATTCAAATCTATTCAAACTTCTTTAACTGCAACTTATCCATCACTATCAAAATTGCAGTTTTAAAGTTAAAGCCAAAACCTGAGCATCATTCAGGAATACATGAACAGAATAGATAAGGTTGAGTTACAGGATACATGCTAATGTAGAAATGCTAGAACTACAAACATCTTTGCCCCTTTTAATATATTTCCTCTTTTCTGTTGATGACAATCTGAGTTTAGTCAGGTGTATTAAGGTAAAGCTGTTAATAAAGCCTTAGTTTTTAACTTAAACAGTAAATTAGTAGTTTGTTCATCTTTTCTATTGCAAATGAATAATTGAATAGCTGCCACATGAAAATGATATTTTATGCACTGCTGCTTCCCATCTATCTGTAAATCACACGATTGGCTTTGAAATTAATGAGAAAGTGAAGGAAGCTGTACATTATAGATGAGTTGATATAGACAAAACATTTGAATCAAATATTGGTTTCAAGTTTTCATCAATTTCAATACATTCCTAAAATGTATAATTTTCATATCAATTACAGTCTTCCCTACACTTGTTTGACTTTTGCTCTTTTAAATTCATAAAATTAACATCATATTTATTAAAGCATATTTGTCATCTTAGATGTTCAGTTTTGTAGTAGATGCAATCAATAAGATAGTCAACTAATTCTTCTGGGGTTACACAGTTAGCAACAATCATACTAGAGAAGATCACTAGATTGTTCAAGAATCTTAACCCATGAGAGGCATCAGCTCCAACCCATTGAAAGGGTTCAGGCAAATTACATTCTTGAGTTCTACCCTCATTCTCTTTGTATTCCATTGGTGAGATGTAAGTTCCCTTTGAGCAGCTCCTTCCCATGAATTACTGTTTTGTGGAACTGACTCCCAAGATGATGTTTCCTCAATCACTACAATCTTAACCTGTTCAAGTCTAGGGTTAACCACTATCTTCCTCACATATCCACATAAACTGTGTCTCTTATTAAAACTCAACCTTGAGTGACCTTCGGGCCTTGTACATTGTAAAAAAAAAAAATTATATATATATAAAATCTCCTATGCACAATAAATCAGGGATCAAGCTACTTTAATTATTTTTATTAACCAAGTATTACTTATTTCAACCACATGCAAGTGAGAGATGTTTTTCTTTTTTACTTAATGACCTCCTCAGCTTATATATTAAAACAAGGTGCAAGTGATACAAACTTATTTTGTCCCATGCAAAAAGAAAGCATATGCATACTGAGATTAGAGCATTGAACAACAGTTATCACCACCTCTCTAAAAATAAAACACTGATGATGCAAATTGATATTTATAAAAAAATTAAATCTAAATCAACAAAAATTTCTTCCCTCGGAACAGTTTTGAGGCAGGACTTTCAACCACAATTAAAATAGATATCGCATGCAACTCAGAGAGAGAATAATGACATAATCCAGATGTTGATATCCCACACTACATCAAACAAAAGGTTAGGAAGGAAACTCCCCCATCTTAATAGTGGAAAGAGCAATAACAGTTACTAAATTTGAGAAACTTATTTCAACAGAAAGATTTTATAAATTTCAACCAAAAGTAATACTTGGTACTTTGTCAATGAATGCCAAAATTGTCAAACTGCTAAGATGAGAACAGATTGTACACTTTGATCACAGCCCAATGGCCAAGGAAAAGAAAAGCATAACTCAAGCAGCACTAGTTGCTGAGTCAATGAACACTGAAGGTTTCTTTGTAAAAAAAAAAAAAAAAAAAAAAAAAAAAAATAGGTACTATTAATATATACAGTCAGTACCTCCATGAGGTCGCTTAAAAAAAAGAAAAATAAAAAAAAATAATAATAATCAGCATACCATAATCAAAAAAGAGTTTTATCAAAATTGTTATGTTATTATTAAGAGGAAGGATCGAAATAATTTTTGATTATTCAATTAAATTTTTTACTCCTTTTTAGAACATTTAAAATTTTGATTAAACTTTTTTCTTGCATCAATGGTTGTACTAACTTTTAGCATAGCAAATCTTCACCTCTTTTTTGCAGTGAGACACATTAATTTGGAAATTCTTGCAAGAATCAAATAATTGTCAGATTTTATTGAAATTTTCCTGTCTTAAACAAGATCCAGTGGTTAGGAAATGCTTCTATATACAACATTTTATGCCATAAGTAATATTTGTTTCAAATTAGATTAACTTAAAATTAAATTTGCTAATTTTCATCAATAATGTTTCAGAAATATATATTTTTGCAAGATTTTTAAAACAGAAAATTAAGTTTTCGTTACAAATGTCTAAAAAGTGGCTGAGAATATTGACTTTATAGAAAAAATAAAAATGAAAAAATCTATTCCAATCAATATAATTTCTGTCTGAAAATATACCAAAGTATTTTGCTTACCAGGTACAGTAAATTTAATCTTTTAGCTTTCTTTTAAAGCTAAATTGAAAGCTTCTGGAAAGCTTTTTCATTCTAAAAAATTAATTTCAAACCTTACATATACCCAATTTGTGGAGGTACCTCATATACGATATAGTAGGAATATATACCAATGACGTTTCCCTAACAAACTCATCAATTGAAGATAACAAAATTTTAAAATAAGGTGTCTTTTCCTATTTTTGTTACAGAAGATGTCCAATCTAGTGGAACTACACCCTGTACAGCAGTTCTGACCACCTGCCCCAATGATTTAAAAGGTCCCAGAAGAAACAATGATTATCATCCCTTCCTCTAAATGGAACAAAATGTACAAACGTGTGCAATTTTCCTATTTTTTATCCAATGTAAAGCTCAAGAGGCACTCAATTTAGAGGATTAATAAATGAGATTGGGCCCAGGAATCAAAGCAACAGAATTTCTCAAGATGGAAACATCAAGCTTAAGTGGGTGGGGAGTCAGATTGAGACAAGCTTGTTTGTTTGGGGTGACTAAAGGACCCATCAGGTGAAGTGGGGGAGGGATCAAAAGGCTGCTTGTGAATGAATCAATATGTATTCTATTAGAATCAGTTATAATCTAAATAGAAAATTACCATAAACTAAGTGTAGTTTAGATGTGGCACAAGGCTGAAAGTATGGGGCACTCAGTGAGGCTCAAACTCACTATTCAGTCATAATTGTTCTAACAAGACAAGCTTGCTAACCATTACACCACATCAAGGTGCACAATCCAAATGGCTTACATTCTGAAATCTCTCTTCTTGAACCAAATTGTAAATTATGTTTCTGCAATGGTGAAAAACAAGCTGTGCAAGAAAAGTGCACTTAGATTACAATCTTCCATGGTTTAACTCAACAGGTAAAAATTCCCCCTTGTTCAGCAAATTTACATTTTATTTATATTGAGAGAGACAGACAAAAAAAAAAAAAAAAAAAAGACAGAATCTTGTGCACAAACAGGAAGATTAAATACAAAAAACAAACTGACATTTCTAGGTTAGCCAATATCACAAGACATTAGTATTAAGATCCTTGTAATGGCCATGTGCCAAACTAAGGTAAATATCTATCCATACATAGAGCAATACAAAATTGTATAGATAGAAAGGAATACAGATAACTCACTACACAATACCTTCTGGATGGGGGTGAGGGTGTTAGACACTTGTCTCCTCCCCAACAAATTCAAATTGATTTCAAATTAAGATGACTGGATAAGTGGGAAGATGTCCAATTATCACTGCTGAAATGTTTTTATAAATAAGTTCCTTTCACTTGGAACTTGGCCTGAACAGAGACAGACAAATGCTGATTTTATTATATATATTTTAATCATTTCAGCCATAAGCAAGGCAATAAAGAAACTAAGATGTAAGGGTTTACCGAGTGTGAAAGAATATGAGAAAAAGAATAATATTATTAAGGAGAGAGAACAAGAATTAGATGACAGAAGATAACGATTGATACTGCATTTAAACTTTTGAAAAACAAAGTTGACTGGGAAGCAGGAAGCTGCAGGAGAATTCAACAAGTGAGAAATGCAATAGAAAAAACTGTACTTAGTTACATCTAGAAAATTCAACTATAAAATGAGACCTTGCGACCAATCTAGTAGGATTCCACAAACAAGAAGTGCGAGAGAAGACATTGTTAGCATGAAATTTTTTTTTTACATACATATATATCACAGTTAATATTATGTCATAGATACCAAGTTCAGCAATCTAAAAAAAGACCAGGATTTAGTCAGAAAATATTGTCTACCATATTGACAAACCCTAGTTCTTAATTTATTTTCCTTACTTATTTAAAGTACTTTAACAAAACAAGAAAAAAAAAAATAATGAACTTTGTACAGTTTATTCATAATTTCAATCCTGATATACAAATTTAATTTTTTTAAATTATAAAAAAAAATCAAAATACAAACTTTGGGGGCAGGTTCCTTACACCAAAACAAGGACAAAAGTCCACAAATCCTTTGTTTTTAAGTTATTAGGTTTAAAGAAAGATTACAGTAGATGGCACTGGGTTGCCATGTAGATTTTTGAGATCTATATATATATATATATATATATATATAGGAAGGCTTCACTCGCTTGCTATCACTTCACAAGGTAAGGTATATTCACTACTAGAAATCTTTGAAACAAAAATTTTAAATGAATATTTCATTCATAAATTGGCTTGTTACAGTTAAGGAAAGTTTTACAAATAGATTACAACTTGTTGAAGGCTAAGTCAAATGCAAATTTCAAACTTTTCTGCACTATGTAAGACAATATTCCTAAACAGAACTATTTTCTGCACTATAGGGTGGCTTTTAAGCTAGCTGCAATTTTGGATACAAAAGGAAAATAAGAGTTACTCTCCTTGAACCATAAAAGCAATGATAATGGACAGTATAATATATTAATATATACTTTAACCTCGCATAATCTGGCAACCCTGAATCTGAGCCCAACAAAAATCAATCAAAAATCATTGCCTTCACCATACTTTTCTAGGGCTTTTAAATGAGCTATGAATCATTGAAATTGGTGCAGTGAGAGTGGAGGAGTTGCTTGGACACACACATGCACAAACACACACCCTGTACCATATATATATATATATATATATATATATATATATATATATATAAATATAAATATATATATATATATAAATATATATATATATATATAAAAGAGAGACATGTCTCATTAAATAATTTAGAAGTTTTGTCTACTTATTCTTAACGCTAAATGTATGTAATGTAATGTACAATTTTTACATTTTTATGATGTAAATATAGACATACAGTAATGTCAGTGGAGGTAACTAAGTTATTGAGATATCTAACTATTTTGTAAAAAAATAAACTTATAACCTAGATATTTTAAACTATCTACTATAAAAAAATTTTAAAATTTGTAGAGTATTCATAATTTATTTTATTAGGGGTTTGTTTCAATTTTTTAATATAGATAACTTCAAGAATTTTTAGTTTGTTTATTATTTTCATGAAAAACTATAGCTGTGTTTTCAACAAGAATTTTTCTAAATTGGGACTGAACAGGCATGCATATGCTGCTGAGAGATGTTAGATAGATACATAATTCATATGAAAACTCAACCTTCTAGACAATGTAGTTGCAGTGCGACCAACATATATATTATTTTTTTCTGTTGGAGATACAATCTCCCAAGATATATATATAAGTCTAATTAGCACTTTCTAAAACATTTTAGAAATGATTTAGTTTCTCTTTGGGAAAAAAATTAATAGATTTTATAGATAGAAGAATAAGTACCTAATCAAAGACTTTGGATAGCCATATAGAAAACTGCTCAAATCCATAAAATGACAGCTGTTCAAATTAGCATTTTCTTACTTATTGACCTTTCAACCCTTATATTTGTGTGTGCGTATATATATTTTTATGCATGCAAAAGAATTACTTAACTGCAATTATCTCCAACACTACAGTTTTGTGGTAATATGTCCACTTTTCAAGGAGTTAATCCATATATTAATGTTTACAATTGTAATGAAACTGTTTTTTTACAATTTTCATATTTGCGTCTTTTTTTTTTTAACTCTGTTATCGATGCACACATGTTCATGTTTTTTACATGTGCCCATGTGTTCCTTCATAATAGTAATTATTTTTCAAGAGTGTGTGTGTGTGTATGTATATATATATATATATATATATATATATATATATATATATATATATACATACATACACGTGTGTGTGTAATTCAAATGTTATTCTAGTGGATACTTTCTTTATATTTGAAACAGACACCCCATTTTTATTTATTAAAAAGTGTGTATTATGTCTATCAATCTGTGCATTCAAGAAATCTTAGTAAAGAAAAATGTGTTCCTCAGCAGGGATCGAACTTGCCACCCCCCAACCAAATAAACTAATGTTAGTTTTTGTTCATGCTCATTTGTCAATGAAAATGACTATGCATCGTTATATTTAATAATGTCTCTATTGAGAACTAAACTATCATCTTACATTTACTTACAGATTCCCAACTAATCCGTAGTTAAGTACATAAAAGTAATTATGAGAATTATGATTATTCTATTTTATTAGTATTCTTTTACAGTTACAGTTCCCAAGTACAAAGTCTATTTGCAATCACATGTTAAAATTTGGCATGAGAACTGAATGGGGTGGCATAGAGAAGAGGAACTTATAAGCAAGCTCAAGACTCGGGCCAAAATGAAAGATGACAGTGTGCTTGAGTGTGCTTAATTGCCTCTGAGAAATGGGAGAGAGTAAAAAGAAATTAACGCAGACGCTTATAAACTATTTATTTTGCTATTCATTTAAATTATTATTTTTGCTTAATTAATGTTATTTATTATTTGAACGTCAAAGAAAACAGTGTGAAATCTTACATTCAAGTTTTGATGATTAGAGCAGACAATAAAGTTTTTTTTTAATTTTTTTTTATTCAAGTTTTCTTTTCCTGTAAAAATTCTAAGAACAAGAAAAATTGAATAAAAAAATAATGGCTTACAAAATATTCCTTGCCTGTTATTTTTAACGAAACATGCATAAAAGAAGGGCTGATGTCCAAATCTCCGAGATGGACTAAAAAACTATTATTCGATGCCTCATTTAATGAAAACAATAATCCGCAAATGCATACAAAAAAGTTGATTTCATGAGGGAGGGTTTATGGAACAGATATCTTTATTTGAAACAAGTGACAACATTATTTATTTAGGTTTAAATAAAACGTAGTAAAAAAACTTGTTGGAAGGGGAAACAATTTACTCAAAGTCGTAAAACAGACGTAAAAATAAAATGAAATTGCAATGTGTTTTAGCTTTACGGTAAGATTCTGGTTGTCTAGATATTTAGAAGGATTTTTGATTTATCTCAAATAAAAAAAATTAAAAATAATCTCTAAATTAAATAAATAAAAAAGTGACTTAAATATTCATTGATTCAATCCGGAGCTTTACACTAAGAAACAAAAAAAAAATAAAAAAAGAAAAAGAAAAAATTATGGTAATTAATTTGTTAGGTAAAAATTATTTTTTAAAATGAGATTTAATTAAAAAAAAAAAAAAATGAGAAGCCTTCTTATCATGAGACTAAAAGAGCATAAAACGTGGAAAATATCTAACAAGGGAGAAAATTTAAATCTGAAAAAAACGCTGAAAATGGTCGATGATACCCCCTCCCCATAAAGTTGAACAATACACACACAATTCGGTAAAGCTGAAATTGGGGGGGAAAAAAATCTCAATTTTCATAGTTTACAGAAGATTAAATTAAAAACAAAGCATCCTTAAAATCGCAAACAAGCTTGAAAAAAAAAATTGTTTTAGTGAGCAAGTGCTCGTTGAAAGGTATAACCAACAACAAGAACAAGCCATGTTGGTTTTTCAATTCAGTGTGGTTGATATTCACTTATGTTTTATGATAGACTTCACTTCACAAATACAGTAAGGCTTCAAATTTAGCTAATTTACATCCTAAGGTGTATAGTCGACACAAAGGTAATTCCATCAGAAGATGAACAAAAAGGTGTTAAAAACAAGGTTATTTGTTAAATGTAAACACTCTAAAACAGGATCATTACATTTTGTTTGCCAATCTAGTATTGCACAAAAACCGGACGACTGCTAGGGAAAGAGAAAAATAACATTAGGGACTTAAAGATCATTTGAAGGATAGAGCCTAAAGGGCTTAAAAAATAATTTTTTTAGGTTATAATATTCGATCTATTCTAAATAATTTTGTGAAAGTATAGGTTTATGTTCGTAGAATCTACGTACGACGTAGACTCGAAACAATTGAGAAACGAAAAATAAAAACCAGAGTTTTGTTTGTTTTAAAAATGAAGTTTTTTTTTTAAAGATTACTAATTGGTGAACCAAACTAAGTCATTTTAACAGGGATTTAAAAAATTAAAAGGTTTCATTTTGTTGAGTAGAAAGTTGCTTTTTAAACAAAGCATTTTTTTTAAATTATTTTTGGTAGGTAAAAAAAAATAACGGTATATTTCGTTCAAGTGTTGCAAGAAAGTCGCTAAAATGTAAGGCACCAGTTTTGTTTGTAATTTTCGTTAAGGTTTTCCTTTCAAACTTGACTGCCCTCACCTCGAAACTATTTTTAAAAAATTCAAGAGAAAAAAATAAATAAAACGAGCACTAAAATAATAAAGAACAAGTTAAAGAAGGATTTTTAAATAAATATTATTTAATATGGGTTTCACAAACAAATAAACGGAAACCCAAATTATTTTATTATTAGTGAAACTCAAAGCAAAGCCAATCCAAAACAACAGCTCAACTCGTAAAAAAAAAAAAAAATGCAGCACAGGGACAACATTTTTTTGCGAGGGAACAGTTTTTTTTTTCATTCGTCAGCAATCAACTACGTCTTTGCCAGAAAACAAAAGAAAACTAAGACTAAAGTTGTGAAACATGGTTTACGGGTTCGGTCAGTAGGGTTTAAAAATGAAGCCGTTTCCACATGAGAAATACGGTCAAAAAATTTAAAATAGTTATAAAATAAAATAAAAAAAACAAAACATTATTTATCACAGAAAGACGAAACAACTTGATTGTTTCAAACTGAAATTCAGTCACCAAGCCGAAAAGTATTTTTTATTGCGATCGCATTTAAAAGAAATCAAACACCCCACCCCACCCCAATTTAAAAAAAAAAGTGAATTATATCTTTCTTTAAAAAAAAAAAAAACCCCACCAAACTAAACCAAAACACGGACTGGCTCTGTATGATTGCCTTACATAACCAAAAACTTTTCTCCCTTATTTTGAATCACTCCCGTATCCGATCTTCACTACCAAGGACCAACAGTTTCTGGCACACAGCAACATCGATTGGGATTGTTTCCTGGAATTTATTAATTGACCATTTTCTTTCCTAATTGTCATTTTTCTAACAAAAATCATTTTCTAAATGAAGCGAACTAAATTTTTTTTTTTTAACTTAAAGTAAAGCAAACCGGAAAAATATAATTTTTATTTTTTTTTTTACTTTGCGGAGAATTAACATTTTTAACATTTGATGAAACATAAAAAATTTAAACGTCGTAGAAATTTAATCCTTATGTCCAAAATACAATCGATCTAAAATTCGATGATCAAGGAAAATTATTTTAAATAAAAATTATAAGCAAGATCATAAAAAAATATTCCAGTTGGTTGCTTAAGCTAAGAAAAAAAGTAATTAAAATCAATAATTTAAGAAAAATATTAAAGAAAAGCAGTTCTTAAAGCGAAACTTGGTTTTAAGTAGTAAACCGACTTAAAATTTTGACTGAAAAACAAAAGTATTTGAATTCAAGAAAAAACGAGATTTCAAAATTAAAGCAAATCCAAAAGTGATTATGGTGAGAGAAGGGATCTTTTAAAAAACTGGGGTCCCATAATCGTTAAAACATGAAAACAGGTAAAAAGACCATTAATTTTACTTTGAATTTTTTTTTTTTTTATTTTTTTTTACAAATTTTTTATTTTTAGTTTTATTTGCACTTTGAAAATGGTAAATTTTAAAAGACAAATTTTGCATGAAAAGTTGTTTTTTTTACACTAATTAAAAATTCTTGCTTGAGTATAAAAGTAGAGAGTGTGACTGTATTTAAAAAAAATACATTTAAAAAAAAAAAAAAAAATTTAAAACTTGTCAAACTCAAAAAAGACAAATAAAAAAAACTAAAAATAAAAGACAAATTTGTAACCCTAAAAATAAATTAAAATTTGTAAATTTCGCCCCACAAAATAAAAATCTTGAGATCGAATTCAGCACTCAGACATTATTACAAATAATAAATATTTTATGATGTCTTCTAAAAATATTGATCTTGTGTCAGACGAAGCTGTTGTTAAAAACAACAACAGCTTCGTCTGACACAGGATCAATATTTAGAAGGCATCGAACTGGGGAAGAAACAAACTCATTTGTTAATCTATATTCTATAAGTTTAAAAATAGAACAAGATCATGTTGCGTCAGTCTTTCTCACAAGGAAGGGCTGGTTTGTCGGTATTTAATTTATAATAAACTAACAACCGGTGCCCAGGGTCGGTGTTCGTGTTCAGGTAAAAGAAAATGTTGATAATAAATATTATCAACCGGTTAGTAAGAAATATAGGAACCAAATGTGGAGTATTGAAAATTATTCAAATACACACACACACACACATATTAATTAAAAATAAATACGATCGAAATGGTGAATAAAGGGTTGAACTTGGAGAGACCATCCCACATGTTTAGTAGTCTTTAAGTAATTAAGGAACAGTCCGGAAGGAATAAGGGAAATTTTATACGTGTATATAAATTATATATAATATATATAATTAATTTTATTAATTAATTATGAATGGTTTTAAAGTCCGACTTGTTGAAAAAGACATTTTCAACTCTTAACCGATCATAAAAAAAAAATCTCACAGAACAGCAAAAACTGCAAAATGATGTGAATGTCGTATCAAATGTAAAAATGTGTTTTCGTTTTTTTAATTTATTTTTACTGTATTTTCGTTTTTTTTAATTTACTTTAGAAGATGAAAGAAAATAGATAAACATACAATTTATTAAAACAAATAATTTAATATAGGGACCTTCTAGTTTATATTTTTATAACCTTTTTTAATATATACAAACAAAAATATATAAGACAGAAAATAAGAGTCGCACATTTAACAAGTGTCGTGTAAAAAAATAAATTAACAATGTTTTCTTTTTAACTTAATTTCTTAAATAAATCAATGGATTAATTAAAAGGATTAAAAATAAAATCACTTACGCTATAAAGCAAAATCCAATAAAAAACGATGAAAATTTCGCAATCTTCTTCGACATTTCCAAGTTGACTTCAATTTATTGACAATATTAAAATATTGTTGACTGGTCTCCACTAATATCAAACGAAGAATAGCAATCCCCGTATTAAGACTAGTCAACTGATTGCCAAGCATGCCTTGTTAAATAATAAAATATGAATCCACAATTGTTGAAATTGGAGTTTTGTACACCATAAAGACAAAAAAGGTCCTTCGTTCACTTTTTTGTCGGTTTTTCGGGTTGAACACCGAACGGAGATGCCACTGTTAAATGGCTCTGATAGTTGTCTTTCCCGTGTTTTGACGTCTGTCTTTCAAGAGAGTGAGGTAATATGTAAAGGTTTCAGTTGATGATAGGTACTATATTGGGTCTTTACTGTCATTAAAGCCCTGGCCTGCCTGCCTGCCTGCTTCTTCCTCTTGTTTGTAATGTGTAGTCTGCTGCCAATCCACAATGGCGCTGACGTGGTTCGACGCATGCCTAGAAAGGAAAGCCGCTGATTTCAGAACGAGGTTCAGCCAGATTCTCGTCTGCTTTTTTAAAAATGTCGACGAACAAAACAGACACTTATCATGTTTTCAACTATTAAGTTGTTAAAATTAATTAATAGACCGATAAACAAAAAATAGAATTAATGAAGAAAGTCTTAGTGTTATAGGTATACTTTAAATGAATTGGTAGATAAAGAACAATGGAAGAATAAACAGTTAACTCACAGGAACATAGTTTTCCCATGACAAACTAAACTACCATCTCACCTGTTTTAAAATGTGACAATAGGAAGTTGCAAGTGCAAGATAATTAAATAAAAAAGACACTTGTAGTTTATGGATTAATATTTTTAATTTTATCCAAGAAAAACTTAATTCAAGGATGATTTTTTTTATTTTTTAAATAGATTAATAGAACTTTTTGTTTTAGAAATAAATAGTAACCTCATCATGACATAGGAAGTTGTTAAAATTCTTTTTTGTTGTTCACTTCAACATTCACAGCGCATATGATGAAAATAGTCCTTAATTTCGCCCAGATCTTCGTTAACACTTCTGGAATACGATCCAAAATTACCAGGACCATAAAACAACTTCTCTGACCAATCAGAAAATGGCCCACACGTGTTTTGTTTTTTTGTTGTTTTTTTTTACAGCAGCCGTTTCTGAGCCACTGATTCACGATCAACTTTTAGTGAGTCAGTGTCTCAGAAAGTTGTAGCCTCTGTCTGTCTGTTATCGAACTCCTCCCAGGGTTTTGGAGATAGATCCACATAAACATATATATTCTGAAACTTCATTACCCAGGTTACTTCATTTTGATCGGGGGTGGGATTGGGGTCACAAACAGAAATGTTTTTCCCTTTGATTTATTAAATTTAAATCTGAACAAAGGAATGACTCCTAGGGTATTTGGATAAGTATATTTCATTTTCATCAAAGGGGGTCCCCAGGCGGACGCCCCCCCCACACACACACACTGAAATTTTTTTCCCTTTGATTTAAATTAAATTTAAATTTGAACAAGGGAATGATTTCTATCCAAGATATTGAAGGAGAAAACCAGAAGGTGGAGGTCACATTGGCAAGATCAAAATGATATAATATGGACATCAAGTTGAGCAAGAAATCAACTATCAGTGGATAGTGCCTTACAATGGAACTGTCATATCAATGTTGAAATCTGCTCATCAATACAGTCAATCAAGTATTACATCAAATATATATCAAAGGGGTCAGATCATGCTGTTTTTGCATAACCATCCCACTGGAAATTTTTTTTCCCTTCAATTTAAATTTAAATTTGAACAAGGGAATAACTCCTATCCAAAATACTGAAGGAGAAAGCCAGAAGATGGAGGTCACATCAGCATGATCATTGAGTAATATAGAAATGCATAATTTTTCTCTACAAGTTATAACAATGATTTAAAATAAATCATCATTTTCTTACAAAAAAATGTGTGACTCATAAAAAGGTGCAGGTAGTTTGGTTAGTTATAGTATAAAGCCAAAGCTGATTTCACACATGAAGATAGATCCAACCTGATTGGTATTAGTGACAGACTCTCATGACAGGCAAGCAGTAATCATAATTTAATCTTTTATAATTATATATTTAATTTTAGGATCATCAGAAGACTAGTGTGTAAAACAGGAGGTTTTAATATTCAAATATTATTTTGAGTTGTAATTATAATTGAATCATTTATAATCATATATTTAACTTTAGGATCATCACAAGACTAGTGTGTCAAACAGGAGGTTTTAATATTCAAATATTATTTTGAGTTGTAATTATAATTGAATCATTTATAATCATATATTTAATTTTAGGATCCTCAGAAGACTAGTGTGTCAAAAGAGAGGTTTTAATATTCAAATATTATTTTGAGTGGTAATTATAATTGAATCATTTATAATCATATATTTAATTTTAGGATCCTCAGAAGACTAGTGTGTCAAAAGAGAGGTTTTAATATTCAAATATTATTTTGAGTTGTAATTATAATTGAATCATTTATAATCATATATTTAACTTTAGGATCATCACAAGACTAGTGTGTCAAACAGGAGGTTTTAATATTCAAATATTATTTTGAGTTGTAATTATAATTGAATCATTTATAATCATATATTTAATTTTAGGATCCTCAGAAGACTAGTGTGTCAAAAGAGAGGTTTTAATATTCAAATATTATTTTGAGTGGTAATTATAATTGAATCATTTATAATCATATATTTAATTTTAGGATCAATAAAAGACAAGTGTGTCAAACAGGAGGTTTTAATATTCTAATATTATTTTGAGTGGTAATTATAATTGAATCATTTATAATCATATATTTAATTTTAGGATCAATAAAAGACTAGTGTGTCAAACAGGAGGTTTTAATATTCAAATATTATTTTGAGTTGTAATTATAATTGAATCTTTTATAATTATATATTTAATTTTAGGATCATCAGAAGACTAGTGTGTAAAACAGGAGGTTTTAATATTCTAATATTATTTTGAGTTGTAATTATAATTGAATCATTTATAATCATATATTTAATTTTAAAATCATCAGAAGACTAGTGTGTCAAACAGGTTGTTTTAATATTCTAATATTATTTTGAGTGTTAATTATAAATGAATCATTTATAATCATATATTTAATTTTAGGATCATCAAGAGACTAGGGTGTCAAACAGGAGGTTTTAATATTCTAATATTATTTTGAGTGGTAATTATAATTGAATCATTTATAATCATATATTTAATTTTAGGATCATCAGAAGATTAATGTGTCAAAAGGGAGGTTTTAATATTCTAATATTATTTTGAGTGGTAATTATAATTGAATCATTTATAATCATATATTTAATTTTAGGATCATCAGAAGATTAATGTGTCAAAAGGGAGGTTTTAATATTCTTATATTATTTTGAGTGGTAATTATAATTGAACCATTTATAATCAAATATTTAATTTTAAAATCATCAGAAGACTTGTGTGTCAAACAGGAGGTTTTAATATTCTCATATTATTTTGAGTTGTAATTATAATTGAATCATTTATAATTATATATTTAATTTTAGGATCATTAGAAGACGAGTGTGTCAAACCGGAGGTTTTAATATTCGTATATTATTTTGAGTGGTAATTATAATTGAATCATTTATAATCATATATTTAATTTTAGGATCATCAAGAGACTAGGGTGTCAAACAGGAGGTTTTAATATTCTAATATTATTTTGAGTTGTAATTTTAATTGAATCATTTATAATCATATATTTAATTTTAGGATCCTCAGAAGACGAGTGTGTCAAACCAGAGGTTTTATTTTTCTAATATTATTTTGAGTTGTAATTTTAATTGAATCATTTATATTCATATATTTAATTTTAGGATCATCAGAA
Organism: Acanthosepion esculentum; assembly: GCA_964036315.1. Classification (NCBI taxonomy): domain Eukaryota; kingdom Metazoa; phylum Mollusca; class Cephalopoda; order Sepiida; family Sepiidae; genus Acanthosepion; species Acanthosepion esculentum. Next base: position 50,651,711 of record OZ038519.1, on the reverse strand, counting down.
GACTAATGTGTCAAAAAGGTGTTTCTTGGGATTTTGAAAATAACACAAAAATAAATAAAAATACATTTTCAAATTCCCTAGATAACTATAATTTCATTGAATCTAAAAATAGACTCATAAAAGCAGACCTGGTATTGCTATACGTGTACATCATAGTAAGTATAGTAAGTGACTCTTCCCAACAAATTGAAACACAACAAACAAATATTACATTTTGGCTTTCGTTTTTGCATCTATATTTGTCTTATATAAGAAAGGATGAAAAGCCGTTTGTGATGACTCAAATAACACACACAGGAGCACACACAAGAGTATCCACAGCAAATATATACAGGAGTACACACAGCACATTCACATACTCACACCACACTGATGAAGGTCTTCTTATTCGAAGCCCTTATACCATACAGAGATTGAACCAAGTAAGATAAATTGCTTCCTTGTCAGCTATAGAATACGATGTCAACTGCAGAAAAGGAACTTCATAAATGTGTTTTGTCTATCTATAAATATATATACATACACATAAACACACACATACATACATATATATATTCACACCTACATATATTACACACACACTCACACATCCATATATAAATAGACATTTATTTTCCCAAAATTTATTTCTGTAGACTTTTTACAAATCCTCTCTAATCTCTGTAAGGACAATTTTTCTCTTTTACTTAATTGTTAACATTGCTGTTATTAAATTGTATTCAATTTTGCCTGATTATGTTGTTTTATTCTTTGTTTGGGGCATGCAAAGGATAGTTTGCCCTTTCTTTCTTTCATTTGTTGTTGTCCGAAAGATCATCTTAACTTTCCCCTAAAGGGGATTATCAGTAAATGCCTTATTTAATCATCAAACCAAGGCCACCAACAATCAGCAGTAGCCTGTGCAACAAGTTTTTTTTTATACTTTAACATTGTGGAAAGAGAAGAGATATTTAGTGATCAGTATAAAGGGGATCAAAAACCTTGCAATCAATTCCTTGCTCAGTATAGTAAGATATGAATGACAGGTGTCACCGGACCATCATTCAGTAACGTTCACACCAAACAAAAATTAATTCTCGGGACATGGAATATCATAACACAAATTCAATGTAACCAGTTATAAAATATAAAGCAGACAATGAAAGGTTAAAGGTCAGTATTTTAGATGTGTGTGAAACAAAGTGGACAAACAATATAAATTTCATCAGTGACAAACCCAGGATCATATATGCTGGCAGAGGGAAAAATGAAAGAGGATTAGGACTGATATTAGACCAAGACATGATAAAATGTGTTCTGGGATGCTGTCAAATATCTGAAAGGATTCTTATCATTAAACTGAAAGGAAACCCTTCCAACATATCCATCATAGTTGTATATGCACCAACAGCACAAAGTACAGAAGAAGAAATTGAAAAGTTTTACTGTACACTAGACAATGCCAAGACTCAATGCAAATCATCATTGGAGACCTGAATGCCAAAATGGGCAAGGAGATAGATGGTGAAATAGCTGGCAAATTCGGACTAAGAATTTGTAATGAAGAAGAAAAATGCCTTTTCTATAAATATTTTCATGATAATTGTTCTGATGAACTTTCCTCTATGGTACATAGAATTTAAGTGCAGTACTAGATTAGCAGATAGGTCTCATCATTTTACAATTGAAATAGCATGATGTAACCATAAGTTCTATGCTAACAGTTTCTTCTCTTGCATTTCTCAGTTATGGAATTCTTTTCCAGCTTCTGCTTTCCAGTCAACTTTGATCTTGAAAAATTTAAATGCAATTTCATGGTGAACATGGTGAACAATCAAATAGTAGCCAACACCTGGTTTCAAGAACACCCAAGGCATATGTGGACATGGAGAAGCCCGGGAGGAGAAACAAAAAAATCAAAGTGACTATATAACTATCAATAACAGATTCAAGAATGCAGTTGTACACTGCAAACCATACCCAAGTGGTGTGTAAAATTAAAGTGAAATTATAGAAATTGAAATGGAACAAGGCAACACCTAAATTGCAATACGACATGCTCCCCAATGATCTGAATGTGAAGGAGAAATGTATGGACAGTATTAAAAGCAAATACAATGGATAAAACAAGAATGGAAACTCAAAGTGGTTCATATTAAGAGAAGCTTTAGTAGCATCAGTAATTGAGATCTTCTCAAAGAAGAATAGACAAAGGAGAAAACTATGGATGACAGATTAAATTCTTGACAATGAAAAGGAGGCAAAAAACAATTCCAAATTATGGCACAGAATATAGAATGCTGTACAAATAAATTAGGAACAAATACAGACAGGCTAAAGAGGAATGGTTCAACAAAATATATACTGAAATAGAAAGAATAAATATCACACATAAAGCAGATATGCTTATCAACAGGATGTGTAAAATCCAAGGACAGAACACTGATATTGGAGAAAAAAATACTTCAGAGATGGAATGAATATATTAGAGAATTCTTCCACAATAAAAGAGAATAACCAGCAATATACAGAAATATCAAAGGACCAGAAATATTAAAGTATGAAGTGGAATCTGCACTGGCCAAATTGAACAAGTACAAAGTGTCAGGACCAGTTGGAATTATAATAGAAATATTGGCAGCCTTAGATGATATTGGCATAGACAAGATTACAAATATAATGAAATATATAACAGTGATGATATACCATAAGACCTAAGTAGATCTATTTTTATAGCACTGCCTAAGAAGCCAGGTGGAAATGTTTGTGAATTCCATTGAAAAATCAGCGTAATGAGCCATATAACAAAACATATCATCTGAATTCTGATGAATAGAGTGTGCAGCAGAATCAGACCTGAAATAGGACCAGAACAGTGCAGCTTCATTAAAGACACTGGAACAAGGAATGTAATATTTATGCTCAGAATGATATCAGAAATAGTAATACAAATGCTGAAGGAAGTTTTTTTTTAAGCGTCTAAACATATTTGGGAAGGATGTTAAAATAATCCAGAACCTATACTGACAGCAAACTACCTGCACATAGATAGAACATCCCACGAGGCTGGCATCCTGCTCCCACCCCTACACCGTGGAAACTGTTAGATGTAGACGTCTCTTCTACTCCAATAGCTTCATGTCTCGCACATCTCGCCTATGGAACTCCCTTCCCTATTACTGTTTCCCTGACAAATACAATCTCCAACGGTTTAAGTGTAGCATCAATCAACATCTTCAGTTGCCTTGATCTATCCACTTCCATTCTCCACATCATTTCATTTTTCATTCCTATCTGCACTCGCTCCAAATCTTCTGTAATCCCCTTGCCTTGATCAACCCACTGTCTTTCTCCACATCCTCTCCTTTACCACTCCTATCTGCTCTTCCTCCAACCCTTCTTTAACCCCTTGCGTGATAGTGGCCTCCAGCCTTGCTTGGGGTGATACGCTTAAAAAAAAAAAAGAAAAAAGAAAAGGAGTTCAGTAAATATACAAAAATAGAAATGGATGTAAGACAAGGATCAGAGATATTAAAATCTGAAGTGGAATCTCCATTGGCCAAAATGAACAGAAACAAAGCAGCAGGACCAGACAGAATTGTAATAGAGATTCTGGTAGATGATTTTAGTATTGAGAAAATTACAGACTTAATAAATGTACAGTGTTGGTAAACCAGATGAACTAAGTAGATCTATTTTCATAGCACTGCCTAAGAAGCCAAGTACAAATAAATGTGAACTCTATCGAACAGTCAGTCTAATGAGCTATATGACAAAACTTATCCAAATTGTGATGAATAGAGCATCCAGCAGAATCAAATCTGAAATCAGGACACAAACAATACAAGTTTGTTAAAGACACTGGAACAAGGAATGCGATATTTATGCTCAAGCTGATATCAGAAAGAGCAATACAAATGTTGAAGGAGGCGTACCTGTGTTATAGATTATTCAGAAGTGTTTGATAAAGTACGTCACAAGATCTGTTGGAACTGCCAGGTAACCTCGATATATTTGGGAAGGATAACCCAAATATATCAAGAACCTATACTGGAAGCAAACCAACTGCATACACACAGAAAATGAGTTCAATAAATATACAAAAACAGAAAGGGGTAGGCACATGTAGGTAAGGTATCCTTCAGTGAGGTACGTTCTTTTTTTGTCCACTGACTATTGAACTCTCACACACATGGACATACATACACGTGTGTATCACACCTGCTTGTATCAAACATGCAAACAAATTTTTAATAGTTTTTAATATCTTATCCTTTAATTTCAATTATTTACAAATGTAACTCCTTTGTTAATATATACATTAATTGTCATTTGTTTTAAATTCTGTGTTTTATGTGTGTCTTATTTTTACCCAGGTTCACGTAAGTTCGCCAAATATTGTTTGTGGGTGAAATGTACCAGAAGCTGGAGAGTCCTGCAACAGATAAATAAGTCCTTAGAGTTAATAAAGGTCCTCAGTTTCAGTCACTTTCCTTCTACCATAATGTAACTTCAGTTTGCCTTTTCTATAAATATTTTCATGCTAATTGTTCTGATGAGCATTCCTCTTTGGTACCTAGACTTTATGAATTTAAGCCATAATGTAGCTTCCCTCTGCCTTTTCTATAAATATTTTCATGCTAATTGTTCTGATGAGCTTTCCTCTTTGGTACCTAGACTTTATGAATTTAAGCCATAATGTAGCTTCCCTCTGCCTTTTCTATAAATATTTTCATGCTAATTGTTCTGATGAGCTTTCCTCTTTGGTACCTAGACTTTATGAATTTAAGCCATAATGTAGCTTCCCTCTGCCTTTTTCTATAAATATTTTCATGCTAATTGTTCTGATGAGCTTTCCTCTTTGGTACCTAGACTTTATGAATTTAAGCCATAATGTAGCTTCCCTCTGCCTTTTCTATAAATATTTTCATGCTAATTGTTTTGATGAGCTTTCCTCTTTGGTACCTAGACTTTATGAATTTAAGCCATAATATAGCTTCCTTCTGCCTTTTCTATAAATATTTTCATGATAATTGTTCTGATGAACTTTCCTCTATGGTACCTAGAATTTAAGTGCAATACTAGATTGGCAGATAGGTCTCATCATTTTACAATTGAAATAGCATGATGTAACTATAAGTTCTATGCTAACAGTTTCTTCTCTTGCATTTCTCAGTTATGGAATTCTTTTCCAGCTTCTGCTTTCCAGTCAACTTTGATCTTGAAAAATTTAAATACAATTTCAATTGATATCTTCTGTCTTCTTAATTCTTGTTTTTTTTATTGTTCTCTCTCCTTAACAGATTTTTTCTCATATTCTCTAACACTCAGTAGTCTCCTTGCATCTTAGTGGATTTATTACCTTGCTTGGGGTGAAATGGTTAAAAAAAATGTTGCCACATTATAATGTTTTAAATGTTGTCAAATTATTTGTTGTATTGCGTTGTTCACATAATCAGTAGCCAATTTCTACAATTGTTTGAGGTATACCATAACAAAAATTTTCATTATAGCTTCACAACCTTTTGAATCTAGAAAGAAGTCAGTTATTTTATTTTCTCCCCGTCTTGACTGGTGGTCTTTCAATTTTTTAACCCTAGCTTGGGCTGCAAAACACCGGATCCAAGTCCCAACAGATTCTGATTCATCCAAGCGACTTAAACAGCCTATTGGTGACACCACAGTTTTTAATATTTAAATGTCAAATTACAATGTTTTTAATTAAGAACATGTTTGAAATTTATTTGGCATCAAAAATTAGTGTTTTATGTAGTATTTATAATTATAATATCCGTTAATAAATTCAACAGAAATTTGGTGACATAGTAATTGTGCGTTCAATCACTGAGTTGGACAGTGTGTAATGGACTCAATTCACATGGGCAAGCAACAAATGAGCAGTATTAAAATAAGGACAAGATGTCCCTAGACATTATCAGTGGAATGGGAACACTCTACCTCCATAGATTAAATAAAGGGTTGGATTTGAAGCTCCCTGAAGATTACCCCAATTGATAAGCACCTGAGGAAGTCCAGAAGGAATAACAGCCAAAACATTATAATTACAAAAAAGATGAGGACAATAGTCCATATGAAAATAATAAATAATTCATAATCCCAGAGATTCAAACAGATTTATCTGATTCTGACGAGCGGTATATCTGTGAAACTTGTTGAATAGATAAGTCTTTTGAATGTTTATCTATTAAGTACAGACATGGTGATTGCCATATCTTACTCAGATTCACCATTCATATCATGTGTAATAACTTCCATCTCATTTTGACATCAATGATACCTAAGATGACTCATGCTACCAGCATGTTGTGGGTGGCATACTGTCCCACAAAAAGATATTGAATGATGGAAAACAACAACAAACAAAACAAAGACTTGAGTAAAAAATATATTGCCAACTTTATTTTTGTTAAAGGAAATGCATTGGCAAACATAAGTTTAGAGTGCAATAGGAAATTTCATGTAGAGGGTGAGAAGAGCGTTGTCTTGTGAAGGACAGTTTTGGTAGGTGTTGAAAAGTGTTGTCCTGAAAAGGACAGTTTTGTAATTATAGAAAGGTGTTGCCCTGAAATTTATTGCTGTTGAGAATTGTTGCCCTGAAAAAGACAGTTTAGTAGTTATAGAAAGGTGTTGCCCTGAAAAGGATAGTTTTATTGCTGTTGAAAATTGTTGCCCTGAAAAAGACAGTTTTGTAGTTATAGAAAGGTGTTGTCATGTAAAGGATAGTTTTATTGCTGTTGAGAATTGTTGTCCTGAAAAGGACAGTTTTGTAGTTATAGAAAGGTGTTGCCCTGAAAAGGATAGTTTTATTGCTGTTGAGAATTGTTGTCCTGAAAAGGACAGTTTTGTAGTTATAGAAAGGTGTTGCCCTGAAAAGGATAGTTTTATTGCTGTTGAGAATTGTTGCCCTGAAAAGGACAGTTTTGTAGTTATAGAAAGGTGTTGCCCTGAAAAGGATAGTTTTATTGCTGTTGAGAATTGTTGTCCTGAAAAGGACAGTTTTGTAGTTATAGAAAGGTGTTGCCCTGAAAAGGATAGTTTTATTGCTGTTGAGAATTGTTGTCCTGAAAAGGACAGTTTTGTAGTTATAGAAAGGTGTTGCCCTGAAATTTATTGCTGTTGAGAATTGTTGTCCTGAAAAAGACAGTTTTGTAGTTATAGAAAGGTGTTGTCCTGTAAAGGATAGTTTTATTGCTGTTGAGAATTGTTGTCCTGAAAAGGACAGTTTTGTAGTTATAGAAAGGTGTTGCCCTGAAATTTATTGCTGTTGAGAATTGTTGCCCTGAAAAAGACAGTTTTGTAGTTATAGAAAGGTGTTGTCCTGTAAAGGATAGTTTTATTGCTGTTGAGAATTGTTGTCCTGAAAAGGACAGTTTTGTAGTTATAGAAAGGTGTTGCCCTGAAAAGGATAGTTTTATTGCTGTTGAGAATTGTTGTCCTGAAAAGGACAGTTTTGTAGTTATAGAAAGGTGTTACCCTGAAAAAGGTAGTTTTATTGCTGTTGAGAATTGTTGTCCTGAAAAGGACAGTTTTGTAGTTATAGAAAGGTGTTGCCCTGAAATTTATTGCTGTTGAAAATTGTTGCCCTGAAAAAGACAGTTTTGTAGTTATAGAAAGGTGTTGTCCTGTAAAGGATAGTTTTATTGCTGTTGAGAATTGTTGTCCTGAAAAGGACAGTTTTGTAGTTATAGAAAGGTGTTGCCCTTAAATTTATTGCTGTTGAGAATTGTTGCCCTGAAAAGGACAGTTTTGTAGTTATAGAAAGGTGTTGTCCTGTAAATGATAGTTTTATTGCTGTTGAGAATTGTTGTCCTGAAAAGGATAGTTTTGTAGTTATAGAAAGGTGTTGCCCTGAAAAGGGTAGTTTTATTGCTGTTGAGAATTGTTGTCCTGAAAAGGACAGTTTTGTAGTTATAGAAAGGTGTTGCCTTGAAAAGGATAGTTTTGTTGCTGTTGAGAATTGTTGTCCTGAAAAGGACAGTTTTGTAGTTATAGAAAGGTGTTGTCCTGTAAAGGATAGTTTTATTGCTGTTGAGAATTGTTGTCCTGAAAAGGACAGTTTTGTAGTTATAGAAAGGTGTTGCCCTGAAAAGGGTAGTTTTATTGCTGTTGAGAATTGTTGTCCTGAAAAGGACAGTTTTGTAGTTATAGAAAGGTGTTGCCCTGAAAAGGGTAGTTTTATTGCTGTTGAGAATTGTTGTCCTGAAAAGGACAGTTTTGTAGTTTTGTAGTTATAGAAAGGTGTTGCCCTGAACTCATGCAAGAATTGATCTACTCAGTCATCAATGCCATCACCATAAAGGAAGTGATCAGCAAGGAAGAAATTAAATTCTTGGATGCAAGAGAGAAAACCGATATGTATAGATGTATACAATCTAACCATTTTTCAAACCTCAGCAATTTGTTTATATAATTTTTTTCAGTTACATTACCAAAGAAAGGCTTTCATAAATCAAATGATTTTAACCTTAGAATACTGATTCCAAAACAAGGATGCTTCTGTGGGTCATAGAGAACAAAATAATAAAAATTAAAAAAAAAAAAGCTACAAATATATTGACATTGCAGTTTTGGAAAGAAAAAACAAGCTGTTGCTGAGACTCTGCAACTGTGGAAATAGTTATGAATAATGATGCATCAATAAATCTATAAATTATCCAGACATATTCTAGTTGGTTTGCATCCAGTATTTGTGATATTCACAGGTGACATTTATCTGAAGATCTGCCTCTCATTTTCTTTGAGCAAGATAAGAAATATCAAGGTTTATTGATTATTAAATTAAAGCCAAATTCAATAGAATTTATTGAACAAAAACTAAATGACAAATCAAAAATATATTTTCACTCTGACGGATTTTTGAAATGCCATGTCCTTTCGGATGTAGATAATCATGGTTCTCCATAGTTTCTTTATCTTTATTTTTACCAAATCGAATAATGATTGATTGAATCATTAATTCATACATTTTCTATGGTTTAACAAGCCACTGCAGGTTATTTAAATTTATATTTTAAATATTAAAATTTAAATTATTTTCTTCTTCTTTTGGAAATAATAATCATTTAATAATACAAGTCTTATTAATTAAACCATAACTGGGTGGGGGGAGAAGAGGTGGATTCATATTTAAGCAGAATTTGATATGAAATTACATGGATGTAAAGTGGGGGATTAATTCTAAATTACAACAATATAAAAACTGATCCCTCACTTTGTAGCCACGATAGTTTCTATACATTTATATTCCAGAGAATGTAAATACATCTAAAAGACATGCCTGTGTAGCTAATCAGTATTTCATTGATTGATTGATTCGTTTTCTATGGCTTATCAGCAAACAAGAAATTATATTGTGGATATAAAGTGGGGGATGAATTCTACATTACAATCAATATATAGACTGATCCCTCACTTTATGGCCATAGTCATTTCTATACATTTATATTCCAGAGAATGTAAATAAATCTAAAAGATATGCCTGTGTAGCTAATCAGTATTTCATTGATTGATTGATTCGTTTTCTATGGCTTATCAACAAACAAGAAATTTATATTGTGGATATAAAGTGGGGGATCAGTTCTACATTACAATCAATATATAAACTGATCCCTCACTTTGTGGCCACTGTAGTTTCTATACATTTATATTCCAGAGAATGTAAATAAGTCTAAAATACATGCCTGTGTAGTTAATCAGTATTTCATTGATTGTTTGATTTGTTTTCTACGGCTTATCAACCCTTTACAGGTTATTTAAAGCCAGAAAATATTTTTAGATGGTAAGATTTTTTTGAAACAATAACAATTTAGTGATACAAGTCTTACTAATTAAACCATAACTGGGTGGGGGGAGAAGAGGTGGATTCATATTTAAGCAGAATTTGAGATGAAATTATGTGGATATAAAATGGGGGATTAATTATAAATTACAACTAATATATAAACTGATCCCTCACTTTGTCGCCATGATAGTTTCTATACATTTATATTCCAGAGAATGTAAATAAATCTAAAAGACATGACTGTGTAGCTAATCAGTATTTCATTGATTGATTGATTCGTTTTCTATGGCTTATCAACAAACAAGAAATTATAATGTGAATATAAAATGGGGGATCAATTCTACATTAAAATCAATAATAAACTGATCCCTCACTTTGTCACCAGAGTAGTTTCTATACATTTATATTCCAGAGAATGTAAATAAGTATAAAATACATGCCTGTGTAGCTAATCAGTATTTCATTGAATGATTGATTTGTTTTCTACGGCTTATCAACCCTTTACAGGTTATTTAAAGCCAGAAAATATTTTTAGATGGTAAGATTTTTTTTTGAGACAAAAACAATTTAGTGATACAAGTCTTACTAATTAACCCATACCTGGGGGCAAGAAGTGGATTTATACCTTTCTCAAGGGTATGTGCACTTTAGTGTATATAACCAAAATGACTGAAATAGGAACTTGACTTTCTGGTTGATAATTCCATCACCCACGCAGACAAGCTTACAGCACCTGGTAATAAGGTAATAAGGGTGAAATAAAATAATAAATAAAAAAGTATCTAACAAAATGTTGACTGATTCGTTTTCTACGACTTATCAACCTTTTACAGGTTATTTAAAGTCAGAAAACATTTTAGATTGTAAGAATTGTTTTTTTTTACTTTTCAATTTTAAAAAAAAATTAATCTATTTTATTTTTTGGCTTTTTAAATGTGGAACTGATGTGGATTGATTTATTCATTCATTCATTTTCTACAGCTTATCAGCTTATCAACCCAACCACACCTGAAACACTGTCATTTAGTTTTCATTAGGAATAAATAAAACTAGTCCCACTTCCACTCCTTTTCACATCTGTTTAATACTGATTAATTCCATCATACAATGAATGCTTATTTGTTTGTTTCTTTACTGTACTTTTATTTGGTATTGGTCTTTTTAAAAACAATTCTCTTTTAAGTCAGATTACAAAACTCAGGAAAGAAGTTTGATATATTATTTACATTATTCTTGCTATTGTCCTCATTTTCATTGCCATATTTATTACAATCTTTCGGCCATTGTATGCTCCGGCCTTCTTCAGATAGTTGGAATGTCGAACTGAACCCTTTATTTCGCTTACTGGGGTAGACTGTTCTAGTTCCACGTGTCAGTTATTAGTTATCTCCTGTTAATTTCCCACTGAAAGTTCTGCACTGCCTTAACCGGGTATTGAACTCACACTCTTTGGGTCCTGTCACTGGATCTAACTAACGCCCTTATCCACTGTGCCATGTGTCCTTGAAGAAGGCCGGAGCGTACAACAGCCGAATCGTTGTGATAAATATGGCAACATAGATGAGGACAATAGTCCGAATAATGTAAATAGTGTACATAATACCTCATCTCAGAAATATAGACAGATACAGAAAGGACGAAACGTTGTAATAAATATGGCAACAAAGATGAGGACAATAGTCCAAATAATGTAAATAGTGTATAAAATACCTCATCTCAGAAATATAGACAGATATTGAAAGGCCGAAATGTTGTGATAAATATGGCAACAAAGATGAGGACAATAGTCCGAATAATGTAAATAATGTACATAATACCTCATCTCAGAAATATAGACAGATAAAGAAGTTTGATATTTATTTATCTAATTAATTATCATTTTTAAGGACCCTTCAGTTATTCACAGGGCACTTCTTGTTTCTACTTCTTCAGGTAGTTTGAATGTCAAACTGAACCCTTTATCTCGCTTACTGGGGTAGACTGTTCTAGTTCCACGTGCCATATTTAATGGATGTCAGTTATCAGTTATCTCCTGTTAATTTCCCTCTGAAAGTTCTCCACTTCCTTAACCGAGTATTGAACTCACACTCTTTGGGTCCTGTCACTGGATCTAACTAACACCTTTATCCACTGTGCCATACAACGGCCGAAACGTTGTAATAAATATGGCAACAAAGATGAGGACAATAGTCCGAATAATGTAAATAATGTACATAATACCTCATCTCAGAAATATAGACAGATAAAGAAGTTTGATATTTATTTATCTAATTAATTATCATTTTTAAGGACCGTTCAGGTATTCACAGGCCACTTCTTGTTTCTTTTGGCCCCAGTTTGATGTACTGCTTGATGTCCTTTGAAGTTGCTGACCATCACAAATTACAAATTGTAAGTTTATCTTTAAATTCCAGTATGCTTGCTAAAAACATGGAATTTCCTGAATTATATCCAATCCAGGGCTGGGGGACCCTACCCCACATCCTTCCCTACTTCCTTCCTTCTTTTCTTTTCATTGTTTATTTGTGTCCTGTTCTGTTCTTTTTTTTCTTATTCCTTTATATTACTAAAACAGTTGTTTGTGTTTTTATTGCATTTTTATTTGATAAAGAGAGTCCAGATTCATCAGGATCCCACTTTCCATTGGGCAAGTGGACACCTTGGCTAGCCCATCACGGATTACAAATTTTTGGATATAACCTGTAGTAATATTGAAATAAATCCTGTCTCATCTGTATATATGCTTATGGAGTATTGCTGCCATATATGGTCTGGAGCCCCTTCTGTTTGTCTCGGGGTTCTTGATAAGATCCAGAGACAGATATGCAATGTAATTGGCCCTGATCTGGCATCTCATCTGCAGTCACTCTCTCACAGACGTGCCGTCGCCTCTCTCTGTCTTTGTTACAAATACTTTCATGGTAATTGCTCCAATGAGCTGCTTTTGCTGGTTTCCAGACTTCATGAATTCAAGCGTCCTATGAGGCTAGCATCCCACTCTCACCCTTTCACTGTTGAAACTGTTAAATGTAGCTGTCTCTTCTACCCCTCTCGCCTGTGGAACTCCCTTCCTTATTCCTGTTTCCCTGATAGCTATAATCTCCAACTATTCAAATGTAATGTCAATCGATATCTCCAGTTGCCTTGATCTATCCACTATCCTTCTCCTCATTCTTTCTTCTATCACTCCTATTTGCTCTCGCTCCAAATCCTCTGTAACCCCTTGCATGCTAGTGGCTTCCCGCCTTGCTTGGGGTGATATGCTTAAAAAAAAATTATATATGATACATGTCTGAGTGGTTAGAACAGAAAGGTGACTTCTTAATGCTATTGGTCTAGAGGAGGCAATTTTAGTGTGCAGTACTTTGGAAAGTACCTGAAAACCATACCATGGGTTGACTCAAGCCTTGTGGGTGAAATTGGGTAGACAGAACTCTTTGAGGAGCTGTCGATGGTTGTCTTAGTCACAAGTTATCATGACCAAGGGTTTATGTGTGCCAGCCTTGTTCAAATTGTTGATCATGCTAGATAATGTGCTCTCTTCCAGAAACTTTAACTAAGGTCTACTCAGCATAGTTGCAGTATAAACCACAGGTGGGTTTTGTGGGTGCTGAACAAACACAAATGTGCTTGAGTAAGCATCTGCAACAGGGATTGGAGAGCCACCCGAGTATATGGGCATCCTCGGATATGAGTGGCCAGTTATTTTTTATATTGACTTATATCAGTCAGTTATGTGCCATGTGTGATACATGCTTAGGCGATCATGTATCTTTTGATACATGACTGACGAGGCAGATTTTTTTCCCACAGTAGGTTGCCATTTCTTTCTGCAGTAGACCAGTTGCCATCCAAGAACCTGGTCTATCCTGCTATTTACCCATAGCTGGGGGGAGAAGAGGAGAATTCATACCTTTCCCAAGGGTATTAGCATGTAAGTGAATGTAATGGATTCAAATGGAATTCGAACACGGCTCTCCAATTTCTCAATCCAAGCCACTATCCATTACTCCATAATGCCTCCTACATTTCTTATTGACTTATATAGTCCATCTATTAATGAGAAAGTCAGTCAAATATGAGACCTTGATCCTTATACATCACAACACAACCGATACTCCTGAACCAAAAACAGAGTTCTTCAGCACAAGATTCTGGTTTGTTATCTGATCTATTACTCCATTTGAGAAAAAAATTGTAATATTTGTATCACAGTGCCACTCCTACCAGAAACTCAAACAACTTCAGGCTTCCTCAAAAAGAGTCCATGGGAATTACTTGTCTACTAGGTGACATTCTAAAAGTAAAAACCTCTCTGTCTTTTTTTGCTCTGCAATATTGTAGTGCCAACACTGGAACTTTTTCTCTCCACGGAGACACTCTCCGGCAGGTTGACTACTTAATTTTACATAACCACATGGGACATCACTCACATACACACACACACTCTCTCTACAGCTAAACACATAAATGTTTTTTCTTTCTCTTGGCTATTTGTGTACATGAAAACATGATTTTCTCTTTCTCTAGCTACGTTGTTCATGTCCCTTCCTTATTCCTGTTTCCCTGACAAATACAGTCTCCAACTATTTAAGTGTAACGTCAATCGACATCTCCAGTTGCCTTGATCTATCCACTTCCCTTCTCCACATCCTTTCACCTTTCATTCCTATCTGCTCTCACTCCAAATCTTCTGTAACCCCCTTCTACTCCAATAGCTTCATGTCTCACACATCTTGCCTGTGGAACTCCCTTCCCTATTCCTGTTTCCCTGACAAATACAATCTCCAACTATTTAAGTGTAACGTCAATCGACATCTCCAGTTGCCTTGATCTATCCACTTCCCTTCTCCACATCCTTTCCCTTTTCATTCCCATCTGCTCTCGCTCCAAATCTTTTGTAACCCCCTTGCCTTGATCGATCCACTATCTTTCTCCACATCCTCTCCTTTACTACTCCTATCTGCTCTTCCTCCAAACCTTCTGTAACCCCTTGCGTGCTAGTGGCTTCCAGCCTTGCTTGGGGTGATAAGCTTAAAAAAAAAAAAAAAAATATAAACTACTATATGTGTGCTCTCCAGTGCATATATTTTTATTTAATAAGATTTCTTGAATGTTCAGGTTTCTACATGAAAACAAGTAAATATACCGTTTAATAAATACACAGAACATCTACTCAAATATGAGTATCCACTAAATATTTAATATAACATTTTGAAGCTTTATTTGACTACTTCAGCTTTAGTGCTGAAAACATTTATTGTATTATAGTGGATGGCTGCAAGCGAGAGGAGAGATGGTATGTACTTATTTTATTAGTATCCACTAAAATAACATTTAAGTAATAAAATCTGTTAGATTAATGAATAAAGAAAAATTTGTCACTCCTTTAGAAATTGCTATGTCTATGTTAAGATACAAAACTGAGGAGATATGAATGTTTTGAGAGTCTGAGAAAGATTTGTGTTTATAAGAATTCAACTTTGCTTGATCCTCAACATGCTCTGTGGCCAAGATGGTCACCAAACTATGGCCTGGAGGCCGGATCTGGCCACCGATGTCAGTTCATCCATCCCACCACTTCACTGTGCTACAAATGAGCTAAAATATAATTATTTATATGGAATTATCAATAGATTGTAGTTAAACTTAATATGTAGAAAAAATTAAAATAAATGTAAGTAAAATGCCAAAATTTGTCCAATCTGATTTTTGCATCTGACAGTAATATAAGTTTTAGGAATATCAGTAAAATAAAAAATTTGGCAAATTTTGATATCCGTGCATTTTTGTTTAAGTGCCTGCAATGAAATTTCTAAGAAAAGCGATTACAAGTCTGCTGCAGCAATTATTGCACTGCCATGTTTAAACCGGTTTGAAGAGTGCCATATATAAAAAGGACTAATTTCAGCAAATTATGTCATATATTTTGCTTGAACTTATTATAAAATCTAAAGTATGTAAAGTCAGCACATGTAATGAGGTTGACTGATAAACATTTGAAAGCATTTCTCTTGGTTGAATGCAGCAATACCAAAAAAAATATTAATTATATTTTAAAAGCTAAATGCCGGTTTCACAAATCTCACTAACTTTTTGTGCTGTTTAGTTTGTGAGATTCGGATATGTGTGCACTTGGTGTAATATAACTATTTTATTACTATTGTCACGTTCTTGGATAACTTTTTAATAAATAAGTATGTTGTCTTTATTTTTTGTACATTCAGTGTATTGTATTGAACAAAATGGTTATCCAGTCCACACTCATCATTCTCTCAGTTATCCTCTGTGAAAAAAGTTTGGTGACCCCCTTGTCTAGAGCACATTAGATCTAATAAACTGTACATATAAAAATCCTCCACATGTTGAAATGTTGAATTCTCTCTGAAAGTGGGAACCCTTCCTGCACCCATCTGCAAATATATTTGTGTTTGGTGACTGTAATGCCCACCATGCCAGGTGGCTTAAACATTCTGTCACTGACCCTGCTGGTATCTAGACCCTTAACTTCTCAAATACTCAATCTCTCACACAAGTGGTGAAA
Source organism: Acanthosepion esculentum (assembly GCA_964036315.1). Lineage (NCBI taxonomy): Eukaryota > Metazoa > Mollusca > Cephalopoda > Sepiida > Sepiidae > Acanthosepion > Acanthosepion esculentum. The sequence continues at coordinate 50,635,386 of OZ038519.1, read as the reverse complement.
TTCCTCATGCTAGTAACCCTGATGGACACACTTCTCTTCTTGATCTCTTTTTACCATGTTGTACTTTGCAGCTCTGCCCTCTTGGCAACTCTGATCATATGGTAGTGTCTGTAAACATCTCTTTCCATATCCCTACCAGCCAAGAACCTCCTACCAACAGAATATTTTTCTGTTATCAACATGTGGATTGGGTCTTGTTCCATGACTTCCTTCATAACATCTCTTTTAATGCTGTTTTTAATCATTCTGTTCATAAATGCGCATCTGAGGTCTCCTCCTGGGTGAAAACTGGCATTGATGATTTCATTCCAGCAAAAAAATACCAAGTTAAACCACATTCATCTCTCTGGTTCTTACCTGTTCAACTGCTATAGCCCAGAGGAATCACTGCTTCCAGCTGTACTAGAGCAACATATCTGATTGCAACTGGCTTTGCCAGATCTACCACTGATGTGCTAATGGCCATTACTGAATATATATATCAAGTTCTTGATAATAATGGTGAAGCTCAAGCAGTGGCTCTAGATATCTCAAAAGCGTTTAACAGAATTTGGCACACTGGTCTTCTACGTATACTCCAGGGATACAGTATTACTGGACATGTGTTTGATTTAATCCAATTGTTCCTATTGTGAAATAAAGGTTGTTTTGAATGGGCTTGCTTCTGGACTCTTTCATACAAACGCGGACGTCTCCCAAAGCTCTGTCCTCAGTCCTACACGGTTTCTGACCTTCATCAGTGATCTTCCTGATGTCATCAGTTCCCAAGTAGGCATTTATGCAGATGACACTACCATTTACTCCTGTCTCAATACCAAATCTGCCAGAGCTGACAGAGTTAACCTGGCCACTGCTCATGAAAAGGACCTTCAATCAGTGGTTAACTGGAGCAGGAAATGGCTTGTAAATTTGAATGCCTCCAAAACTAAACTGCTCTCATTTAACCACCATAGAGAAACTATCCTGCCCACCATCAACATGGCTGATGCTAGACTCATGGAGAGTGCCTCACTCCGCCCTCTTGGCCTCATGTTTTCAACAGACTTGAAGTGGAATGACTACATCAAATCAAAGCTGCATCTACTGAAAGAAAAATTGGGTCACTGTGTCATGCCAGAAGATTTTTCTCGTAAGTGTCCATCTTGAACACTTAAAAGTCTATCATTTGTCTGTGCATTGAATACTGTTGCCATATCTGGTCTGTTGCTCCTGCTACTTATCTGGAGGTTCTTGACAAGATCCAAATAAAGATCTGCAATGTAATCAATCCTGACTTGGCATCTTGACTTCAGTCACTTTCTCACTGACGTGATGTGGCTTCCCTCTGTCTTTTCTACAAATATTTTCATGGCTACTGCTCTGACAAGCTTTTTCCTCTGGTGCCAAGACCATATGAGTTTAAGCATGCGACTAGAGTGACATCTCGGCCCCACCCTTTTACTGTTGAATTAGGTAAATGTAATCACCATTTCTACTCCAACAGTTTGTTTTCTTGCACTTCCTGTCTGTGGAACTTTCTTCTGTTTTCCTTGCTTCCCTGATAACTGCAATTGTCAAAGATTTAAATGCAGCATCAATCACTATCTTCTGTCTCCTTTTAACCCATTCAGCTTTTATTCTTTCTTGGTCCCCCCTATACACAGTCTTTTTGCCCAATTTCACTCTCTGTACCCCCTGCAGATTAGTGGCATTCCCTCCTTGCTTGGGGTGAAATGATTAAAAAAATAAACACATTCATTACAAGTTGGTGCACCTCTGCCCTACAAAGCCATTAACTCCTGGGTTTGATGATAAACTACATCCAGCAGCAAGGCCTCTGATTGGCAGATTGGGGTTTTTGTGGAGTGTGGAATGACCTCTTAATTGCTGTTGTTTCCAAGTCCACCTTGACCCAGGGTGGTAGCATCTGTAAACTCCCAACTATGGGCAAATAGTGAACCCCCAAAACAAAACACTATGAAAATATAAAAATACACTTTTATAGTAAAAATACCAGCAATATATCTTTATATATGAAAGTTGCAATATGAGATCTGGTAAAAACATGCAATGATAACAGCAAAATTGCAATATGAGTACTGGCAAAAAATGGTTGCTGAAAAATTAGGTTTATAATACTCAGAAATTCATACCCAGATGTCCTCAAGGATAGTGGATAAAGGCGTTGGTTAGATCCAGTGACAGACCCAAAGAGTGTGAGTTCAATACCCGGTTCAGGCAGTGGAGAACTTTCAGAGGGAAAATTACCAGGAGATAACTGATAACTGACATCCATCAACACATTGCTCGTGGAACTAGAACAGTCTACCCCAGTGATCGAAATAAAGGGTTCAGTTCAAAATTCCAACCACCTGAAGAAGGTCGGAGCGTACAACGGCCGAAATGTTGTAATAAATATGGCGACAAAGATGAGGACAATTGTCCGACTAATGTAAATACTATATCTTTATATGTAAAAACAAACAATAGCAACAATACCTATTTATAGTCAAATTAGCAACAATACATTTTGAAAGCAACATGACCAGCAATACATTTTATCTGTAGTTGAAGCCATAAAATTGTTCAAATTATTTACATTTCAGCATTGAATGACTCATGGAGGTTGATATGTCACTAAACAAAATCAATCAACTGTTACATAGCGTACCTATGAGCACTAATCGGTATGTCCCAATCCTCATAAATATGTTGGACACTATTGTAAGTGGGGATAATGTGCTGTCTAAGTAGTCCACCACTAGCAGTGGTTTACCTACATCATGCAGCTGGTGAGTATCGTATTTTGTTGATGTTATAAAGATTACCATTTCATTTCTGTTGTATCCTTAAAGAAGGTTACAAACAGACAAAGGTGGTACTCAAGTGAAAGGAACAGCAACACGGACATAGATGAAAGAATGAGAGGTTTATTGTAAAAGAGAATACACTACTGAATGACAGGGAATCGGTTAGCAAGCTAGTAATTCCCGAAGGAAGGATATTTACCTTACCTCGCCGTAAAGCAGGATGTGGCACAAGGCCCTTTTTAATACAGTGCAAAACCGAGCTCATATGCTTGGGCAAAAATTCCCCATAAACCCTGTATACATGGGGTTGGGTAGCTGTCTACCACCCTAGATGAGACTCTGCTCTTTGGCATAGCCTTGTTTGGGTTCCTCTCTGCCCGAAGGCAGAGAGTTCAACCAGTACAGCTGGAGACAAATCTCCAATTAATTCCCAAAGCAAGGTTATTTATCTCACCACCCTGTGAGGCAGGATGTGGCACAAGGCTGTTATTTAATGCAGTGTAAAACCGAGCCCATAGGCTTGGGCAAAAATTCCTCGTAGACCCCGTAAAAATGGGGTCGGGTAGCTGTCTACCACCCCAGACTCTACCCTTCAGCATAGCTTCATCTAGGTTCCTCCCTGCCCGAAAGCAGAGTTCGACTAGCTTAGCTGGAGACAAATCTCCAACTAATTCCCAAAGCAAGTCTGCCAGGTTTATCCTGTGCACACTATATATATATTTACTGATATAGTCAGTCCACAATAGGCAATAGGGAGGGTGGGACATTTCATTACAACACTTTCTTCTGAGCTAATTTTCCCATGAAATTTTACTCAATACCTCTTCTTTTTGGGGTCAGGACATAACTGTTTGACTTTTTTCCTCTTCCTTGTATTTTTCTGTCTCACCAGCACAAAAATTTCCAACCTCCATTTTGGTTATTCCTCATTCAGTAATCTTTTCTAGGTTAAAACATCAACCAACCGAACAACATGAAAGAACTCTTTCATGACATTAATCCATATAACATCCTACAATTTCTTAAATCAAACTGCTTCCCAAAATATAACTTCAATAAAACTACAATATAAAATACACATATCACCACCTCCTAGTAATTATGTCCACACAAACATGGATATCCACAAAAGCTGAGTATCATCTACCATGTATTCAATTATGAAAGTAGAATAACATATTTTTATTACTTCAAAACTCCCTAGAAAATTAAATTTTGGCATTAAATGACCCATAAGTTGTTGATATGCCATTAAACAAACAAAGCTGTTAAAATAATTAAAAATCCAATGCCATGAATGAAGTTTATTTTGTCAAAAGTTTTTTTTATTATTATTTCTGTACATTTTGGCATTTCTGGATGTCGACTCAATAACATGTGAGTATTGAGGCCATCAGGCTTCAAATTTTCATAATTTCTGTGTTACTGCAATTCCATAGTATACATCATCAAGTACACTTTTTATAACATTTTTCTCATGCTTTCTGGTCATATAATTAAACCCTGATTACGTAACATGCCATTTCCCATGGTTAATTTATGCCTAATTTCTTTATAAGTTCTTTTGGCATCGGAATAATTACTCAATACATTTCTTTTTATTCATGACACACAGCTCTACTCTGTACTGGGGTCATTTAGAGTTTCTGAGCCTAGTTGGTCATGGATAAAGCAAAAGTTTCTACCCAGTGTAAATGTACATCACACACGCACACACACACACACGCACACACACATGGAGTGTTACTTGGATATAAAATCCAAGCAAGTACAGAAAAGAGACAAAGTGGAAAAACTTTTTAATGACAATGTGTTTCACCTTTATCTGTTAGGTAGGCATCTTCTAGTCAGAATGTAAAGCAAAACTGTGTGTTTCTTCAGTATTTACATTAGTCGGACTATTGTCCTCATCTTTGTCGCCATATTTGTCACAACGTTTCGGCCGTTGTATGCTCCGGCCTTCTTCAGGTGGTTGGAATTTCGAACCGAACCCTTTATTTCAATCACTGGGGTAGACTGTTCTAGTTCCACGAGCCATGTTTGATGGATGTCAGTTATCAGTTATCTCCTGGTAATTTTCCCTCTGAAAGTTCTTCACTGCCTGAACCGGGTATTGAACTCACACTCTTTGGGTCTGTCACTGGATCTAACCAACGCCTTTATCCACTGTACCATGTGTCCTCAAGGACACATGGTACAGTGGATAAACATGGCTCGTGGAACTAGAACAGTCTACCCCAGTGATCGAAATAAAGGGTTCGGTTCGAAATTCCAACCACCTGAAGAAGGCCGGAGCGTACAACGGCCGAAACGTTGTGACAAATATGGCGACAAAGATGAGGACAATAGTCCGACTAATGTAAATACTGTACATAATACATCATCTCAGAAATATAGACAGACTCTGTGTGTTTCTTTTATATCAAAATCGTCTGGTTACGAGGTCGATGTCGTCTGGTCAGAATGGAAGGAAAAACCGTGTGTGTCTTTTATATCAAAATCGTCTGGTTACAAGGTCGATGTCGTCTGGTCAGAATGAAAGGCAAAACCGTGTGTGTCTTTTATATCAAAATTGTCTGGTTACGAGGTCGATGTCATCTGATCAGAATGAAAGGCAAAACCGTGTGTGTCATTTATATCAAAATCATCTGGTTACAAGGTTGATGTCGTCTGGTCAGAATGAAAGGCAAAACCGTGTGTTTCTTTTATATCAAAATCGTCTGGTTACGAGGTTGATGTTGTCTGGTCAGAATGAAAGGCAAAACCGTGTGTGTCTTTCATATCAAAATCGTCTTGTTACGAGGTTGATGTCGTCTGGTCAGAATGAAAGGCAAAAACGTGTGTGTCTTTTATATCAAAATCATCTGGTTACGAGGTCGATGTCGTCTGGTCAGAATGAAAGGCAAAACCATGTGTGTCTTTTATATCGAAATCATCTGGTTACAAAGTCGATGTCGTCTGGTCAGAATGAAAGGCAAAACCATGTGTGTCTTTTATATCAAAATCATCTGGTTACGAGGTTGATGTCGTCTGGTCAGAATGAAAGGCAAAAAACCGTATGTGTCTTTTATATCAAAATTGTCTGGTTACTAGGTTGATGTCTTCTGGTCAGGCTGAAAGAATAAAACTGTGTGTTTTTTAATATATATACAGGGTGTGATAGATAAATTATCATATAAACTACGCAAAAATGAAAATAACACTGACATCTCATTTTAATAGATATATTTACTAAAATTACACAAAAATATGTTGAAACACTAAGAGTAAATTCATTCAATAAAATCGCTATTGGCTTCAACCACAGCCTCCACATGACTTCAAAATCTCCTGCAACAGTCTCCTTGTTTAAGTTGTTGAATGCTTGCCTTTGGTTCATCTTTAGCATTATAAGGAGTTTTGTTGGTGTCTCACTCAACTGCACCCCACATGTAATAATCAAGGGGTTGCAGTCTGGGGAGTTAGGTGGCCAGATGTAATGTGTGATGTTACAGAAATTGTTTGACAACCATGACTGGGTTCTCCTGCTTGTGTAGCATGGTGCAGAATCCTGTTGCCAGACATAGGGTCTTCCAGCAGCCATCCTCTTGATCCATGTCAGCACTACCCCCTCAAGAATTTATATATACAGGGTGCAATGGAAAAATTGTCATCTAAATTATGAAAAACTGAAAATAATACTGACATTTCATTTTAACAGATATATTTACCAAAATTACACAAAAATATCATGAAATACTAAAGAGTAAATTTATTCAATAAAATCACAATTGGCTTCAACCATGGCCTCCAGATAACTTTGGAATCTCCTGCAATTCTTCTGGATGGTCTTCTTGTTTAAGTTGGTGAATGCTGCCATAATCCTTGACATCAGTTCCAAAAATATGAACATTTTTCAAAAGGACTCAGAAAAGCGGCTTGGGGTAGATCAATCTTTTTTAAACCTTGGTGGTCAAATTCTTCCACAGCAGTAGTATTAGTAGGAAGAGATGGGAACTTTACTCACAAGAGACAGTCAATCTATTCTCCCGAGATCACAGTTTTTTCTCTGGATGTGATCTAATCTTTTCTATCCAGATCATAGCTCTATTGCCTGGATGGTCTACTCCTTTCTGAACTTGCAGTCAAAATTTTCTGTCTTATATAGCAAACAATAACTCCAACTGGATCAAAACCCGTGCCTCGGGGGGGGGGCATATACTTTTTATCACCATTGCTCAAAAACTTGAGCATCAAACTATCCAATCAAACCATTCCTGTTTGCAATTTAAATTTTTGCTGTTTTTGACAACATCAAAGCTGAGCCTATCTTTTTTAAAATTCTTAATAATTTAGGTATTAAATTATCTAGAATTTGAATTTCAACCTTGTCCATGGAATTGATGAAATATTCTTTTCTTTTTTTTTTCAATTTAAATTTTTATAACTTCTATTCCAAGCCTATTCAACACTGGGTTAGTTTATGATTGATTTCGTTTTTTTTATGGGTTATCAACCTTTTGTAGGTTATTTAAAGCTCAAACATATTTTTAGGTTGTAAGAATAATTCTTTTGTTTTCATGGATGAATACTGTATTAACGATTTCTGGGGATAATAATAATTTTCAGATACAAGTTTTAAAATTTAACCCATAGATGTGGGGAGAAGTGGTAGATTCATACCTTTCCTAAGGGTATTTGCTTATAAGTGAATGTAACAAAATTGATTTGAATTTGAACTTTGATTTCTCATTTGGAGCCATTATATCACCTACACATTCAAGCTTATAGCACCTGGTATTCCTAAATGGTCACCCATCTAGGTACTGTCCTGGCTCAATGTTGCTTAACTTTAGAATTTAACTCTACTCCAGTGACAACAAACATGATGTCTTCTCAGGTTTTATCACTTGTAGAAATATGGCACTCACTGTTTTTCTGCTGCTGACGTTCTCATCTATTTAAATTTGACAACTGTCTTCAGATTGATTTTTACAAATATATTAATTCCATCTAATGAATACAATACCACTTAGGATAGAATAAGAACCTAAAAAAGAAAAGGTAAGATAAGTGGGAAGGAGGTTTCAAGAGGATGAGTGTAATTTCAAACGAGGATGTCTATTCTTTTATCCTTCCTATTACAAGTACTTTCTGAGGTGCTAATGAAAAAAACAAAACTTTTAGTCAAAGTGAAATTGGCAAAGAAACAAACATTTACTGGCAATCTTGAACCTTTGTGCCTGCAAATAAAACGGTATGTCAAAAGGACAGTTTTTCCCTTGACATTGCTATTTTAATTACCTTCACTCCTCAGCAAAGTTTATTCTTTTAAAAAGTGATGATTAAAATTGTAATAAAACCTAAACATATGAGGAAAGTCAATTTATACATTTTTTTTTGTTTTTGAGAGTTTACAACAAAAATATTAAACACTATTTATATATTAGATTGTTTATTGTGATGTAGTAACAACTCTATATACAGGATGTAATGGGTAAATTTTTGCCATTTTATATTTTTAATTTTGTGCATGTTTCTGATTTTGTCGACTGCACAGTATAGTAGGGTCAGTTGGGCACCATCTGTGAGAAAAAGAGCACCATGACGCAATTCACTCTGCCAGAAATTTGCAAACAGCATGCTGTACTGCTTGGCACTCAAGCCGGAAGCTCCAATACGAACATTTCCGAGTGTTTGGGTGTCAATCTGGGTACAGGGCAGAGGATTCAGAAAGAGTTGGATGATATATCCAGTCAACATCATGGTGTTTGGAGGATCACTAGTGATGGTGACATTATACCTCCATTCATCTTCCCACAGGGCCTCCATCAAGTAATGCTGCCCTGGGTCAAGAGAGTGGCTGCTGGAAGACCTTATATCTGGCAACAGGACTTTGTACCATGCCCCATGAGCAGGAGAATCCTGTCATGGCTGTCAGGCAATTTCTGTGACCACATCATAAGGATTGAACTTACATCCTACAAGTAATAAAAACTCATGTCAAGAGGATTTCAAAACATCTGTTGAAAATGTAACAATGGAAGAAGAATAACGCAAGTACAAAATAGGACAAGCAACATCGAGATCCCATACAGAAACACACGTATCAAAATCCCTGGAAAGAGGGAGAGAAGAAAAGGAAAGAAATGCTGTAAACAGAACAATATACAAAAGAAACACTGTCAGTCTTCCTGTATGGCAGTGGATGCTGGACAATTTCCTCACAGATGAAAAAGAGACTTGAAGCAACAGAAATGTGGTTCTACAGAAGGATGCTGAGAATACTATGGACCGAACATGTTAGCAACACCAAAACTTTAGAGTAAATGGAAACAAAATGACACTTATACTAAACATAAGAAAGAGATAGTTGAAATTTCTAGGGCACATTATGAGGAAAGAGGGCTTGGAGAATTTGACACTCACAGAACCTATTGAAGGCAACAGGCCAAGAGGAATTCAAAACATCTGTTGAAAATGTAACAACGGAAGAAGAATAACCCAAGTGCAAAATAGGACAAGCAACATCGAGATCCCATACAGAAACACACGTATCAAAATCCCTGGAAAGAGGGAGAGAAGAAAAGGAAAGAAATGCTGTAAACAGAACAATATATAAAAGAAACACTGTCAGTCTTCCTGTATGGCAGTGGATGCTGGACAATTTCCTCACAGATGAAAAAGAGACTTGAAGCAACAGAAATGTGGTTCTACAGAAGGATGCTGAGAATACTATGGACCGAACATGTTAGCAACAACAAAACTTTAGAGTAAATGGAAACAAAATGACACTTATACTAAACATAAGAAAGAGATAGTTGAAATTTCTAGGGCACATTATGAGGAAAGAGGGCTTGGAGAATTTGACACTCACAGAACCTATTGATGGCAACAGGCCAAGAGGAATTCAAAACATCTGTTGAAAATGTAACAATGGAAGAAGAATAACGCAAGTACAAAATAGGACAAGCAACATCGAGATCCCATACAGAAACACACGTATCAAAATCCCTGGAAAGAGGGAGAGAAGAAAAGGAAAGAAATGCTGTAAACAGAACAATATATAAAAGAAACACTGTCAGTCTTCCTGTATGGCAGTGGATGCTGGACAATTTCCTCACAGATGAAAAAGAGACTTGAAGCAACAGAAATGTGGTTCTACAGAAGGATGCTGAGAATACTATGGACCGAACATGTTAGCAATGACAAAACTTTAGAGTAAATGGAATCAAAATGACACTTATACTAAACATAAGAAAGAGATAGTTGAAATTTCTAGGGCACATTATGAGGAAAGAGAGCTTACAAAATTTGACACTCACAGGACATATTAAAGGCAAGAAGTTCAGAGGAAAGACATAACCTACCTAACAAGCTTGTGTAAATGGTTGGCAGAATAGGGACAAGGAAAGATGGTGAAAAGACAAAACTTACTAAGAGCTATAAAGGGAGGCAGCACACAGAAGAAGAAGAAGTAATTTTCTGTGACATCTAGAGTGATGTCATTATTCTCAATAAACGTGTTTAGCTAATGTTCTAAGCATTTTTCACTTCTTTTGATCGTGTCACTTCTGTAGATTTTCAAATGTATATTGTTGTGTCTGCAAAATTACTCAGTCTTTACCAATTCACTGCAGCCTGAGACAATATGATAGACGGTTTTATTGTACTTTCTACAGATCCTAAATTATGGTTCTTTGCTATCCGTGTTGATGCAATGGTAATAGAATATGGTTGTGAAACTTTGGTTTTATGTAGTGATTATTATGCCTTCTGTCTCTGTTTTCAACCTGGTGTTTCTCAGGTACTGGCATGGGGACAATAAATGTAACAAACTTATAAGTATTGGGTTCCAGTACACAAACAGCAGGTAAAAGACTTCTTTCAAAGAGACAGTAGAAATAAATTTTTCCAGTGTCAACTTTTATTCATTTTGTCAGGAATACTTTATACATATTAATAACTCCATACAGACTTTTAAGCTAGTGCCTGCAGAAGCCTAAAAGGATACCTGGTCCAGCTTAAAAAACAGCAATGATAACTTTGAAAAAATAATTTTGAATTCCTCAATTCATTCCAGTAAACTTCAAAACCTCATTCTGATTTTGGCTGAAAGTCTAATTCCAGCCAAAAGACTGATTTGGGCTGAAAGTCTAATTCCGGCCAAAAAACTGATTTGGGCTGAAAGTCTAATTCCGGCCAAAAGACTGATTTGGGCTGAAAGTCTAATTCTGGCCAAAAGACTGATTAGGGCTGCAAGTCTAATTCCGGCCAAAAGACTGATTTGGGCTGAAAGTCTAATTCCAACCAAAAGACTGATTTGGGCTGAAAGTCATATTTGGACAGAAACCCCAATTTGGACTGGAATTCCAATTCAGGCCAAAAATTGAGTTCTTCAAATCACAAAGTCTATGGAACTTCAAAACTTCATGTCATGAAACCTATCACTTTAAGTCTGATTCCTTGGCATTTTGAAGAAATAAAAATGATTTTCTCAATTCACAAAGTTTTGGAGATATTTTAAACTGAATTTAAAAGAAAAACTATTTGATTAGATTCTGGATAGAAATTATGAGAGAAAAATAAACTCAACATTTACATAAATATGAGTCTTAGTTTAAGACACATGTCACCCTTCTTTATATCTTGGGAGACTTTTTGAAACATCTCTAATTTCAGAGACATTGATTTTCCAAATCTAATCATGTCTGACCATAAATCTGGTGTCATGGTAACCGAACCAGCATTGAATCTTTTGTTTTGTGCCTTGTTCAAAAAATATCTGAATGCTGTCTTCATGCAAGACTTTTAAGAAAGAACTGAGTGAAAATGTTTGTATTCAAAAAAGTATTGAAAATTTTACAAGTATCTGAATGTTTTCATGATAAAAATTCTCATATTTTTTAAAATTAAGTTTTGTTTCTAGAAATTTCAACTCTCTGGATATTCAAACTCTCTAGAAAATTCAACTCTCTAGAAATTTCAACTCTTTCTGATTCTAAGTATAAGTGTCCTTTTTGTTTCAATTTTCCCTAAAACTTCTTCTTACGCACATGTTCAGTCCATGATATTCTCAACATCCTTCTGTAGAACCCCATTTCTGTGGACTCAAGTCTCTTCTTCATCTGTAAAGAAATTGTCCAGTATTCTCTGCCATTTTAGAGGACGGATATTACATAAAAGTTCAGTACTCTGTTTCTAATGAAATTTTCTCATTTCTTAATACTTTGCTTAGCTTTTGAAAGACTACTTACACTATTCCAATGCTCCTTCATATTTTCTCATTGTATTTTCCATCTTGTTCCATCAACACTAACTAGATATTTAAATTTTAATATTTGTTTGATTCTCACATCTATAATTTGTAGTTCACATCTTGGGCGGTTCCTCTTGCTGACAACCATATATTCTATCTTCTTACAATTGATATTGAAGGGTCACCACATCATATCAGCAGAAATAGCCTCATGTTCATGAGAATAAAAACATACATAGAAATAACCCTAAAAGCATGTTAAATTGTAAATTAAAATCATACAATTTATTTTTGTGTATTGGTGTGTGCTCATTTTAGCTACAAATGTTTTAAAGTTGCAGGCGATAAAAGGAAGAAGTCACTTCGTATTATAACAAGCAATGTCCCGAGGAGAGAAGATGGATGTCTTGACTTTCCAGTGGTCTATGGCGAAGAGATTGAATTCAGCGTCTTTTGGCTCACTTTGTATTATAATAAGCAATGTCCCTAGGAGAGAGGATGGACGTCTTTACTTTCCAGTGGTCTATGGCGAAGAGATTGAATTCAGTGTCTTTTGACTCACTTTGTATTATATGTCCCGAGGAGAGAAAATGAACATCTTGACTTTTCAGTGGTCTCTGCCGAAGACATTGAATTCAACGTCTTTTGGCACAAAGTTCATTTTCAGACAGGAAATGTTTCTGTTGCATTCTGGGAGAAATTTCTTTTTTCTCTCTGGTTTTATTTAACTTATTATAAATGAAGTTTTAATATTATTTGTTCTAGTTTATTTTATTTATGATATTAATTATTATTATTTTATATTTTATTTTTATTTATTAATAATAATAATGTCACTACAATGTTTAGTCCTTTCTTCATACTTTCTTTTATTACTTTCTCTAAGAGTTCCTGTAGTTTCCCTCTTGTGTCTACTATCAACAGTGTGTCATCTGCATATCTTATGTTGTTTAGATTGTGCCCACCAATAATGAATCCCGGTAGGACTTCTAATTTTCTCAGGATTGCCTCACTGTAAAGGTGGAATAAGTTTGGTAAGAAGACACATCTTATGTCCCTTCTATTTTTGTGTATTTACTATATTCCTTTTCTATCCATATCCACACAGTTTTACCAAAGTATAAGTTCTGGATTATTTCCCAAATAAATCAAGCTTACCTAGCAGTTGAAAAAGTTCTTCGTGTCATACTTTATCAAACATTTTGCATAATCTATGTTATGGTAATTTACCCACGGATGCATGGACTCTACCAGCTATAAATAGGAGCAGGTACTGCCTTTTGGAGAGGAAAGTTTCCAGCAGTCAGCTCTGACAGTCGGACTGAACATTCTTGCTGCAACACTCATGTTTATATATGTTTGTATTACATGTTTCTGTTAATATATTTGTTTAACTCAATTCCTCTCTTTGTGTCTTTATTTCTGGCCCTAACAAGGGCACAACAATCTATAACACTGGTCACCAACTGGTACCCCATGGACCACTGGAGGTCCATGCAGAATTTTTGATGGTCTGCAGAAAAATTGTTTTTAATCTTCATTATTGCTCTTCCTGATGACATCAGCTTTCAACCTGGTATCTACACTGATGACACAATAATTTCCTCATGTCTCGATAATAAGGCTTGCCAGTTTGACAAGGTCAAAATAGATAAAGATATTTAGGTTCTGTTATTGTGTTGCCATACTTTCTGGCTCTCTCTCTCTCTCTCTCTCTCTCTCTCTCTCTCTCTCTGCCTGTGCTGGGGAAATACAGCATTATTAACTTATGTGGTATTTTGGATGTTTTCTTTTCTTTTTTTCTTTGCCTTGACTGATGGGCTTCTTTGCCTTTTGGTGGGCAAAGATATCTCTTCTTGCATTTTGGCAGAAGGACTGGGAGTAGGTTGTGGTGCGTGCATTTTTTTTCATGAAGGGACTAGGGTCTTTGCTGGGTGGAATAGTTTTGCAGGGGTAGGAAAGTTCAGATGATGATTTGTGCTGTTATCTTGCTACAGGGGAGGATGGAGTAGAGGCCCAGAGGCGTTATGCCATTTTGGAAGATGATAAATTATTGAAGATTTGTTTTTCTAATTTGGCTTTACATTTCTTAATCCATTCTGTTTTTTCATAGCCAGGGTCATATTTCCTTTGAAGTTCCTCAAATGATGTTTTTTCTGAGGCTGGGGCATTGGCCATAACACTGACAGAGGCAGTTGATCAGTGTGTGCTTTTAGTTCTGGGAGCTTCAGTAACCAGCCATTCTCCCTTTTCCCTCTTCACAACTGCACAAGTGGTGAGCAAAGACTCTTCAAAGAATGTGGGCTGTGAATACGACCCAACCAGGGTCTTTACCACTCACATCTTAGTTGCCCATCACTGGCAAGGCAGAAATAACAAACTTGGCCAGAGCTGATTTATGTTTGCTTGGGGATTGAACTCCAGATGCTTTCTTCTCTGGGCAAGAAGAGGAGAGCTGACTAGTATTCAAACTTCCAGCATGTTGGCTTCTGGCCAGTCACTATGTGTTGAAACTTGACTAATGCATGGAATAATAATGCAACACAAAATGTACTTAGAACAAAATGTATTGAAACAAGAAAGTGTACACAATATTTACATATAGTCTTTTGTATATTCCTGGGAAGACCGTTCCTGGAGAATGTGTTGACTAAGTCGCAGTCAGGCAGAGTCTCTAGTTGAATCTCTTGATTCGCCCCCCTGTCTTCCCGGTACCAACCATATTTATATAGTCGGTACTCCACTATGCAAATTAGGTGGATCCTACCACAACACTATGACCAACATTTTCAAGCCTGCTACATTGAGACAATTGGGGATGGAGAGGAAGGCTTTCCCAATCAAGCATAACATCAATATTCTATCCTTTGTTCTATCACCAGTTGCATCCAATATCTGTCTGAACTGTGACAGATACATGACCAGATGTTCCCTGATAACTTGAGGAAGACCCTCAAATATTGCTACAGGGTCCACCACCTTCCTTCCTTTGTACTTGGTTTGAATAATCAGATCTTTTGTTATTAATTCTCGACTTGCAGCCATTATGCAGTCTTCAGGTGTGGGAAGCAATACTTTGGTAGTCTTTGAAAGATAAAAAGAATGCAAATTCAAAACAGAAGTACAAAACCGTTGATACAAGACTTAATTTATCTGACACTGTTACAAACAGGAATTCACCAGAAAACTGAAAGTGTTCCCTTACTCATGAAAAACTAGCTTAAATTGAGCTACTTGTGAAGAACCTATCTGTTGTGGTAGGATCCACCTAATCTGCATAGGTGACTACCGACTATATAAATAATGGTTGGTACCGGAAGACAGGGGAGCGAATACAGAGATCCAGCTAGAGACTCTGCCCGACTGCGACTTAGTCAACACATTCTCCAGGAACGTCTTCCCAGAAATATACAGAAAGACTATATGTAAATATTGTGTACACTTTCATGTTATAATACATTCTTGTTCTAAGTACATTTTGTGTTGCATTATTATTCCATGACTTAGTCGAGATTCAACAATGAGTCAAGACTCAACACTCGCTGAATCAACAGGAAAGACAAGTTAATCCAACAAAACATTATTTTTTACAACCAAGAGAATGTAAGTTCAATTCCTATACTGGGTAACAGATATTGTCCATAAAACAGAACTTAAAACTTGGTATATCCACCTTAGAGTCCTAGTAAAAAAAGTTCCAAATCTCTGACTAAGTCCTTTAGGCCATTTTGGGTTTGATCTAAGTAATATTGTATATCTGTCTATATTTCTGAGATGAGGTATTATGTACACTATTTACATTATTCAAACTATTGTCCTCATCTTTGTTGCCATATCTATCACAACGTATCAGCCGTTGTACACTCCGGCCTTCTTCAGGTGGTTGGAATGTCGAACTGAACCCATTATTTCGCTCACTGGGGTAGACTGTTCTAGTTCCATGTACCACGTCTAATGGATGTCAGTTATCAGTTATCTCCTGTTAATTCCTTTCTCCAAGTTCTCCACCGCCTTAACCAGGTATTGAACTCACACTCTTTGGGTCCTGTCACTGGATCTAACTAACGCCTAATTTATATGTTCATTCTGAAAGTCTGTTGTTAATTTAACAACTATTATTGAAATTTCAGCTGAATTTCATTAAGAAAATAATGGGAAACCGCAATTTTTTTCCAACTCTAAAAACCTTTCTATTTAAGAGGTTCAGAAAGAACCTGTTGAATGATAATCTTGATCATATGAAGTTGATGTTTCAGGCTCTGAGATTTTATTGTCTTTCCCATCATCTAACTCAATTTTATATGATTTTGGTTCTTCTGGGACTGGTAGGCCTTCATTATGAAGGGCAGGATGCAAAGCTGGTGAAATTTTTGCATATTGAACTGTCTATTTTTTTTTCTTTGCAATTGGAAGCACCATTTTTTTTTCTTTAGCAATTGGAAGCACCATGCAGAAGTAACAATCAGTGTCATGTTTGGTTGGCTCTCTCCACATCATGGGCACTGCAAAAGGCGTGGTCCCAAATTTTGCACCCAAAATATAGTTGGTAAGTTTTTGTCACAACATGTGTTATATTTCACTTTTGAGATGCAAAAACCACTTTGCCATACAAATAGCAGAAGTTATCACCTTTGTTTGGACATTCACGGGGGATTTTTCACAGGTCACTTAAATGTTGAAAAAAACCTGAGCAGAAAGGAGAATAATAATTAGTTTATTAGGAGCATAATTATATATAATAAAGTTATTAAATAATTAATCTGGCAAGAACAACCATTTTGATGAAATATTCATGTAACATTAGTATTATATCTTGAAATTTAGAGCCAATCAATAATTTTCAGTATAATTTTTACATTCAGTGCCCCCAAATTAGCTAAGATTGGCTATTTTTGTTTTTGAAGCTTTCATGTAAACCAGTGTAATTGTTGTTACATACTTTGATGTTATCATTATTATTATTATTATAATTATAATGAACATAATAATTGTCATTATTATATACATTGCTATTATCAATATTATAGTAATTATCATATTTAAATTACCATTATCTTGATTATAATTATCATTATTATATTTTTAATTATCATGATAATTACTGCTATTATATACTTTGCTTTTATCATCATTATAATTAACATTAATTAGACACTTTCCCATTGCTATAAGCTTGCCTCTCTGTGCCTTTTCTATAAATACTTTCATGGTAATTGTTCAGATGAGCTCTTTGCTATAGTACATAAACATTTTTAATTTAACCACAGTACTAGATTAGTGTCTAGATCTCATCAATTTACAGTTGAGTTGGCTAGATGTATATGTAAATTCTATACTAGCAGTTTCTTTTCTCACACTTCTCCTTGTGGAACTCCTTTCTGGCTTCATGCTTTCCAACAATCTTTAATCTGCAAAAATTTAAATGCAGTGTCAATCGCTATCTACTGTCCTCCTGATTACTCTTTCTTCTTCTCACTTATTATTAATGTTTCTGTTCCTAATTCTCCCACATTCTATAAACCTTTGTGTCTTAGTGGCATTACTGCCTTGTATGGGGTGATACCAATTAAAAAAAAATTACTATGTCCAAATTGTCATTCTCATTTTTGCTTTTATATACACAATTTCTTAAGGTGTCTATTTTTGTACGATGAAACACTGGACATGTGACTTAATGAGTTGGTTAGAACATATCAATTTCACCCCTGCATGGAGTATTGCTGCCATATATGGTCTGGAGCCCCTGCTGTTTGCCTCAGGGTTCTTGATAAGATCCAGAGACAGATATGCAATGTAATTGGCCCTGATCTGTCATCTCGTCTGCAGTCGCTCTCTCACAGACGCGACGTTGCCCCGCTCTGTCTTTTTTACAAATACTTTCACGGTAATTGCTCCGAGGAGCTGCTTTCGCTGGTTCCTAGGCCTCATGAATTTAAACGTCCCACGAGGCTGGCATCCCGTTCCCACCCCTTCACCGTTGAAACTGTTAGATGTAGACGTCTCTTCTACTCCAATAGCTTCATGTCTCGCACATCTCATCTGTGGAACTCCCTTCCCTATTACTGTTTCCCTGACAAATACAATCTCCAACGGTTTAAATGTAACGTCAATCGACATCTCCAGTTGCCTTGATCTATCCACTTCCCTTCTCCACATCCTTTCACCTTTCATTCCTTATTGCTCTCGCTCCAAATCTTCTGTAACCCCCTTGCCTTGATCGATCCACTATCTTTCTCCACATCCTCTTCTTTACCACTCCTATCTGCTCTTCCTCAAAACCTTCTGTAACCCCTTGTATGCTAGTGGCTTCCAGCCTTGCTTGGGGTGATAAGCTTAAAAAAAAAAAAAAAAAAAAAAAAAAAAAATTGTGAGTTCAATCCCTGGAGTTGGTAGTATTGAATAACCACATCCTCTAACTCAGTGAAAGAATAGTATAAGTAACATAAATGTAAATAAATCCAGTGATTACTAACATATAAACTATCCCTAAAGCTTGTAAAACAGGATGAAAATGAAGTGGGCCCTCTGGAGGGGGCACAATATGATATGACCTGTGCACCCCAGATAAGGATAGTCACAGGAGGCCCGCTAATATTTATAAATTAAAGACGTGAAATCTGACAGGTGAAACAAAAATGCACAACAAAATGAGTATATTTTTAAAAAATCTGCAAAATTTATTTACATCATATACAAAGGTAGTGTTTTGATTAAAGGAACATGAACAAATAATGAATCAAGAGGCAGAACTAAGTAAATTGAGGAAGACTGACCAGCAAGAAGATTTTGATAATATAACTGTGACTAAATGTTAAAAGTAGAGTCCATGTAAGTTAAGTTGGTATGTAAGTTCACAGTTCAAAAGATCAGTTCACATGTCTTGCAAAAGTGTTGAAAAGGTGCTGGTGAGGTCTAATGATGAACCTTCCATAGTACTTTAACCAAAGTTAAGAGTCTGGATGTTATAGCGAAAGAGAAGAAACTTCAATTTAAATGCCTGATGTGGCATTGAGTAGTTGCTGGTTAAGTCCAGTGGATACTAAAATCAAACAAATATAAAAATTTAGATATCAAGGAATTGTTCTAACAGAGGACGGAAAGTGTGACACTGAGATCCGAAGACAGATTGGGATGGTTGAAGATGCATTCCAAAAGCTAAGCAGAGTATTAAGAGACAGAAAACTTTTGTCAGAAAAGAGTATCGAACTAGTATGTGATATCTGTCCTCCTATATGGCTGTGAATGCTGGGCAATGTCCTCAAAGATGAAGAAGAGACTTGAAGCAGCAGAAATGTGCTTCTACAGAAGGATGCTGAGGATACCATGGATTGAACAGGTGAGCAACGATGAGGTTTTGTAGAAAATGGAAACTAAAAAGAAACTTATATTTAACATCAGGAAGAGGCAGTTGAAATTTCTGAGGCATGCAATGAGGCAGGAAGGCTTGGAAAATCTGATACTCACAAGACAGATCGAGGAAAAGAGGGACAGAGAAAAAGCAGTGCGTAACAGACTTGATGAGTTTGAGTAAATGGTTAGTAGAACAGGGTTTGGGAAAAATAACAAAAAGACAAAAGCTTGGATGTTTGGGTGGTGTAATGGATAATAGCTTTGAATTGTTGATCGGAGAACCATGTTACAGTTCCAGTTGAGTTTTATAACCATTTACGCCCAAATATCCTTGGGAAATGTATGAATCCATCTCTTCTCCCTCTAGCAATAGGTTAATTAGTAAAACTAGTAATACTAAAACCATAATTATCTCCAAAAAAAATAAAATTGCATACAAAATATTTAAATTTCGTCATTGAATAACTTATAGAGGTTGATATGCCGCTAAACAAAAACAACCAATCAACCTATAAGGCAACAGGTGGTTAGATTTTTCAAGGTTGGTTTGAATTCAGAGTTTCCCTTTTCTTGCCAACGAAGTCTATAGGGCCCAATCTGTACTATTTACCCATAGCTGTGGGGTGGAAGAAATGAATTTGTACCTTTCTCCAGGGTATTAGCACGTAAGTGAATGCAATGAACTTGACTGGAATTTGAACTCAGCTCTCCAATTCTGCAATTTGATTTGCTATCCACTGTTTTGGACAAATTCTTGGTCCCCCTGTGCCTCAATATTTTTGTTCTTTTTTTGCCTTGAAGTCAGAATGGTATAATCACTCGACTATATGCCTTTTGTGTATAAATTCTTACTTTGTGAACTTTTCGCTTTATTACACTTGTTTTGCCTAGTTTTGACTTGCATATATATTGTTTGCTGAGAGAATTTTAGAATTAATTTTTTATTAATCTGACAGAATTTTTATCACTTTAAACAATATTATTTTTTTTTTTTAGTAGATACTCATATTTTAGTAGATACTCATATTTTAGTAGATACTCATATTTTAGTAGATGCTTCATTCATTTATTAAACAGTATATTTATTTATTTTTGTCTGCTGACCTGAATGCTTGAGATTTTTTATTAAAGGAAAATTTGTCCTCTCCAGCAGGATTTGAACCTGCGTCCCATAATAATAATAAATAAATGGAACGCCTACTCAAGCACAAGTAACCACTAAAAAAATGATGTTTAAAATGATAAAAATCTGTCAGATTCATAAAAAATCCGTTCTCAAATTATTGTTGAAGAGGCAGAGCAGCAGATGGTTTTAATTCAAAGTTTGCCTTCTCCTAGACTTGTTGCCAACCAAGGCTATATGGTCCAGTCTGTCCTGCTGTTTACTCATAGCTGGGAAGAAGAGATAAATTCGTACATTTCCGAAGGGTATTAGCGTGTAAGTGAATGCAATGAACTTGACTGGAATTTGAACTTGGCTTTCCGATTCTTCAATCTGAGACACTATCCATTACTCCACTTTGTTTTGGACAAATTCTTAGCCCCCCCCACACACACACACACATGCCTCAATATTTTTGTTCTTTTTTTGCCTTGAAGTCAGAATGGTATAATCACTCGACTATATCCCTTTTGTGTATAAATTCTTACTTTGTGAACTTTTCGCTTTATTACACTTGTTTTCCCTAGTTTTGACTTGCATATATATTGTTTGCTGAGAGAATTTTAGAATTAATTTTTTATTAATCTGACAGAATTTTTATTACTTTAAAAATTATTATTTTTTTTTTTAGTAGATACTCATATTTTAGTAGATGCTCAATTTATTATAATCTGAGACACTATCCATTACTCCACTGTGCTTCTACTCAGTAGGAGTAAATGAGAAAGAATGCACATGATATTGAAGTCAACAAGATCTACTCATGTGACTCTGATGTTCAACATACGGTTTGGTTTTCAGCTTCACTGCATAGGCGACTTTTATTTAGCATATTTCTTTTAAAAATTTACCCCAGTTAATATTCATACTTATATATTTATAATTGTAAACAGCTTTTTCCACTTTAAGTAGAGCAGAACACTTTCAAAGAGGTCTTTCTTCTTTCTTTCTCTCTCTTGGTTACTCCTATCTTCACTAGCAGACGAACTGTGAAACGTGAAATTCATCTCTTGGGATTTATATGATGTAAATCAGATGTACGAGTAGCACAATGGTTATCAGTATGGGAAGAAGGCTCCATGAGGCAAGTTCAAATTCCAGTGTAGGGTCCTTCTTCTGTATATGCCGTGTACCCTCAGGACATAGGTAATCATGGCTCTCCATAACTTCCTGTCCCTTGTAGCTCTTAATAAATTTTGTCTTTCTGTTATTTCTCCTAAACCCTGTTACGCAATCCATTTACTCAAGCTCACAAAGTATGTTATGTATTGTTTTACTCTGTCCCTCTTACCTTCAATCTGTCCTGTGAGTATCAGATTTTTCAAGCCCTCTTTCCTCATTATATGTCCTAGAAAGCTCAACTGTTTCTTCCTGATGTTAAGTATGTTTCCTTTTTTTTCCACTTTCTCTAAAACTTTTCTGTTGCTCACATGTTTGGTCCATGGTATCCTCAGCATCCTTCTGTAGAACCATATTTCTGTTGCTTCAATATCTTATGGGATGGCCTCAGCAGTATCTGGCTGTCAAAAGTAGATAATTATCCAAACATCATATAATAATAATCACTTTCTCACTGATGCAACATGGCTTCCCTATGTCTTTCCCAGAAATATTTTTATGGCAACAGTTCTGAACAGTTATTTTCCATGGTACCCTGACCACATGAATTTAAACGTGCTACTAGATTGGCATATAGGTCTCACCCTTTTACTTTCCGCCTGTGGAACTCCCTTCTGTTTACTTGCTTCCCTGATAACTACAATCTTCAAAAATTTAAATGCAATGTCAGTCATCTTCTTCTGTCATCTTGAACCCCATTTATTTTTTGTTCATTCCTCAATCCTCCCTATACTCAGTCTTTTCTCTCGTTACCTGTAATTCCTGCATACTAGCAGCATTCCCGCCTTGCTTGGGATGAAATGATAAAAGAAAAAAAAAATTCTGCTTATCCTTCTCTTAGTTAGTTTCCTTAGTTCGTTTGACCATTATGTCCCGTCAATACCTAATAAGTAACAGACTATTCTGTTTTGATCACGTAGAAATACAGAAAAGACACATCAGAGATGCTACTTGGTTTCAGTGAGAAAATGAAAGAAAGAAGATAGAAGTGTTTAACATGTTTCAGTGAAGTGGAAAAAATTGTCAATTTCAAATCTTTTTATTTGTACCCCCTTACTTCTTAAAATAACAATGAGCATTCATATTTATGATTGTTATTGCAATATTTTGTGAAAGTTGCAAAGCTCAAATATTTAACAATGCAATAGGGGAATTTCTACAGATATTTAATTGTTGTAGAACTCGCCATAAATTTATTCAATCAACTTAAGAATTAAAATTCCCTGCTAGTAGGTTGACTATATCCATTAGAAATCTGCCCTGAGAAGTGGCATGTTAATTTCAAATCTTTTCATTTGTACCCCCTTACTTCTTAAAATAATGACAAGCATTTATATTTATGATTGTTATTGCAATATTTTGTTAAAGTTAAGCTCAAATGGGTAATGATGCATTAAGGCAATTCCTACAGATATTTAATATTGTAGATATCACTATGTGCTTATTCACTCATTAACTTAAGTATTATGATTCATCAGAAAATTAAAATAGGAAAACTGTGAAGTTTTTATGGGTATTTCTAGTTTATAATTAAAAAAAAAAAACTAAACAAAGAAGACGATTGAGAAGTTGGGATAACATAAATTAAGCTTTTCTTTTTTAGAATGAGAACATGCTAATGAAGTATAGAAATGTATATTCTCTCTGACCCTGAAAAGGAAAGCTAGCAGATGTTACAAAAGCTGTTTTTACTTCCAAGGCCAGCACATCACTTTAAAAGAGGCTGTGCCTACCCACATGTCAGGAATGCATTTTTTTTACAATGTCGACCCAAAAACTATTGCACAGTAATCAAGATTGAGTGCAGAATTAATTTCAACTTCATCCACTGCAATGCAAATTAGTCCGCACTTTTATTGTCGATAACTCCAAAATGGTAAATTTTTATCAAAATTTCTTTGTTATTTTCGAATTAAGCATATACATTTACACCGAAATGGAACTATTCGGGAAATTTTTATTAGAAATTGGGCGCGGGGCTTGAACTGCAAATTACCTTTAGGTTCCGAGTTAAAATTAGTTCTTTCACCCATCAAGACAAGCGAAGCTCAGAGAAACATAAACAAAGCCAATAATGTCGGCCAGGCTGTAACCGCAATGCGATTGAGGCCAAACTTATATTGTCCATAACTCCTAAACGGTTTTCTTCTGCAAACTTTTATTGTTATTTTCATTACAACTGGTTTCCAGGGCTTAATTTGCAAATTTACCATTTTAAAAAATGTTTTGTCTGACGACCTTATGTGCAATTCCAAGACCATTATCTTGCTGCTGCGCTAACTTTCGTAATGTCTTTCTTGAACTCTGCTGCATAAGTTACTGTTAGTGTTAGAAATATTCAACAGTTTCTCCTCTGATAGCTTTGCTGACCTCTCACAACATTTGATCCTGTTTCTCGAAATTTATCAACATGGTGGATTGCTATGTGGAACAGGCTTATGAAAATTTATCAACAAAAACGCTATCGCACCAAATCTGGGCAAATTTGCTTTTTAACGCCTGCACGCTGAATATCTTAAAATTTTCCCAAATCGTCATAATTCCTTGTAAATGTACATGCTGAGCTCGAAATAACAATTAAATTTTGATAAAACCTACCGTTTCCTTTCTGTAAAGGAGATGCTCTGTTGATTGTCTATTTGGGGTCATGTGTGTACTAATTATGAAAGAGGAAAGTTAATCCAACACAGGCTTAGTCTTCTGCATTCACTTTCGCATTTCTGCTCCACCTAGCTATGGGTTAAATAGCAGTATAGACTTGGCTTTCTAGCTTTGGGTGATAACCACCTTAAGAGGAGGATAAAGCTGAATTTGAAAACGCGAAAAAGGCAACAGGAAACACTGTCTTCCTCAATAAAGAAATAGCAATTCCCAGATATAAGGAAGTTGTGGAGAGTCATAACTTATATCTTAAAGAGACATATTTAAAAAAAAATGATGTGTTGTATTGCATGATTCTGTGGATCATCGCATTATCATGTTGAGTCTTTTGAAAACACTGTTTCTTTGGAGTGGATTGACTTAACTTACATCTTAAGGCGAGGGAGCTTCTGATTTCTTAAGTGTTGAGATCAATAAAACATCCTTTGTCGCCACTGTTGAGTGTTTCCACGTGAGTATATGGTAATAACGAACAAACACAGTCGTAGGGAAAAATACTGGTATATTCAGAGAGGTATTTACATCAGAGAGATTAGTAGTAGAATGAACGTAGGTTAGTAGTAACAATAAGTAATAGTAATAAAGTCCAACGGTATCTTCCGGTCGAGAAACGGAAGTGTAACTGATCACTACAGAAGTCTCACTCTGCACTGCACTACACTGCTACACTACTCACAGTCTCTAGAACTACTGTTCTATTTATAATAATAGGATCAGTCTATTGTGGTTGTGAAGGTGGGTGCGCCCCAACACCTAGTAAACTGAAGCTGAAATGTTGTGATAACGACAACAAAGACGAGGACAACAGTCTGAATGTAAATACTGTAAATAAGTCTTTTGCTTTTTCAGGACATTTATATATCTCTATAGTTTTCATAGTTTCTGAAAATTAAGACGTTAATGATGTCTCTATAATCAGCAGACCTTTAGTTAGCTCCATTCAAGATGAATGGTCATATTTATAATGAGGTTGCTTTTCATTTGAGTTCTTACCAGGGCTTGAGACCACATTTCTCATTGGTCAGTATATTAGTGTGGCTAATGTACGAGGGATATTCAATAAATAAGGTGAATTTTTCGGTATAAGAACTTCTAATACAGATACTTTTTTTTTCTTTTTTTTCAACATAGTCAACCAGCACTGTCACACATTTTTCCCATCTGTGCACAAGCTTCCGTATTCCCTCAGCGTAAAAATCTTTGGACTGATGTCTCAGCCAGTCGCTCACAACACTTTTGACTTCATCGTCACTTTTAAACTTTGTGCCTCTCGTGAACGCTTTCAAGGGACCAAACAGGTGAAAGTCTGAAGGGGCAAGGTCTGGGCTGTAAGGGAGATGAGGGAGCAGTTCCCAGCTCAGCTCGTTGATGGACTGCACCGTTTGGGCTGCTGTGTGAGGCCTTGCGTTGTCATGATGCAAGATGACTCCTTCTGACTGATGACCCCTGCGTTTGTCCCAACAGATAAGCTCAAAGTCCTTGCAATGTCATCCACTGTCACCCTTCTGTCAGACTGAATGAAATCATTGACTGATTCGATCACCTCAGGAGACCTCACTTCTGTAGGCCTCCCAGTCCTGTCTTCATCCTCAACACTGCTTTGTCCTTCTTTAAACAATTTAGCCCACTTGTAGACATTTTTGGGGGTGAAACATGTGGCACCATACACAGTTGACATTCTCCTATGAATTTCAACTGGTTTGCACCCTTCAACAACCAAAAACTTGATAACTGACCGCTGTTCAATCCTGGAGCATCCTTCTTGGTCGGCCATCTTTGTTAATCGCCAAAACTCTCAAAGATATTCTTTTTAATCTGCAAAAGAAATTAAATCCATGTGAAAAAGAAGTAAAACAAAAAAAATAAAAATAAAAAAGAGTAAGCTTCTATCTGTATTAGAAGTCCTTATACCAAAAAATTTACCTTATTTATTGAATGACCCACGTATAAATTGGTAATTATAAAAAATCAGTTTTCAATTACTATGGTGAAACTGAAGAATGTTTTACTGCACTAATCAAGTATTATGTATGTACTAATTGAATTTTAGTATATAAAACTTTTAGTGCACTAATCAAAAATGCGTCAATCGAGGGATTAATTTTTACATAAACTGTCTGGCCCTCAAAAGAATGTGTACTAAAAAAAAAAATATTTACATTAGTCAGACTATTGTCCTCATCTTTGTCGCCATATTTGTCACAGTGTTTCGGCCGTTGTACGCTCCGGCCTTCTTCAGGTGGTTGGAATTTCGAACTGAACCCTTTATTTCGATCACTGGGGTAGACTGTTCTAGTTCTAGAACAGTCTACCCCAGTGATCTAGTTCTAGAACAGTCTACCCCAGTGATCGAAATAAAGGGTTCAGTTCGAAATTCCAACCACCAGAAGAAGGCCGGAGCGTACAACGGCCGAAACGTTGTGACAAATATGGCGACAAAGATGAGGACAATAGTTCAACTAATGTAAATACTGCAAAAAAAACAACCTAGCTAGATGATTAAACATGTTGGGGAATGGGCCCAGTGTGAGATAGCATGTGTTTTGGTTAAACATGTTAGTTGCGTGTTGATAGGGCTGTTCCCCAACATATTTGGTGACCCCGACGTGAAAAACCAATGAATGCCTGTTGATTATTTGTAAGTATTATGTTGGTAAAAATGTAACAGGAAGAGTGCATTTCCTAGCAGAGGGTAAACTGGTTGTTGTGGACGAGTCTACAAACATTTATTCATTCAAGACTAACATTTTTAAAGTAGTAAAAATATTTTTTTTATATTTAAGGTAATATTTGTAAGTAAAAGTGCTCAATACTAATGAATAAAGCATTATTAACCCACCGAGCCCTGCATTCCTGAACAATTTTAACCCTTCTGCCTGAGCTCCTGAGTCAAAATTCGCAAATAATTGATATGTAATGTTTCAGGGTAGATATAAAAATAGTTGTAAGTATTTACCCACTGTTCTATCGGTAGCTGAGCATTAAGTCAGTTTTCTCTACTATTGTTCAACTGGTAGCTGGGCATTACGTCATTTTTCTCTATCACTGGTAGTGTGGCGGTCAGGGATCAAAGGGTTAATAAATAATAAATTAATAAAAGTCAACAACTAAAAAATGTTCAAAAAACTTATCTTCCCGACTCAATGTTCTGCAAAAGGTTTGTATTCATCAATGAGGGAAGTATTTGAAATATTTAAAATAAATTATTAAACATAATATTTAATAGTGATTTTCCAAGCGTAGCTTAGATGTGGCACAAGGCCGAAAGTATGGGGCACCCTATGAGGATCGAACTCACTACTCAGTCATAATTTTTCTATCAAAACAAGCTTGTTAACTATTACACCACCTCAAGGTTCCTTTAAAATTATATTCCAAATGTAGCTTAGATGTGGCACAATGCTGAAATTATGGGGCACCCAGTGAGGATCGAAATCATTCGTAATTGTTCTAGTGAGACAAGTTTGCTAAGTATTACGATATTTATTTCTGTGAAATATACAGAAAATGTGGCACAAGGCCTAAAAAGGGGAATGGGGAAAAGGACGGTCATCATCTGTCATAATTTTAAACTTAGCTAGCCACAAGCACTGACCCAAACATACAAACAATATTCCTAGCACCAAAACAACACATTCTTACTAAACCCTCTAACTACATTCACCATAATACCTCATTGTCTCAATGAAAAAACCTAAATAGTCTCCATATGGAAAATCCTCATATGTGGGGGGGGGGGATAAAACAACAAATTAAAAAGATCCCCAATGAGTATATACAATACGAATAAATCTACAAGAAATTAAACAAAATCATTGTTAGTAATAAAACCCTCCACAATACTTAAATGTGGCAGAAACATCAGTTCACTGGACAAAATCAATGCGGGTCTATAAAAATATAAAAAAACATTCATTCATTCCATAGTACTCACACAGACACGCACTCATCCAGACACGACAACAAAAAAAACAAAAACACATATAGGTGAAAAAACAAAAAGTGCCCCGCATCCACCAGAGAACTGACATCACTGACCACCTAACGAGGGACGGGATGGGGAATTAAACTAAAGAAAAAATAGGGACAAAAATAAAAGGGGCCAATGAGCAAACACACCCTAGCTCAGTTTACTGGAAAAGGGAAAAACTAAAGATTCAAAAAAAAGAAAAACCTACACTAACCTAATTTCAGGATGGGTTGCCCAAGTTCAACCCAGGAAGAACAATATCTGGATGCCTAACTGGCATCAAAATGCCACTCTAGGTCAGCCCCTTTTACTCGGCACAACCATGCAAGAGTCATCCACTGTTTGTATTTTCCAAGCGTAGCACAAGGCCGAAAGTATGGGGCACCCAGGAAGGATCGAACTCACTACTCAGTTATAATTGTTCTAGCGAGGCAAGCTTGTTAACCATTATACCATCTCGAGGTGCCCTAAAATGATTTTCTAAACGTAGCTTAGATGTGGCACAAAGCTGAAAGTATGGGGCACCTAGTGAGGATTGAACTCATTTTTCAGTTGTAACTGATCTTGCAAGACAAGCTTGCTAAGCATTACACTGCGCCGAGGTGCCCCAATATAATATTTCATATAAAAAATAAAATAATATCCTTTCCTTCTCTTGCTCCAACCTCTATTGTGGCAAACTGATTATTACATAGACTGATGACGTCACTCACAGGATGGTCACGTGAAAGGCACAGTGAAAAGAAAGCCTAAGCGCCATATTCAATTTTCTTTACTTCGTTTGACGTCCGTTTATTCAAAGGTAAGTTTGTTTTTTTGCTGTTTGTTCTATCTTTCAATCAAATATGACAGTAAAGAAAATATAGTTGAAAGTATCCAGCCATTAGACCGCTCTTCAAAGTAATTCGCTTGGAACCTCAAAAACACGCTTGCAATATCCAAATATCTGTTCTGTTTTTGTTTACCTGTTACCAAATTTCCAGAGAGTACGACTGAAAACCAGAAAAAAAAAACCCGTTTCGATTGAAAGACTTGATTTAAAAGTTAAAAAAAAAAAAATTTTTAAAACACTGAAAATTTATAGTATAAGAATTCTTCCACCCCACTTATTCTATTTTCGTGTGTTTGTCTTTCATTATTGGCAAGAGGCGTGCCTTAAAGCTTGATTTTTGTACAGAGTGTTCGGAAAGTCACTAGGCACTTTTTTTTTATTTTATTGACAGACATGTTTCAATATAGAATACATTATATAACAATATGAATGAAAATTATATAAACAATATTGAAAGTAACGCCCGTTATCAATCAATACAGACTTGGATCTTCCTTATTTTGT
Source organism: Acanthosepion esculentum (assembly GCA_964036315.1). NCBI lineage: Eukaryota > Metazoa > Mollusca > Cephalopoda > Sepiida > Sepiidae > Acanthosepion > Acanthosepion esculentum. The sequence continues at coordinate 50,605,761 of OZ038519.1, read as the reverse complement.
TTCTGAACACCGCCATCAATTGCTCGATTGAAATAGACTGCAATGAAAGGTGTTTAGTTTAATTTATGGATGCTTTTCAAGTCATCCAGTATGTGCGGACGATCCCCATACATTGTAGATTTTGATGCTCCCCCATAGATAAAGAAAAAGGGCGCTATTGCACTTTCGTCCCCCGCCCCCCGTTGCTTAGGGTAGAGGGTATAACATTGATTTTTTTTTGTTTCTCAAGATTTATATTTTAACTTAAATTTAAATATAATAAACAATAACAAACATAATTGTTTCCAGACTGTTGTACCTGGAGCAACCCATTGCTGAATGACAGGAAGCAACGGGGGTTCGAGTGTAATAGCCCCCCCCCCCCAAATAATACGTTTGTTGGTATAAATCTAGCGAGCGTGGGTGGGGGCATACGTTTTTGGAAATAACACGTTCTGCAAAGATTTTCTCCAAAAACTTTATAGATCTGTGAGATGTGTAGGCAGTAGCACCGTCCTGTTGAAACCATGAGTAATTGATTTCCTCACTTATCATCTGACCAATGAAGGTGGGAATAATCTCTCATCAATAGCGCTCGCTGTTTGTTTTTATAAAGAAAATCGGGCCAACAATTCGACGTCTGGAAATAGCAACCTTGACATCAACTAGGTGTTCAATGCAAATTGAGGATTATTGGAGGACCACAATCCAGTTTTTTGCGAATTATAACGCAACCTGACAGATGGAACGATGCTTCGTTGTAAAAAAAAAAAAAAATCCACACCCAACACATTATTCTCTTCGATAAATTAGTTGGAACCATTTGCAATAACGTAGTCGCTTTTCATAATCGGTTACTTTCACTTTTTGTACCACCATTACTTTGTATGGGAAGCCCGGAAACGTAATTTGCAGATTAAGTCCCTGGAAACCAATTGTAATGAAAGTTTTCATTCTGGTGTGAAATTGCCTGATTAATTCCCAAATAACAATAAAATGTTGAAGAAAATCGTTTACGAATTATCGACAATATAAGTTGAGCCTTATTCACGTCTAGCCTGGCTACCATTATGTTTTACCTCGAGTAATAATGCGCGGAAGCTTACTGAATTAACTGCCTTTTTACTGACCTTCTTACTAGTTTTGATTACTACGCAATTCGCGAAATTTAATTTAAAATTTGCGATTGCACAGTAATCAAGATTGAGTGCAGAATTAATTTCAACTTCATCCACTGCAACGCGAATTAGTCCGCACTTTTATTGTCGATAACTCCAAAACGGTAAATTTTTATCAATTTCTTTGTTATTTTCGAATTAAGCAAACACCAAAATGGAACTATTCGGGAAATTGGGCGCGGGGCTTGAACTGCAAATTACCTTTAGGTTCCGAGTTAAAATTAGTTCTTTCACCCATCAAGACAAGCGAAGCTCAGAGAAACATATGTAAACAAAGCCAAGGCTGTAACCGCAATGCGATTGAGGCCAAACTTATATTGTCCATAACTCCTAAACGGTTTTCTTCTGCAAACTTTTATTGTTATTTTCATTACAACTGGTTTCCAGGGCTTAATTTGCAAATTTACCATTTAAAAATTTTTTTTTTGTCTGACGACCTGATGTGCAGTTCCAAGACCATTATCATGTCGTACTCGGTACTCGTAAAGCGATGACAAGTGTTTTTTTTTTTCAAATGCTGTTTTTTTTATAGTAAATTTTTCTTTTTAAATAAAAAAGAAATTAAATAATAAAATAAAGGTTTTCTTTTAACTTAAAAATAAAACACATTAAATTAATGCACAAAGTTTACACGAACTTTGAAAAATAGCACGATTATTTACAAAATAAAAAGAAATACTCCTTCCTAGCATTTTTTTTTATTTTGTAAATAAAAAATCATGCTCTTTCCAAAGTTTGCGCATTAATTATTATTATGTTTCTAGCATTTTTTTTTATTTTGTAGATAATCATGCACTTTACAAAATAAAATTACAAAATTAAAAAAAAAGGCTAGAAACGAAATAATAATTAATGCGCAAATTTTGGTCATTAATTATTTCCTTTCTAGCATTTTATTTTGTAAATATTCATGCTCTTTACAAAGTTTGCTCATTAATTGTTAAAAAACAACACTTGTCATCATCACTTTACGACATAACTTAGATGCGCAGTAATTTTAGATGAGTAAGTTCAGTCACGAGCAGTAAAATGGCCCTTAATTAAGCCTCCACGCGCAAAAAAATGTTCCGCACTGAATGTAGTAATGGCCGACGGCTGAACGCGACAGTTCGAACTTTTATTGTCAATAACTCCAAAACAGTAGGTTCTATCAAAATTTAATTGTTATTTCGAGTTCAGCATGTACATTTACACGGAATTATGACGTTTGGGAAAATTTTAAGAGATATTTAGCGCGTGGGCGTTTTGATAGTTAAAAAGCAAATTTACCTAAATCTGTATCTAACACCTTTTCAAAATATGTGTCCAACAAGAAATACCTTTGGTTTTAAAACCATATTGGGGTGAAATCTGAAATATAAAAAAATGATTAAGAAAGATCACAGTAACTTTGCGAACACCATGTACTTTTGAATCGTTATTCTTTTGTACTGACAATTTTTGGCACTTGTCTTACTTTGTATTTTCAAAATCAATTTCTGAAACAGGCTCATCACCAGAGTGTTTTCAGATGAGTGGGGCCACTTTTAAATTGGTATCAACAAGTAAGAATTTGCACACTAGGATTTAGTTCCCCACAGAAAGAAGGAAATGGTTTTCGTTGGTGGCTGATAACCACTTCTGCGGATGAGAGCACGTGAAATAGTGTTTTTTTTTAGTAACTTAAGCAATTTAAATTTATTTTATTTTATTCTTGGGGGTGGGGTGAGGGACAGTTTTTTTTTTCTTTTATCAGCTGTCCTTGCGTACGTACTTAACTGATTCGTACATTTTTATATGTATTCATAATGAAATTTATTTAAATGATAGCTTTGAAGTTGTGGGTGGGTCCCTTTGTCTCCTGACAACAAACCCAGTTTGCCATTGGCATCAGAGGTGGGGGTTGAGGATGATACGTAGGTTGAAAGGCTTCTCTGTCCTTATATAGCATTTTATTTTAATAGTATAAGTTATATCAATTCAAAGACTATAAAGAAGTGGTATTTGTAGAAAGAAATCAATCCTTATCTACTCCCTGAAAAGACATAGCATGAAAAACTAAACAATCGTTTGTGCTCACTAGATGATTGTGCTAAAAATTGCTTCTGCATCAACAATTCCTTATGGAATTTAAAAGTGGTGTGTTTTGGTGTGCGTGCATATTCAAATATAAAAATGAATACAGAAGCAACAAAAACTTGAGTTTCTACTACGGAGAGTTTATTTTTATTTATTTAATTATTTATTTTTTTTAATAGTGATTACTTTATGGTATTGATTCCCAACGTGGAGCGTGTGGTAATATTTTGGTGGGGCATGAGTAGGATGTGCACCCTTCAGCTTACCAACGTGAGCTCAAATTTCATTTTGCATTATTATTTCGCAATTAAAATGATCAAAGTATATTACAGAATAAGCTTTCATTCAAATATTTTATATTTCTGCCTTTCAGTTCTCTATATATTGGAACTACAGTGTAACCCGGATATAAGATAAACCCGGATATAAGAGATTTTCTCTGGTCCCAAATTAGAGCCATACTTACCTAAACAAAATAGACCAAACCCGGATATAAGAGAAACTCGGATATAAGAAACCAGGATATAAGAGACTTCTTCTCCGGTCCCGACAACTCTCTTATATCCGGGTTACACTGTATATATATTTTTTAACTTTTTTTCTCTTTCATGGACGCCATGGTCTTTGGAGGCTTGTTTAGAGACCAAGTTAATGGCCTTTTAAGCTTCCTTCACGTGAATTGCAGTGGAATTTTTAATATGTAAGGGTTAAATATTAGAGGAGGGCATCAGAATTTTAGAAATACCAAAGTGGGGCATAGCCCAAAATTGGTTGGGAACCACTGCTGTATACAAAGTTCACAATGTCTCTTGGGTATGTCAGTTTTCTTTTTCTGGTACTGAAGTAAGTTAGGGTAAGTAAGGATAATGTTTAAAATATTCGAGTTAAAGTCAGCTTTGATATGAGTTGGAGCATCTGATGTTTACTTTATGAGTATAGCTGCAAAATACGTCCAACAAACGATCTCTGTGTTAGAAAGAGAAAGGTTCTGTCCTTTACAGAAATGTGCTTCATAAAATTGTCCAGATAACCAAAAAGACTTTCCAGTTCTTTGATTACTATCATGGGAAAATGTATTTAAAAAAAAAAAATTGTATTTATTATTTTATTTATTGATTTTTTTTTTTTTTTTTAATTTTTTCCACCCACAAGCTTTTTAATGGAGAGCAACATGTATCATTCCAAATTGATCTCATCAAATTTCTTAATCTTGTTTTATGATCTTTATCTTTGAAAATATCTTTTCACATTGGACTTGGGTAACTGATAGTGTGCAAATAACTTTATAAAGTTTTTATTCCATTTTATTACTAAAACAGTTATCTGTGTGTTTCTTTATTGCATTTTTATTTGATATAGGGAGCCAACTCTATCGGGTCCACTTGCAATTGGGGAAGCAGACATTCTGGCCTGTTCGCCACTGGATGTTTTTGTATTTTTTTGTCTTTTCCAAAAGATATTTGAATTCCTTAACTGTTCTTGTGCTCACTGCTTCTTCAATTATTTCATTCCAACTATTTAGAATTATCTCTGAAAAATAGGTACTTCCACTTTTTTTGTGAGAAAACAGCATAGCGTAATGAAAAAGGCCATAAACTTAATAAAAATAAAGTATTATCGTCAAAGTGTTTATTATTAAGTATAATTAAGATGAATGACCAAAGTATTTTTTAATTGTTTTTTGAAATTTTTTAACCCTTTCTAAAACGTTCAAAATTTTAGTTAAAATCTTGTTTTGTTTGCATCATCGCAGTGGCTTAATAATAACATTAACTTTTTTGTGCTTTTTTCCGTTGAAAACACATTGATTTGGAAATTCTTGTAAAAAATCAAATAATTGTCCGATTTTAATGAAATTTTCAGGACTTATTCACAAATGAATGAAATTATTTTTTAAATTTTTTTTTAGAAAATTTTAAATTTTTTTTTTTTTTTTTTTTTTACATATGTTACCGCCAACTTACTTAATTTCATGAAATTTTGCAAAATACATTTCTATTTCCTGAATTTTTTTATTCGTTAAAAGTAGGATTTCTTGGAGAATCTAAATAGCCTAATCTTTTTTTTTTTTTTTTTTTTTCCAAACTTGCACTATTCTAACTGAAAATCTGCTCTGAATTGAAAAATAATGAATCCAATGAAATTATTTAATTAGAAAAGCTTTTAATTGCTTTTGTAAATAAGTTATATTAAGGACATTATTGTATGAAGAATTAAAATTTTTCTGATGAATAGTGGCTTTTTACAAGATTTTTTTTTTTTTAAATTTTAATTATAATAATTTATAATAGTTTGAAATCGTGTAAAATTTTGTATTGCACTATTTTCTGGATGTGATATAGTAACTAAGTGGAAATGAAATTTATGAATCCAAAATTGAAAAAGATCAATACACATAGGCTACTCTATTTTTAATATAATTTTTTATTTTTTTTACTTAATTTGTTCCCTATTTTCATTTATGAAAGTCTAAATGTGACCTTATTATGAAAAGGTCATATGATCTAAGAGTTGTCTTTTTACAGAGGAATTAATTTAAGAAAATTTTGTATTTAAAAAAGATTTTATTTTTACATCAAGCATCTTTGAAAGGTAAATAAAAGTTAATAAATTATTAGATAATTGCAGAAAATGTTCATTTGTAAAAATTACTAGGTAGTTAACCCCCCCCCCCCAAAATGTGTTCACTTAGATTTCTTAAATTTTGTATCAATTCTAGCCAGCCATGCTAGCTGTCATTGATTTGTCATTCATCAACCATCCATTATCACCTCAGATAAGCTATGATAAGCAGGACCAATCATTAAATAAATGGTTGTATATTTTTTATGCTATAATTAAGTAATATTTATTTCAAATCAGATTAATTTAACTTTAAATTTTCTAATTTTACTCAATGTGTCAGAAATATATTTTTATTTTTATTTATTTTTTTTTTTTGAAAGAATTTTAAAATCAATAATTTTTTGTTTACAAATTTCTTAAAATTAAAATCTTAAGTTAAAATTAAATTTGATATTCCAATCTATATAATTTCTGTCTGAAATACACCAGAATATTTTACTTACTGAAAATAATAAATTTAATCATTTAGCTTTCAATTAAAGCTAAAATGAAATCTTCAAGAATGGTTTTTCTTTTTTAAAAATTAATTTTAAACTTTAGGTATTGAAAATTTATGCTAGAATAGTGGAGGTACCTACTGAAAAGTAATGGTAATGAACATTACATTTATTAGTGTCCTTGACTATTGTTTTACTGCGTCCTTTTCTGCTAATAGTAGGTGCCACTATAGTGGTGTGAGGCTTAGGGGTTAAAATGAACAGATGATTTACCCAAGCCATGAAGATTAATAAAGAATGATAATGACTAGGAAACATGGGTAATTTTGACAAAGCAAGATAAGGATTTTACTCACAGATTTATCGACTTGGAGTTGTCGGTAACTAGTTCTAGGAAAAAAGTAAATGTTCATACAACAGATTAAAGTAACTAACACAAAATAATATTAAAAAAGCTAAGAGTTTGTTGCTCACCGAAGGGATATATGGTTTGTATACTTTCAAAAGTAGATGAAGAGAGATAACATGAAATACTTGGTTGTCTTGGATTGTTGAGAAAAAAATTCTTTGAAGTCCTGCAGGCTAGTTAGAGGCCGATAATATAATTGCCGAGTAATTTTATGCTAACAAGCACTGCAACACTGGTTGCAAGGAACTGAAACAAAACCTTTCACATGGCTTCAAACACACTTTTCTGATTAATTTAATTTTTCTCCTCATTTTATATTAAAGAATTTTGCATAGGCTTGCTACTTTTTCTTCTTAGTTAACCAGCTAATTTCTGCAAAAGCAAAGTTTTTATTGGTCTGAAAACAATTTTGCCTAGACTTGCAAATTCTTTTCCTCCTCCTTCTTCAGCTCACTGGTTAATTTCTATGAAAGGTAAAAATTTTATATATGCTTGCAAATTTCTTTCCTTTTTCTTGTTCAGTACTCCGAATATAACGGGAATGGGTGAAGGGAATTATTTTAAACCCACTACACCACCACCACGGACTTTATAAAAAAAACACCTGGAAAATGCATTTTAAATAATTTAAATACCTTCTCTGAATTTAAATTCTAGTTCTATTTGAAATCTAATTGTTTAAAGTTAATCCAAATTAAAAGAAAAATTAATTTCCATATATAAACTTTTTTTTAGGCATTTTTAAAACCCTAGCATGTTTTGCCATCACTCATTTAGCCCCATTGTATATGAAAAATGTAAACAAATTCAGAATTTTCTTTAAAATCCTGTATTTGTTTTAGAGATATTTTTGAGGCTATTAGTAAATTTTAGGATTAATTAACTGAACTTTCTAAAAGATACATTTACTTTTTACTTAAAACAGAGAGTTTTATTTATGCATGATAGCCTGTGAAATCAAAGAACAATGTAGAAAGACTGCACCTGTCGTCCAAAAACAACGCGGGGAAAAATAAAATAAATAAATAAAACAAGACCAACAGTGCAATAATCAATATTTATGTTTAAAATAAGTTTTTTTTATTTAACCCTATCTATCTATCTATCTATCTATCTATCTATCTATCTATCTATCTATCTATCTATCTATCTATCTATCTATATATATATATATATATATAAGGCAGGATGTGTGTGTATGTGTGTAACGAATGCATGGCTGCAATTTTCGACGGATTTGCACCAAAATTTACATACACATACTCCAAGTTAGCGGGAAGGCCAAGACTGACTTTGCATTTCCCAACTCCATTGATAGTGGAAATAATCAATTTTTTTCATGCTTCTACGGTAGTTTTCATGTAGTTTGCGGCCCTTTTCTACTGGCCAGAGAGCCTATAGCTGGCTGCCACAAATAGGCAGAAAGATTCTATTGGCCAGCGTGAGAGCCAACAGCTGACTGACACGAATGTTAACTAGCATGCTAGCATGCCAAAAAAATCGATAGCTGCATTCGTCACAAGTGGGAAAAATTTAAATTTGCATGGCACTTTACTCCAATTGACTCATTCGCTTGCTTAAACTCAACGTTGATTCTGATTCCGCAGAACTGGGTTGGGTGTGAAAAAGTATTTGTTAACATTCTTTTTTCATTCGGTTTTTCCAGTTATGAGTCCTTTTTTAAAGCTGATTGTTTTGTGTTCATTTTGTTTAGTTCTTTTTTTGTAACAGATTTAATGTTTAGTATAGAGCTTAGAAAAAATTTGCAGTGTGAGATAGGCAAGAAGTAAGGCATGTAGCAACATCAGCACGGCAAAGGGTGCTCCTTTAAAGGCAAGGAAGGGCAAAAATAATTCAAGTCAAGTGATAGCGATTGCTGTATGAGTCGTACGATTTTTGAATCAAGTACGGGCAACGCCGGGCCATGCTGCTAGTAACCAATATAATTTTTATTGTATACACTTTTATTAAACTCAGTATAATAATTACTTCCCATACTAATTGAGCAGAAGATATGAAATTAGATTAATATCATAATACTCATCCAATATTGAATAGTAGTCAGTCAAAGCGAGATATTAGAATTATTTACTTTTTGTACATCCATACCAAAAAAAAAAAATCCAACAGTTGCTAAAAAGGAAAAAATACAATTCTTTTAAAGGTTCACACTCAGATATTAAACTTTACAATTTTAAAAATTTTCAAACATGTTTTTATTTAATAAAATAAACACTTTTGATGGATAGCAATGGGATTAATTTCAAAATTTCACTGAAAAATTAAATCTAATTTAAAAAAAAATATTTAGTCTTATTTCTCGAATATGAAAAAGCACAAATTCTCAAAATAAATCATTTTTTGAGTTGAATTGTTTTGGGCAAGATGTTTGCCGAATTTTCCATATGTTCACACTCAATATTGCAATATTTTTTAATTTTTTTACTGAAATAACTCCAGAGATTTTTTTTTTTTTTTATACAACTGTGAATTATTTGGATGAACACCTCTCACATTAAAAAGTATACAAGAGATATTAAATGGGTTATTGGGAATTTTGTTTGAAATGGATAATACCTTGACTTTGGCAAATATTTTAAAACTGGGTATCGATATTTTTTTTTTTTTTTTTTTGTTGCTTTCATTGTATGGAAAAGGTGTACGTTTTGGTGGTACTTACCTAGAATGCTTAACTTTTACTTAAAACAGAATGATAATGTTTTATTTACACTGGTAGCCAAAGGACTATAAAAACACTAACTTTAACCTTGTCTAAAAAAGTGTGTGAAAAAGTAAATATTGAACCAAGAAATATGGAAGACCGACAGTGTAATAATAATCAAGAATTTGTTGAAAAATAAATTTAACAAATTGTTTAAGATTATATTTTTTTTATTCTGTATGCTTTTATTAATCTTAGTTTAATGAATAAATTTGAAGGTATTAAGGTGCTACCTAAACAAATATAGCATTAAATGTAATTTTCATTAAATTGATGTGAGAGGAAAAACATTTATTCAAGGAGTAAATTTTAGAAAAATTACAATATAAAGTTTCTTATGCAAATGAGTTTCATTGTAATTCTGAAAATTTTCTTGGTTATGAGGAGAACAAATTATGCAGAAAGAAATAAGACTTATTTGTTTTTAAAATAATAAAAACTTAAAGTAACAATTTATTTTCAACTAGTGGAGTAAATATTCGTTATTCTTGTATACAAGAATTTGTAAATAAATGCAGGAAAACAGACACACATGAAAAACAAACATCCATAGAGATGAATTAGAAAACAGTGATTTCAAGACAAAAATCTGAAGGCGAGATATAAAATTAGATTAATTCATAATACTTTTCTGATATTGAATAATAGTCAGTCTAAGTGTAATATCAGAATTATGTCCTTTTTGTGCATCCATAGTAAAAATCTAACAATTGTTAAAAAGGAAAAAAATAAAATTCTCTTAAAGGTTTATTCAAAAATGACATTAGATATTAGATTTTTAATCTTCAAAAATGTCTTTATTTAATAAAATAACCTCTTGTGACAGAGTCGCAGGATGAATTTCAAAATCTCACGAGCCATCTTTTTTAAAATAGTGTAATTTTTTTTGTCTAGTGTGAAAGAAAATGTTTTATTAAATTATGCAAGCATGAATTCTCACTAATTATGTTTTGTTTTATTGACTTATTTTTGATAAGATGTGGGCCAAATTTACTGTATATTCATACTTGGTACTGCATAAATTTTTTATTTACTGAAATATCTTTAGTAATTTTTCTTTATATAACTGTAAAATTGAATGAACTGCCTCTCCTCCAAATTAAAAAGTATGCTATTGAAAAGGGAGTGTGAAACATACCCTTCTCTCAAAATTTTCTCCAAAGTTTTATTTTTTGATAAAAAAACAAAACAAACTATTCAGTAAAAAATTAATTCATTTTTGGGTTATCCCACTTGACTTTGCTAAAAGACCATCACTAGAAGGCACTCTTTAAGCCTATCAAAAGGGATGCATTTCTCTCTCCAGCTTTGTTTTTACAGTTTACATCTTTGTCCTTAAGATGTAGTCACAGTTGGGTAAAGTGTCTTCCACTAGGTCATATTCATTAAATGGCCTTCTTGAATTTTGTTCACACACACAGACATTCTTATTTTAAAGGGTGTTCCAATAACTTGGATCGATTTTAAATGTGAATTACTTTTAAGCATCTAATGATTTTTTTTTTCTTTTTCCTTCAGATTTAACAACTTATGTCTTTGGCAATTTCAATCATGGAAAGATTAACAATCAAACAACGTGTTAAAGTTATCGAAACCTATTATGACATTGACGTTCAAACAGAAATGCATTCTGTGCACTTTGTGATTTTTTTTTTTTTTTTTTTGTCAACATAATCGACCAACCAAGAGTGCAATTGGAAATGATGTAACTGTGTTGTGGAGAGGTTCAATTCCTGTGTACAATGACGAATAGAGGTGTCTGGATTTTTGGCCACATTCTTGTGCACTGCACCAATGTTTTTGGCTCACTGGCGTAAATGAACATGCAATGGTGTTTTCACGTCTGCCACTGACCCAGTTTGTTTGAATTTACAAACAGTTTTTCCAATTGCACTCTTGAAAATTTAACACGTTGTTTGATTGTTAATCTCTCCATTGTGGAAACTGCCGAAGACTTGAGTTGTTAAATCTAAAAGAAAAAAAATCATGAGACACTTTAACTTAATTCACATTTGAAATTGGTCCAAGTTATTGGAACACCCTTTATTTAGTTTCATGTTTTTTTTTCTTTTGTCAAATGTAATTCCTTGTGTAAATACATGCATTGTCATTTGTTTTATATTTGTTCTGTGTTGCTCATCTTTTACCTGGATTCTTATTGAATCTGCCAGTATTGTTTGTGGGATAAATTTTCCAGGAGCTGTAAATATTTATTATCCAATGTGTTGATTACCGCAGCATAATAGTGATTAAATATTTACCCAATCCTGAAAACACCCCATAACACATTAATGAATTTGTACTGAAAATTTTGTTTGAATTTGGTAATTCCCTGATTTATGGAAAATATTTTAAAACAAGTTTACCTATAAAGTTCTATTATAATTGTTTCTTCCCACATACTTTTCACCTGTAGAACTCTTTCAGCTTTCTTGCCTATGAACTACAATCATGTTAAAGAACTTAGGAGGAACAGGAAACAGGACTGAGGAGGAGTGTGAACTGGATGATAGATGAACCTATCTACTCCTATTGAGAAAACTAAAAATAAATAGTATAAATCTCAGAGCTTAGGTGGAGATATTAAAAGTATAAAGTTCCTAAACAGGAAGCAAGGGATAAACCTCTACTCCTGTTCAAAAGATTGGAGAGGAGTTTGAATGTAAATAGGGTAAATAACATATTTCTTTGTTTTTAAGGACATTTAGATATCACTGTTTACATTATTTGGACTATTGTCCTCATCTTTGTTGCCATATTTATCACAACGTTTCGGCCATTGTATGCTCCGGCCTTCTTCAGGTGGTTGGAATGTCGAACTGAACCCTTTATTTCGTTCACTGGGGTAGATTTTTCTAGTTCCACGTGCCACGTCTAATGGATGTCAGTTATCAGTTATCTCCTGTTAATTCCTCTCTCCAAGTTCTCCTCCGCCTTAACCAGGTATTGAACTCACACTCTTTGGGTCCTGTCACTGGATCTAACTAATGCCTTTATCCACTGAGCCATGTGTCCTCTCATTTGTTGAATTTAAACACAAAACATCTCAGAATGAATGAAAATAAATCTTAAAAATAAAATTATCAATGATCTTTCTCACAACTCAAAAAAAGTACATTATTTACATTATTTGGACTATTGTCCTCATCTTTGTTGCCATATTTATCACAACGTTTCGGCCGTTGTATGCTCCGGCCTTCTTCAGGTGGTTGGAATGTTAAACTGAACCCTTTATTTCACTCGCTAGAGTAGACTGTTCTAGTTCCACATGCCATGTCTAATGGATGTCAATTATCAGTTATCTCCTGTTAATTCCCCTCTCCAAGTTCTCCACCGCCTTAACCAGATATTGAACTCGCGCTCTTTGGGTCCTGTCACTGGATCTAACTAACGCCTTTATCCACTGTGCCATGTGTCGTTATATCACTTTATAATTTGTTTAGTTTCTGAAAATTAAAAAGTTAACAATGTCTCTATAATCAACAGATCTTTAGTTCTTCTCCACTCAAGATGAACAGTTGTATTTATACCAAAATTCCTTGTCTGGAACGTCTATTGATACTCTAACTTGCTCCAGACCCCAACTGGAGCTTGGATATATGATCCATTGTTAAAGATGCTGGAAAAATGGTCAGTTCATTGTACCATTCCAGAAAGTTCCTGATGCCATCTGTCATGCTTTATCTTTACAAGAGCAGGACCAGACCAAAAATGGAGCATTATTGCCATATCTGCATTGAAGCTGCCCAAGCATCATTTTCCAGAATTCAAAGAGTTTATGCCGCCTTGTGGGTGATGAATTAATTTTTGTCCTACTGTAACACCTCCTTGCAACAGGGTCATGTCCTTGGTTACTAGCACCAAATAACTACATCTACACTCAGTGGTTTAACCAAATCAACTCTGGTCCAAGCTGGTTCCTGGTTGCTTTGATCCATACTGTTTCTGTCCATGTTGTCTTCTTGATCTCGGAGCAGTGGATGATTGAAGGTCGTAGTCTCGTAGTGCTGGTCAAGCCATGGTGGGTGCTATATTAAGGAAAATAAATTTGTATATCATTGGTATTGTCGACCAGGTGTGGGAAGCCTGATTAGAGGCCCCAGACGGTGCTTTGTGACCCTTGTAATCTTAGCAACATTTGCTTCTTTCTACCTACATTTATATACATTACACATTAAACTAAACACAACTGACGATTAAAAGATGACAGATTTTCGCAGATTTTGACATCATTCTGGGGTTGTGATATTTTCTTGTGAATTCATGCTGAGTCTCAAAAAAACACGGAATATAAAATTCACTTTTTTTTTTATCCATAATGTTGAATGTGTTAAAACTATTCAACATTTTAACAAGAAAAATGAAGTTGATGTTAAAAAACTTCTGCAAAACGTTGATTTATTTAGGATGGAATGATCTATTATGACAGTCTCCAATTTGTATTTAGACACATTGTATTTATTTTCAATTTTTCTAGTTGAATTGTTCACCTATATTGTATATGATCCATTATTGTAGATAATTAGGTTACAATAAAATTTGTATTTTATGAGTACTACCTCATGAAAATTGAGATGTATTAGTGTGTTTTTTTTTTTTTTTTTGTTTTTTTTTTTTTTTAAGAGTGCATACTCGGATTTCAGTGCTAAGTCAATGTTTTCAGTAAGTTAGTGTTAACTAATTGATGTTGGTAATTTTTTTTTTTTTTAGGATATATTTCTGATTAAATATACAATGAGTATTTCAGCCTGTTTTTAGAAATATTTACATTTCAAACCTCTTGTCCAAAAATGTTATTTTCCTTTTTATTTACTTTGGCCAATTCCCCATCTCGGTATACTGTCTTCAATTGTCGCAATCCATCATAGCTATTTTGAGTTTACCCAGATTTTTAATGCCAGTATTTTGTATATCTGCTAACATTATGGTTTTCCAACCCCTGTTCTTTTTTTTTCTCTCGACAGTTGTCATAAAATGAGTCTTGATACAGTTTCTTCTGGGTGACATAAGCAATGTCCAGTAAGCTTCGTCTGTCTGGATGCTGTCTTTGAGACTGAGGTTAGCTTTGAATAGAGTTACCTGTCCATTAATTTAGCACTACAGCGATACTTAAGATGAACAGCTGGGGCACCAGACCAGATATGCACAGATGAATGTTAGTTTTTCTTATCAGAGTCCATCCTACAAATCTATCTGGCATGACACTGTCAACTTTCCTTGCAGCAGATGCAACTATTGATTCAATGTAGTTGTTCCACTTCAAGCCTTTCGAAAGTGTAAGGCCAAGATGACACAGTGAGACACTCTCCTGGAGTCTAGCATCAACCATGCTAATGGTGGGCAGGAGATTATCTTTGGGGTGGTTAAATGAGTTTCATTTTGGAGGTATTAAAATTTACAAGCAATTTCCTACCCCAGTTAACCACTGATTGAAGGTCCTTTTTGAGAGCAGCAGCCAGGTTGACTTTGTCGGTGCTGCTGGATTTACTATTGAGACAGGAGTAAATGGTAGTGTCATCTGTGTAGATGCCTACTTCGGAGTTGATGACATTCGGAAGATTATTGCAGATCAGAAACCATGTAGAACCCAGGAAAGAGTGTTGGGGGGGAACCTCCGCATTCATAAAAGATCTGGAAGTGTACCTGTTCAGAACAACCTTCATTTCACAATTTGAAAGGAATGATTGGATTAAATCAAATAGTTGTCCTTTTATACCATAGCCCTGAAGCTTATGCAGAAGACCAGCATGCCAAAACCTGTCAAACATCTTTGAGATATTTAGAGCCACATCTTGAGCTTTGCTGTTCTTATCAAGAACATGATATATATATTCTGTTATGGCCATAAGCACATCTGCGGAAGATCAGGTAAAGTGGAATCCATATTGTTTGCAGAGAGGTAAAATGCTTAACCACTTCAACATTGATTAAAATCTCAAAGACTTTGCTGAAAAGTGGTAGGAGACTAATAGGGGTCAGAAGGTTCTCCAGAGTTCTTAAAAACAGGGACTACAGACGAGGACTTCCAATAAGCTGGAAAGCAAGAAGCATGCAGGCAATAGTCATGTAGCTTGTAGAGAACTGGGGCCAGCTCAAGAGCATATTTCTTTAGGACAACAGCTGGTATTCCATCATTTAATTTATAAATGATGTCTAAGACCAGCAACAAGGTTATGCATATAACACTCATTGGAACATCAGTTCTAAGGGGGAAATCAGGTGTGGATACTCCAGATGAGTCAAGTGTTGAGTTGGATGAGAATTTCTGAGCAAAGCATTCAGCCTTTTCTATTGTGGATATCAGGACTTTGAATTGGTTGAATAGGGGAGGGATTGAGGATTTGCTGTTGTTCAGCACCCACCCTTGCACAGCCGCCAGTAATCTCTTGAACCGAACTTGCTAGATGCTAGATGCTGATTCATTCTGGCAGCAAACAGTAATTGGGCTTTATTGAGGACAGGCTTGCATTCATTCTGAGCAAAGAGACATTTATAGCAATTGGACTTGTTGGATTAGTACAGTCAGAAGAAATGATTCCTGTTGGCTATAGCAGCCGAGCAAGCAGGCAAGAACCAAGGAAATAAATGCAGTTTAACTTGGTATTTCCTAGCTGGAATGAAGGCATCAATACCGGCTTTCACCCAGGAGGAGGCCTCAGACACGCATTTCTGAATGGGGTGATTAAAACCACATTCCAATGAACGTCTCGAAGGAAATCATGGAATGAGTCCCAATCTACTCGTTGATAGCAGAAAGATATTCTGTTAGTAGGAGGGTCATTGAAAGGGGGGGAGCAGAAGGAGATGTTTACAGATACTACAGTGTGATCAGAATTGCCAGGAGGGCAGAGCTGCATAGTACAACAAGAGTTGGGATAGAGGTAAAACAGATTAAGAGAGGTGTTTCCATCAAGTCAACCATTTGCATAAGAGATTGATTGAGAGGTTTGGATGCCAGCAAGATCAGTGGCAGTGTGGTTGTTAAAGTCTCCAAACATGAATATGTTTGCAAACTGGTGGAGGGAGAAGGTCTTGTCTATATTATTGGAAATGCTATCTAACACGCAACAGTATTGAGAGTTAAGTAGAGACAGATTGAGATTCAAGAATGAGTGGTCTGGAGATTCAAGAATGAGTGGTCTGGAGATTCAAGAATGAGTGGTCTGGAGATTCAAGAATGAGTGGTCTGGAGATTCAAGAATGAGTGGTCTGGAGATTCAAGAATGAGTGGTCTGGAGATTCAAGAATGAGTGGTCTGGAGATTCAAGAATGAGTGGTCTGGAGATTCAAGAATGAGTGGTCTGGAGATTCAAGAATGAGTGGTCTGGAGATTCAAGAATGAGTGGTCTGGAGATTCAAGAGAGGGTTCCCTAGTCAGCAAGAGGTCTTTGTGGACATAAACTCTCAGGCCATGCATGTGGACTTCAGAGTCTATTCTGAGTAGAGGAAGATAACCAGGAATCAAGAAATCGGAAGGGATAGAAGAGTTGAGGTTAGTCTCACAGAAAGCTAGAATGTCCAGAGGCTTTTTGAAAAGGAATGATTCTACACTGCGGAATTTGGTACAACTACCGCGAATGTTGGAAAAGGAAAGGTTAAGGAATTTAGGTGATTTTTGTTGACTTGGTTTAGATTTATATGTTTGGTTGTTTATAGTTACGATGTGTTATATTGTTAAGGAGAAGGAGTAAGGTGGTGGTGGTAGTAGTAGTCTGTCATTTTATGTGATATAAGTAGAAGGGAAATGGTGCAGATGGCAACATAGTGTGGCCTCAGGGTTGCCCACCAGAGATACTTGCAGGGACACCCTTCCATGTGCAATATGGCACTGCAAGAATCTTGATATTATGCAACTGTTGATCAGAGCAGCCTCTCAAAGTGCTATGCAAGAGTTTGGGTTCCTAACTACCAGTTGGAAACATCAACCAGAAAACTGCCAACCTGGTACCCTCAGTATGAAGAGACGTTTCAACCAACCACACACATCACAAGAAATTCATGACGGCACTACTATTAAGGCTTATGAAGAGGAAAGAAACTAGAAACCCCTTCCTAAACAGGAAACAAGGAGTGAGCCTCTACTCCTGCCTAAGAGGAGGAGGAGAAGTATGGACCAGATGGTAGGAAAGCCTATCGATTTCTATTAAAAAATAATAAAACAAACAAATCTGGGTTTGACTTCCACATGCATTATTAAAGAGAATGATGAATGAAGCCATATCTGTGTGTGGGGATGATAAAAAAGAAATGTTAAGTTAACATGAAAACAAACATTGCATTCGAAAAAAGTGTGCAGTTGTCCATTATGATCGGCAAGATTCCTTTCATTGTAAATCGGCAATTCCATCCATTTGTCAGTTTTTTTTTTTTTTTTTTTTTTTTTTTAAGCGTATCACCCCAAGCAAGGCCGGTGGCCACTATCACGCATAGGGTTACAGAAGGGTTGGAGGAAGAGCAGATAGGAGTGGTAAAGGAAGGGATGTGGAGAAAGAGAAGGACGGAGGGGCGATCAAGGCAGGGGGGTTACGGAAGATATAGAGCGAGAGCAGATAGGAATGAAAGATGTCAGGAAGTGGAGAAGGGAAGTGGATGGATCAAGGCAATTGGAGATGACGATTGACGCTACACTTAAACCATTGGAGATTGTATTTGTCAGGGAAACAGTAATAGGGAAGGGAGTTCCATAGGCAAGATGTGCGAGACATGAAGCTATTGGAGTAGAAAAGACGTCTACATCTAACAGTTTCAACGGTGAAGGGGTGGGAACGGGACGCCAGCCTCGTAGGACGCTTAAATTCACGAGGCTTAGGGACAAGCGAAAGCAACTCCTCGGAGCAATTACCGTGGAAGTACTTGTAGAAAAGGCAGAGCGATGCAACATCGCGTCTGTGAGAGAGCGACTGCAGACGAGATGACAGATCAGGGCCAATCACATTGCATATCCATCTCTGGATCTTATCAAGAACCCTGAGGCAACACGCAGGGGCCCCAGACCATAAATGGCAGCCATACTCCATGCAAGGTCGAATGGTAGACTTATAGACTTGGAGGATCGATTCCGGGGAGAAGAATTTCCTGGCTCGGCACAGGGAACCAACTTTTCTTGCGGTGGATGATGCAATTGACTCGATGTATTTGTTCCATCTCAGATCAGCGGACAGCGTGAGACCGAGCAGCCGCAGAGAGGAGCTCTCGAGAAGTTGGTCCTCAGACATTCTGATGGGATGCAGGGATGGGTCCTTGTGGTGGTTAATGGAGAGCAGTTTTGTTTTAGAGGCAAGTTGACCATCCATTTCTCTCCCCAGTCCACAACCGATTTGAGCTGCCAGGTTAATTTTGTCCGCCTCAGTAGATTTGTGCTTGAGGCAGGAGTAAATAGTAGTGTCGTCAGCGTAGATATCGACTTGGGAGTCTATGGCGTCTGGAAGGTCGTTTATAAATATGAGGAACAGAGTAGGGCCAAGGATGGAGCCTTGAGGAACACCAGCGGTAGTGGGATAGGAGTTGGAGAAGAATCCACCGAGAACAACCTTCAAATCCCGGTTTGATAGGAACGATTGAATTAGGTCAAACAATCGACCTGTGATACCATAACCCCGGAGCTTGCGAAGGAGGCCGGCATGCCAAACCCTATCGAATGCTTTGGAGATGTCAAGGGCCACGGCATGGGCTTCGCCGTTACTATGGATAGCTTGGTAGACAAATTCAGTGATGGCCGTAAGCACGTCGGCAGTAGACTGGGCAAAGCGGAAACCATACTGCGTGTCTGAGAGCAGATCGTGGGATATCAGGTGAGTAATCACTTCGGTGTTGATAATGGCCTCGAAGACTTTGCCGAAGATGGGAAGGAGACTGATAGGACGGTAATTAGAAGGGTTGGAGGGGTCGCCAGAGTTCTTAAAGACAGGAACAATGGTAGAGGACTTCCAGCAGTCAGGAAAACAGGAGTCCTTGAGGCAGCGGTTGTACAATTTAGAGAGGGTAGGTGCCAGTTCAGGTGCGCATTTCTTCAGGACAATGGCTGGTATTCCGTCACCGCCGGTAGCCTTGTGGAGATCTAAGTTAGAAATAATGCCCAGTACCGACGACGGGGTTATGTGCAAGCCGTCCAGTAGGGCCTCAGTTCTGGGAGGGAAGTCGGGCAAGGGTACCCCAGAGGAGTCAAGCATAGAATTGGAAGAAAACTTTCGAGCGAAGCATTCGGCCTTGTCGGCAGAGGTGGTCAGAACCTCAAACTGATTGAACAGTGGAGGAATGGAGGGTTTGTTACTTTATTCAGAACGCTCTTGCAGAGGCGCCAATAGTCCTTGGAGCCAAATTTGCGGGATGCGATACGTTCCTTCATCCGAGCTGCAAATAGTGCCTTGGCATTGTCGAGGGTACGCTTACACTCATTGCGTGCAGAGGTAAATAGACGTTTGTTGGAGTCGGACATGTCACTACGAAAATGGTGGAAGAAGTGGTTCCTATGGGCAATGGCGGCTGAGCAAGCAGCTGTGAACCAGGGGGAGGAGCGCGGTTTGACCTTGAATTTCCTGGAGGGGATGAAAGCTTCGATAGCGGCTTTGATCCAGGAAGAGAACTCAGAAGCACACTCATGAGTGGGGAGCTTAAATACAGCATCCCAGGGGACATCGCGGAGGAAGTCCCGAAACGAGTCCCAGTCAGCCCGTTGGTAGCAGAAAGTGGTTCTGGTGGTAGGAGGTTCTTTGCAGGGGGTGGGGCTGAAGGAGATACTAACAGACACGACAGCATGATCGGAGTTACCGATAGGACAGAGCTGCGTGGCACTACACGACTCAGGGGTGGAGATAAAACACAGGTCGAGGAGTGAGAGGTTACAGTCACGATTGTAGGAAAACATGTGGGGAAATCGATTATCTGGGTGAGGGATTGAGAGATTGAAAAGTTGAGAGTATGTACGCCAGCGAGGTCAGTGGTAGCGTTCTGTAGCTACTGGTTGTGATGGGCGTTAAAATCACCAAACACAAATATGTGAGCGGACGGATGGACAGAGAGGGCCTTATCTATGCTGTCAGAAATGACATCGAGTATCCCGCAGTCCTGAGAGGATGGAGAGTGGTAGAGGAAGAAAAGATAGCTTACAGCATTGAGAAGAGATAGGCGGAGACACAAGTAGGAATGATCCGGCGATTCGAGAGAGGTCTCTCTAGCCAGAGGGAGATGATCCTTGACGTAGACACCCAGGCCATGCATGTGGGTTAGAGAGTCTTTTCTGAGGAGTGGGAGGTATCCAGGGATCGAGAGATCAGAGGAAGGGATAGAGGAGTCAAGATTGGTCTCACACAGGGCGAGTATATCCGGGCACTTAGCTATGAGGAAAGACTCAACGCTGCAGAAGTTGGTTCTAATGCCGCGGATGTTAGAGAAGGAGATATTTAGAGGTTTGGGTGATTTTTGGAAGGCTGGTTTAGGTTTGTATTTCAGTTTTTTGTTATTCATGTTGGTAATTGGTTTTGGAAAGAGAGAGAAGGCCTGAGTTAAAGGAAGCCGAAGGTTGATACCCATGACGTGAGCACAGAGGGGGTTTGGCACAGCAAGATTCATAATGTGGCCTCAGGGTTGCCCACCGGAAATGACTGCAGGGACACCTATCCATGCGCGACATGGCACTACAGACACCCTGATATTATGCAACTGTTGATCAGAGCGGCCGCTCAAGACGCTACGCAAGAGTTAGGGCTCCTAACTACCAGTCGGAAACAGCAACCAGGTAACTGTCAACCGTGTACCCTCAGAATGAACAGGCAATGCCACAGACTGCGCGCATCATGGGAGGAACACAGCGACACCAGTACAAAGGCCAGTGAGAGAGAGAAAGAGATCCGGGAACCCCTTCCTAAACACGAAACAAGGTTTGGGCCTCTATTCGCGTCCAATAGAAGAGGGAGGAGTGTTGACCGGGCGGTAGGAAAGCCTACCTTCTTCAATTACATAAAACATACAACGATGACAGAACAAAACAGTCGGGGGATGAAGTTGGGATAGTTGCAGGGCTTATACAAGTT